>VDFB02281492.1:1070117439-1070250542 GCA_007258455.2 Sequoia sempervirens | reverse complement strand
TTGCCTTTATTTCTTTATTTATTTATTTTTATTTATTTTTTTTTCATTTTTTTATTATTAATTCATTTAAAACGAATTTCCGTCCTTTACTGGCACGGAAAAAGAACCGACGGCCATTCGGCCCAAAAAAACAAAACAATTATGAACAAAATATACCAGGTATAACTTATGCGCACAGGATTTTAATTAATCTATAAAAGTATATGTATATATATATATATATACGAATTTGTATGTATATATATATATTATTTTCACATATATATATTTTTTTTAAGAAAATACAGAGACAGAATATATAGAAACAGATTTCCATAAATGATAAGAAAATAGAGAAAAATCCAGAGAAATATCATAGATCTATAATATATATAAATATTTTAATAAAACTTCAAATTTATTATTCTCTACAAAATTTATCTTTTCCCAAATCTTCCTGATGATAAACTAAGTATTTCAGAAGACCAAAGTTTTGGATTTGACAAATTGGAAACAGTATAATAACAATGATTTTCTTTGTTTTCTAATCTAATAGTTTGCCCTAGTTTTCAGTTTTCAACAAAAGTTCTCTATGTTCACAAAAATTATTTTAATAAGATCTATTTATTTTATTTTTATTTTTTTCTTTTTAGAAACGACAGAGAATAGAAAAGGTACGGGAAGGAAAACTACGAGAGGAACCTGGAGTCCAATGCAAATTTGAAGATTCCCTCGAATCCGATTCCAATCCGTAGTCCAGAACGAACTCAACAATCCCTGGAGCACTTCAGCTTTCTGTTCTTCTGTGTCTGTGTGTGTGTGTGAGAACTTCCCAAAAATTCATAATTAAATAAAATATATTGCCCCTCTTCAAAACTCTCCAAACATCCCCAAAAATCTCAGATAAAAAGAAAAATCAATTCTTTAAAACAAGCTTTTTCCCAACTCTCAATTCCTATTGGCTCACACTGTCTTTTTATTCTTTTATTGCTTTAATTCCTGTTTTGCAACTTTTCTTGCACCTCACATTACATATTTATTTTAATAAAATTATTCACATAATTATCCACCACCAATTTAATTGATTAAAATAATTAAGCCATATTTAATATTTACTTATTATTTAATTACAATGTATGATTTTCAAAAATAATTAAATTATTTAAATATTTAAATACCATTTAATCCAACATTAAAATAATTAATTTATTTCAATCATTAAGATAAATCATAACTATAAATGCCCTCATAAATAAAATAAGACAAAACACATAACACAACAGACAATGACGACAATTACACAAAATCAAACACATACCACACAAATGAGGCATTTTGACATCATGGAGGCAGGGAGGACTTCATAAATCACCTCTGTATCAACATTTGCTCAGTTGGGTTATTTGGTGCTATTGTCTATAGAAGCGGTGGAATCGAACTTATACACCGCAATCCACATATAGCGAAGTTGTGTACGTAATGCATATACATATATATCAAAGCATTAAATCAAAATCGCGTATTGTGAAGGGAATGCAGCAACATAGCGAGGGCTCATGAGCCGAATGATGCTATATTGTCCTTCATCACACCTATTCTAACAATTATAACCTAATCAATGAATTACATTTCTAACTAACAATCATCTCATAATATATTAAATTTAAATCACTGCATCATATCATAATTCAGAAAGTCAACTGATATAATCAACCATAATGTCCTATAAAATAATCATGTCTACTAATGGAATAACATCATCAAATGTCTAACTAACCAAATCACACAATAACAGTACCATCATAGTCACAAGTAGCAAACGAATGCATAGCAAAGTAATAAATCCAACTAGCAAGAGGAGGGGTACTACATCCTCCCCCCCATAAAATCGGCTTACTCCTGGAAGCCGGTAAACAAAAGGGAATAAGATTCCCAAATATAGGAGGCATCCTCACACCCAAGACGGTGAACTAATCACCATTAGAAACTAGAATCAAGCTCACACAAAGAGTAAGAAATAATATTACAAGTAGTAGTAACATGGGGGTATTACATCCTCCCCCCCAAGGATATGGATTACTCCAGGAAGCCATTAAATAGATAAGAGTAAGCACACCACAAACATGCAGAGATCACGCCAAAAACCACACACATAACTCACATCACTGGAAACCACATCACACAATGACACAAGGGTTCATAGTGCATCCCTGATAGGAAGGGTATCGGTGCATTGCGCACTACACCGAGGGTCCTATCCTTTCCATCAGTTTCCTGCACCATTGCCCTGAGACCGACTAACAGAAGAAACTTGGGTTCACAACAAACACAACAAAACAAATGAAACTCAAGACTCTAGGGACAAAACACAAGGTTACATAGTGAGCACACATAGTGCCCAGTGTATGAACCTATGCTCTGATACCAAGTTGTAACGCCCGTCGTGCAAACCCCAGAGAACACACACATAACGCGAATAATTTTTATTTTTTTTCATTTTTTTATTATTAATTCATTTAAAACGAATTTCCGTCCTTTACTGGCACGGAAAAAGAACCGACGGCCATTTGGCCCAAAAAAAACAAAACAATTATGAACAAAATATACCAGGTATAACTTATGCGCACAGGATTTTAATTAATCTATAAAAGTATATGTATATATATATATATACGAATTTGTATGTATATATATATATATTATTTTCACATATATATATTTATACATACAAATTGTATATATATATATACATATATTAAAATCCTGTGCATAAGTTATACCTGGTATATTTTGTTCATAATTGTTTTGTTTTTTGAGCGAATAAATTGCGTCAGTTCTTCCGTGCCAGTAAAGGACGGAAATTCGTTTTAAATGAATTAATAATAAAAAAATGAAAAAAAAATAAATAAAAATAAATAAATAAAGAAATAAAGGCAAAGTTAAAAGTGTTTATTTTAATTTGTATTGAGGGAAGGGAGGGACGGTGCAGCCGTACCTCCCAATTCCCCCTCTCCCTGCGCGCTGTGACTGTGGTACAGCAGTCACATGGACTGCTGTGCGCAGTCCTATGGACTGCGCCAGTAGCCCGTGAATTTAACTTAAAACTAAGTTTTTATTTTTATATATAAAGTTTGTTATATAATTTAAATACATTTGTTAATTTTATTAATATTAATATTATATATATATATATAATTAATGTTATTATATTATTTGATGAGTAGTTAATTTAATAAATATTATAATTATAGTTAATTTATTTAATTTATTGAATATAATAGTTATAATTTTTTTTAATATTAAATATAATAATTGCAAATTATTTAAAATGAAATTTGGATTATTTTATTTAATATTTTGTTTGGTTATAATGCAATTGTATTATAGTTTTAAGGGTTATTTTGTTTTGTTGTATTAATAAGGGTATTATTTCTATGGGTTGAACGAATCATTTAAACTGGTATTTGCTTTAATATGTTATTGTGGAAATTATTGTCGTACGAAGTGTCATGGGGATCATTTTTTTTTATAATTAAACTTTGGATTTGTTTAGTACTCTGGATGTAATAGGAATGTTTATGAACTTGAGTTAAATTGTGGTTTTTATTGAAGCGATCGTTTTAGTTACGTAATTGGGATTGGAATCGAACTTAAATGTGCATTTTGGCATGATGTGATGTGAGTTTTCCATTGTGTGTTATGTTTAGCCTTATTGTGTTGTTGTCGATGTGGGAGCCCTATCGTATTTCAATCCTGTTCCAGAGGCTTGTGATTTTAAGGTGTATTTACTTGTTTATGCTTTTGAGCGTTATTGGGGTTATGTTAGGAAGGGTTGGACGGGTTTGCAAGTTGATGATTATTTGCAGTTGCGAGATGGGTAATGCCTCGCGTTTTGGATTTAGTTTTATGACCTTTATGTGTTAGTCCAACCCTTGCCTGTTTTGAGATATGTTAGGGGTCATAGGAGGGAGAGTGGCTCTTCGTGGGCGCCGGCGCCTCAAGATGAGGAAGGGCTCAAGATAACCCACGAATGAGTAAGCTAAACAAGTGATAACCTAAACAATAGATTTAGGGGGTTGGGTAGTTTAAACACACAAGATAATAAAACATTGGATTCCTCGACTATGCATTAGGGCTACCTTAGACTAGTGATAGACTGAGAAGGCCGTGGTCAGCATAGTCATAGTCTCGTCTTCACGAGAGACTATTGGCTCCGCATTAGCTACCCTATGGTGCCGGCGCCTCAGTTAGGAGGAAGGGCCAGGATATCCATAGATGGGTGCCAACGCCTCAGTTGGAGGAAGGGCCAGGAAATCCCATGAGAGCTATGCGATGACACTCTCCACTTGACACCCTTATTGTTTGTGTTGTTGCCTCTGGATGTTATCGCTTTATGATGTTTCTTTAAATTCTTGTGAATTGATTCTTGATTGTTAAGTGATAGTACTTCATGTTATCGTGATGGGTTCTTGGCTTAATCTTGTCATGTGATTTGTAAATTTGATGGTTGTTCTTTGTAAGCTTGGAGTTGTACTTGTTTTATATCATATTGTGGTTGAGTCGGTTGACATTCATGGTCGGGTTCACTTCCTCGTCACCTCTGAGCACGGGGGGTGACTTACTTCGTAATTCACATGGTTGGGTGGAACGTGCTCCGCACCCGTTGGGTTCCCCATCAGCGTCTTGTCTTCTCAGCTTTCCGCAGTGCAGATGTTCCAGTGATCAGTTGTGCTTCATGTTCATTATTCTTGTATCTATCCCCATGTTGGGAAATTCAATGTAATTCATGTATCAAAGAAAATTGTAATGTAATATTATTTCAATGATTTAATAGTTAGGTTTGATTTGGATCTTGTTAAAAGATGTATCTTGGATGTAATTATGCGATGTTATCATACTCGCATCATGGCTATCAGTTGTATCATTGTATATGGTTTTTATAAATTAAATGGTTATGTTGTTTTTGTTATCTTTATTTTGTGTTGTGGTTGCAATGTAACCTCGCGTGCCCCAGAGAACCAAGTGTATTAATGTTATGTGTTATGCTATGTGATTTTGGTTTAATGTTGTTACATGTTACTTTTATTATAAAAAAAAAAAAAAAAAAATTATTCGCGTTATGTGTGTGTTCTCTGGGGTTTGCACAGGGAGAGGGGGAATTAATATTAATAAAATTAACAAATGTATTTAAATTATATAACAAACTTTATATATAAAAATAAAAACTTAGTTTTAAGTTAAATTCACGGGCTACTGGCGCAGTCCATAGGACTGCGCACAGCAGTCCATGTGACTGTTGTACCACAGTCACAGCGCGCAGGGAGAGGGGGAATTGGGAGGTACGGCTGCGCCGTCCCTCCCTTCCCTCAATACAAATTAAAATAAACACTTTTAACTTTGCCTTTATTTCTTTATTTTTTTTTATTTATTTTTTTTTTTTCATTTTTTTATTATTAATTCATTTAAAACGAATTTCCGTCCTTTACTGGCACGGAAAAAGAACCGACGGCCATTCGGCCCAAAAAAACAAAACAATTATGAACAAAATATACCAGGTATAACTTATGCGCACAGGATTTTAATTAATCTATAAAAGTATATGTATATATATATATATATACGAATTTGTATGTATATATATATATTATTTTCACATATATATATTTTTTTTAAGAAAATACAGAGACAGAATATATAGAAACAGATTTCCATAAATGATAAGAAAATAGAGAAAAATCCAGAGAAATATCATAGATCTATAATATATATAAATATTTTAATAAAACTTCAAATTTATTATTCTCTACAAAATTTATCTTTTCCCAAATCTTCCTGATGATAAACTAAGTATTTCAGAAGACCAAAGTTTTGGATTTGACAAATTGGAAACAGTATAATAACAATGATTTTCTTTGTTTTCTAATCTAATAGTTTGCCCTAGTTTTCAGTTTTCAACAAAAGTTCTCTATGTTCACAAAAATTATTTTAATAAGATCTATTTATTTTATTTTTATTTTTTTCTTTTTAGAAACGACAGAGAATAGAAAAGGTACGGGAAGGAAAACTACGAGAGGAACCTGGAGTCCAATGCAAATTTGAAGATTCCCTCGAATCCGATTCCAATCCGTAGTCCAGAACGAACTCAACAATCCCTGGAGCACTTCAGCTTTCTGTTCTTCTGTGTCTGTGTGTGTGTGTGAGAACTTCCCAAAAATTCATAATTAAATAAAATATATTGCCCCTCTTCAAAACTCTCCAAACATCCCCAAAAATCTCAGATAAAAAGAAAAATCAATTCTTTAAAACAAGCTTTTTCCCAACTCTCAATTCCTATTGGCTCACACTGTCTTTTTATTCTTTTATTGCTTTAATTCCTGTTTTGCAACTTTTCTTGCACCTCACATTACATATTTATTTTAAATAAATTATTCTCATAATTATCCACCACCAAATAATTGGTTAAAATAATTAAGCCATATTTAATATTTAATTATTATTTAATTGCAATGTATGATTTTCCAAAAATAATTAAATTATTTAAATATTTAAATACCATTTAATCCAACATTAAAATAAATAATTTATTTCAATTATTAAGATAAATCATAACTATAAATGCCCTCATAAATAAAATAAGACAAAACACATAACACAACAGACAATGACGACAATTACACAAAATCAACTATACCACACAAATGAGACGACCTGACATCATGGAACGGGAGGACTTCATCGTCACCTCTGTATCAACATTTATCCGTTGGGTTATTTGGTGCTCGCCCTGTCCTGCCGAAGCAGGTGGAATCGAGACTTGTACCTGCAATCCTGCATACAAGCGAAGTTGTGTACATGTGCATATATATACATATATATCAAAGCATTAAATCAAAGTACTGTATTGTGAGAAGGAATCGCAACATACAGGGCACTCGCGAACGAATGATGCTATATTGTCCTTCGTCACACCTATTCTAACCATTATAACATAATCAATGAATTACATTTCTAACTAACAATCATCTCATAACATATTAAATTAAATCACTGCGTCATATCATAATTCTGAAAATCAACTAATATAACCAACCATAATGTCATATGAAATAATCATGTCTACTAATGGAATAACACCATCATCAAATGTCTAACTAACCAAATCACACAATAACAGTACCATCATAGTCACAAGTAGCAAACGAACGCATAGCAAAGTAATAAATCCAACTAGCAAGAGGAGGGGTACTACATCCTCCCCCCCATAAAATCGGCTTACTCCTGGAAGCCGGTAAACAAAAGGGAATAAGATTCCCAAATATAGGAGGCATCCTCACACCCAAGATGGTGAACTAATCACCATTAGAAACTAGAATCAAGCTCACACAAAGAGTAAAAAAAAAATAATAATACAAGTATTAGTAACATGGGGGTATTACATCCTCGCCCCCAAGGATATGGCTTACTCCAGGAAGCCATTAAATAGATAAGAGTAAGCATACAACAAACATGCAGAGATCACGCCAACAATCACACACATAACTCATATTACTGGAAACCACATCACACAATGTCACCAGGGTTCCTAGTGCATTCCTGATAGGAAGGATATCGGTGCATTGCGCACTACACCGAGGGTCCTATCCTTTCCATCAGTTTCCTGCACCATTGCCCTGAGACCGACTAACGGAAGAAACTTGGGTTCACAACAAACACAACAAAACAAATGAAACTCTAGACTCTAGGGACAAAACACAAGGTTACATAGTGAGCACACATAGTGCCCAGTGTATGAACCTATGCTCTGATACCAAGTTGTAACGCCCGTCGTGCAAACCCCAGAGAACACAATAATATAACGCTTTATTACTTTATGAGTTATTTTATTATTATTCGAGTAACGATGCCCGCACGCATCGCAGATCCCGACGTTCAAAACAGGAAACAGCTATGAATCAATAGCTGTATAACTTATGCTATCGTGATTTTAATTAATCTATAGTATATGTATATATATATATATACACGAATTTGTATGTATATATATATATATTATTTTCACATATATATATTTATACATACAAATTCGTATATATATATATACATATATTAAAATCCTGTGCGCATAAGTTATACCTGGTATATTTTGTTCATAATTGTTTTGTTTTTTTGGGCCGAATGGCCGTCGGTTCTTTTTCCGTGCCAGTAAAGGACGGAAATTCGTTTTAAATGAATTAATAATAAAAAAATGAAAAAAAAATAAATAAAAATAAATAAATAAAGAAATAAAGGCAAAGTTAAAAGTGTTTATTTTAATTTGTATTGAGGGAAGGGAGGGACGGTGCAGCCGTACCTCCCAATTCCCCCTCTCCCTGCGCGCTGTGACTGTGGTACAGCAGTCACATGGACTGCTGTGCGCAGTCCTATGGACTGCGCCAGTAGCCCGTGAATTTAACTTAAAACTAAGTTTTTATTTTTATATATAAAGTTTGTTATATAATTTAAATACATTTGTTAATTTTATTAATATTAATATTATATATATATATATATAATTAATGTTATTATATTATTTGATGAGTAGTTAATTTAATAAATATTATAATTATAGTTAATTTATTTAATTTATTGAATATAATAGTTATAATTTTTTTTAATATTAAATATAATAATTGCAAATTATTTAAAATGAAATTTGGATTATTTTATTTAATATTTTGTTTGGTTATAATGCAATTGTATTATAGTTTTAAGGGTTATTTTGTTTTGTTGTATTAATAAGGGTATTATTTCTATGGGTTGAACGAATCATTTAAACTGGTATTTGCTTTAATATGTTATTGTGGAAATTATTGTCGTACGAAGTGTCATGGGGATCATTTTTTTTTATAATTAAACTTTGGATTTGTTTAGTACTCTGGATGTAATAGGAATGTTTATGAACTTGAGTTAAATTGTGGTTTTTATTGAAGCGATCGTTTTAGTTACGTAATTGGGATTGGAATCGAACTTAAATGTGCATTTTGGCATGATGTGATGTGAGTTTTCCATTGTGTGTTATGTTTAGCCTTATTGTGTTGTTGTCGATGTGGGAGCCCTATCGTATTTCAATCCTGTTCCAGAGGCTTGTGATTTTAAGGTGTATTTACTTGTTTATGCTTTTGAGCGTTATTGGGGTTATGTTAGGAAGGGTTGGACGGGTTTGCAAGTTGATGATTATTTGCAGTTGCGAGATGGGTAATGCCTCGCGTTTTGGATTTAGTTTTATGACCTTTATGTGTTAGTCCAACCCTTGCCTGTTTTGAGATATGTTAGGGGTCATAGGAGGGAGAGTGGCTCTTCGTGGGCGCCGGCGCCTCAAGATGAGGAAGGGCTCAAGATAACCCACGAATGAGTAAGCTAAACAAGTGATAACCTAAACAATAGATTTAGGGGGTTGGGTAGTTTAAACACACAAGATAATAAAACATTGGATTCCTCGACTATGCATTAGGGCTACCTTAGACTAGTGATAGACTGAGAAGGCCGTGGTCAGCATAGTCATAGTCTCGTCTTCACGAGAGACTATTGGCTCCGCATTAGCTACCCTATGGTGCCGGCGCCTCAGTTAGGAGGAAGGGCCAGGATATCCATAGATGGGTGCCAACGCCTCAGTTGGAGGAAGGGCCAGGAAATCCCATGAGAGCTATGCGATGACACTCTCCACTTGACACCCTTATTGTTTGTGTTGTTGCCTCTGGATGTTATCGCTTTATGATGTTTCTTTAAATTCTTGTGAATTGATTCTTGATTGTTAAGTGATAGTACTTCATGTTATCGTGATGGGTTCTTGGCTTAATCTTGTCATGTGATTTGTAAATTTGATGGTTGTTCTTTGTAAGCTTGGAGTTGTACTTGTTTTATATCATATTGTGGTTGAGTCGGTTGACATTCATGGTCGGGTTCACTTCCTCGTCACCTCTGAGCACGGGGGGTGACTTACTTCGTAATTCACATGGTTGGGTGGAACGTTCAAGACCCGCTAGTTCCCATCAGCTGCCTTTATTCCAAATACCAAGTATGTTCCAGTTGATCGGGCCAGGCTTCATGTTCATTATTCTTGTATCTATCCCCATGTTGGGAAATTCAATGTAATTCATGTATCAAAGAAGATTGTAATATAATATTGAAACAATGATGTAATAGTTAGGTTTAGTTTGGATCTTGTTAAAAGAATTATCATGGATGTAAGTATGCGATGTTGTCATACTCGCATCATGGTTATCGGGCCATTGTATATGGTTTTTATAAATTAAATGGTTATGTTGTTTTCGTTATCTTTATTTTGTGTTGTGGTTGCAATGTAACCTCGCGTGCCCCAGAGAACCAAGTGTATTAATGTTATGTGTTATGCTATGTGATTATGGTTTAATGTTGTTACATGTTACTTTTATTATTTAAAAAAAAAATTATTCGCATTATGTGTGTGTTCCCTCTCAATTTGCACAGGAGAGGGGACAATTAAATTATATAACAAACTTTATATATAAAAATAAAAACTTAGTTTTTAAGTTAAATTACGCAAGCATCAAGAGTCCATAGGATCAAGGTGACAAGAAGCCCATGTGAGTCCAGTTTGTACTCACGGGCCATAAATACAGTGGAGAATTAGAGGTACGGGCCATAATACAAATTAAAATAAATCATCTTGTCCGTCCTTTTTATTTATTTTTTTTTTTTCATTTTTTTATTATTAATTCATTTAAAACGAATTTCCGTCCTTTACTGGCATGGAAAAAGAACCGACGGCCATTCGGCCCAAAAAAACAAAACAATTATGAACAAAATATACCAGGTATAACTTATGCGCACAGGATTTTAATTAATCTATAAAAGTATATGTATATATATATATATACGAATTTGTATGTATATATATATATATATTATTTTCACATATATATATATTTTTTTAAGAAAATACAGAGACAGAATATAGAGAAACAGATTTCCATAAATGATAAGAAAATAGAGAAAAATCCAGAGAAATATCATAGATCTATAATATATATAAATATTTTAATAAAACTTCAAATTTATTATTCTCTACAAAATTTATCTTTTCCCAAATCTTCCTGATGATAAACTAAGTATTTCAGAAGACCAAAGTTTTGGATTTGACAAATTGGAAACAGTATAATAACAATGATTTTCTTTGTTTTCTAATCTAATAGTTTGCCCTAGTTTTCAGTTTTCAACAAAAGTTCTCTATGTTCACAAAAATTATTTTAATAAGATCTATTTATTTTATTTTTATTTTTTTCTTTTTAGAAACGACAGAGAATAGAAAAGGTACGGGAAGGAAAACTACGAGAGGAACCTGGAGTCCAATGCAAATTTGAAGATTCCCTCGAATCCGATTCCAATCCGTAGTCCAGAACGAACTCAACAATCCCTGGAGCACTTCAGCTTTCTGTTCTTCTGTGTCTGTGTGTGTGTGTGAGAACTTCCCAAAAATTCATAATTAAATAAAATATATTGCCCCTCTTCAAAACTCTCCAAACATCCCCAAAAATCTCAGATAAAAAGAAAAATCAATTCTTTAAAACAAGCTTTTTCCCAACTCTCAATTCCTATTGGCTCACACTGTCTTTTTATTCTTTTATTGCTTTAATTCCTGTTTTGCAACTTTTCTTGCACCTCACATTACATATTTATTTTAAATAAATTATTCTCATAATTATCCACCACCAAATAATTGGTTAAAATAATTAAGCCATATTTAATATTTAATTATTATTTAATTGCAATGTATGATTTTCCAAAAATAATTAAATTATTTAAATATTTAAATACCATTTAATCCAACATTAAAATAAATAATTTATTTCAATTATTAAGATAAATCATAACTATAAATGCCCTCATAAATAAAATAAGACAAAACACATAACACAACAGACAATGACGACAATTACACAAAATCAACTATACCACACAAATGAGACGACCTGACATCATGGAACGGGAGGACTTCATCGTCACCTCTGTATCAACATTTATCCGTTGGGTTATTTGGTGCTTGCCCTGTCCTGCCGAAGCAGGTGGAATCGAGACTTATACCTGCAATCCTGCATACAAACGAAGTTGTGTACATGTGCATATATACATATATATCAAAGCATTAAATCAAAGTACTGTATTGTGAGAAGGAATCGCAACATAACAGGGCACTCGCGAACGAATGATGCTATATTGTCCTTCGTCACACCTATTCTAACCATTATAACATAATCAATGAATTACATTTCTAACTAACAATCATCTCATAACATATTAAATTAAATCACTGCGTCATATCATAATTCTGAAAATCAACTAATATAACCAACCATAATGTCCTATAAAATAATCATGTCTACTAATGGAATAACAGCATCATCAAATGTCTAACTAACCAAATCACACAATAACAGTACCATCATAGTCACAAGTAGCAAACGAACGCATAGCAAAGTAATAAATCCAACTAGCAAGAGGAGGGGTACTACATCCTCCCCCCCATAAAATCGGCTTACTCCTGGAAGCCGGTAAACAAAAGGGAATAAGATTCCCAAATATAGGAGGCATCCTCACACCCAAGACGGTGAACTAATCACCATTAGAAACTAGAATCAAGCTCACACAAAGAGTAAGAAATAATATTACAAGTAGTAGTAACATGGGGGTATTACATCCTCCCCCCCAAGGATATGGATTACTCCAGGAAGCCATTAAATAGATAAGAGTAAGCACACCACAAACATGCAGAGATCACGCCAAAAACCACACACATAACTCACATCACTGGAAACCACATCACACAATGACACAAGGGTTCATAGTGCATCCCTGATAGGAAGGGTATCGGTGCATTGCGCACTACACCGAGGGTCCTATCCTTTCCATCAGTTTCCTGCACCATTGCCCTGAGACCGACTAACAGAAGAAACTTGGGTTCACAACAAACACAACAAAACAAATGAAACTCAAGACTCTAGGGACAAAACACAAGGTTACATAGTGAGCACACATAGTGCCCAGTGTATGAACCTATGCTCTGATACCAAGTTGTAACGCCCGTCGTGCAAACCCCAGAGAACACACACATAACGCGAATAATTTTTATTTTTTTTCATTTTTTTATTATTAATTCATTTAAAACGAATTTCCGTCCTTTACTGGCACGGAAAAAGAACCGACGGCCATTTGGAAAAAAAACAAAACAATTATGAACAAAATATACCAGGTATAACTTATGCGCACAGGATTTTAATTAATCTATAAAAGTATATGTATATATATATATATACGAATTTGTATGTATATATATATATATTTTCTATATATATATTTATACATACAAATTCGTATATATATATACATATATTAAAATCCTGTGCGCATAAGTTATACCTGGTTTTTGTTCATAATGTTTGTTAGGCCGAATGGCCGTCGGTTCTTTTTCCGTGCCAGTAAAGGACGGAAATTCGTTTTAAATGAATTAATAATAAAAAAATGAAAAAAAAATAAATAAAAATAAATAAATAAAGAAATAAAGGCAAAGTTAAAAGTGTTTATTTTAATTTGTATTGAGGGAAGGGAGGGACGGTGCAGCCGTACCTCCCAATTCCCCCTCTCCCTGCGCGCTGTGACTGTGGTACAGCAGTCACATGGACTGCTGTGCGCAGTCCTATGGACTGCGCCAGTAGCCCGTGAATTTAACTTAAAACTAAGTTTTTATTTTTATATATAAAGTTTGTTATATAATTTAAATACATTTGTTAATTTTATTAATATTAATATTATATATATATATATAATTAATGTTATTATATTATTTGATGAGTAGTTAATTTAATAAATATTATAATTATAGTTAATTTATTTAATTTATTGAATATAATAGTTATAATTTTTTTTAATATTAAATATAATAATTGCAAATTATTTAAAATGAAATTTGGATTATTTTATTTAATATTTTGTTTGGTTATAATGCAATTGTATTATAGTTTTAAGGGTTATTTTGTTTTGTTGTATTAATAAGGGTATTATTTCTATGGGTTGAACGAATCATTTAAACTGGTATTTGCTTTAATATGTTATTGTGGAAATTATTGTCGTACGAAGTGTCATGGGGATCATTTTTTTTTATAATTAAACTTTGGATTTGTTTAGTACTCTGGATGTAATAGGAATGTTTATGAACTTGAGTTAAATTGTGGTTTTTATTGAAGCGATCGTTTTAGTTACGTAATTGGGATTGGAATCGAACTTAAATGTGCATTTTGGCATGATGTGATGTGAGTTTTCCATTGTGTGTTATGTTTAGCCTTATTGTGTTGTTGTCGATGTGGGAGCCCTATCGTATTTCAATCCTGTTCCAGAGGCTTGTGATTTTAAGGTGTATTTACTTGTTTATGCTTTTGAGCGTTATTGGGGTTATGTTAGGAAGGGTTGGACGGGTTTGCAAGTTGATGATTATTTGCAGTTGCGAGATGGGTAATGCCTCGCGTTTTGGATTTAGTTTTATGACCTTTATGTGTTAGTCCAACCCTTGCCTGTTTTGAGATATGTTAGGGGTCATAGGAGGGAGAGTGGCTCTTCGTGGGCGCCGGCGCCTCAAGATGAGGAAGGGCTCAAGATAACCCACGAATGAGTAAGCTAAACAAGTGATAACCTAAACAATAGATTTAGGGGGTTGGGTAGTTTAAACACACAAGATAATAAAACATTGGATTCCTCGACTATGCATTAGGGCTACCTTAGACTAGTGATAGACTGAGAAGGCCGTGGTCAGCATAGTCATAGTCTCGTCTTCACGAGAGACTATTGGCTCCGCATTAGCTACCCTATGGTGCCGGCGCCTCAGTTAGGAGGAAGGGCCAGGATATCCATAGATGGGTGCCAACGCCTCAGTTGGAGGAAGGGCCAGGAAATCCCATGAGAGCTATGCGATGACACTCTCCACTTGACACCCTTATTGTTTGTGTTGTTGCCTCTGGATGTTATCGCTTTATGATGTTTCTTTAAATTCTTGTGAATTGATTCTTGATTGTTAAGTGATAGTACTTCATGTTATCGTGATGGGTTCTTGGCTTAATCTTGTCATGTGATTTGTAAATTTGATGGTTGTTCTTTGTAAGCTTGGAGTTGTACTTGTTTTATATCATATTGTGGTTGAGTCGGTTGACATTCATGGTCGGGTTCACTTCCTCGTCACCTCTGAGCACGGGGGGTGACTTACTTCGTAATTCACATGGTTGGGTGGAACGTGCTCCGCACCCGTTGGGTTCCCCATCAGCGTCTTGTCTTCTCAGCTTTCCGCAGTGCAGATGTTCCAGTGATCAGTTGTGCTTCATGTTCATTATTCTTGTATCTATCCCCATGTTGGGAAATTCAATGTAATTCATGTATCAAAGAAAATTGTAATGTAATATTATTTCAATGATTTAATAGTTAGGTTTGATTTGGATCTTGTTAAAAGATGTATCTTGGATGTAATTATGCGATGTTATCATACTCGCATCATGGCTATCAGTTGTATCATTGTATATGGTTTTTATAAATTAAATGGTTATGTTGTTTTTGTTATCTTTATTTTGTGTTGTGGTTGCAATGTAACCTCGCGTGCCCCAGAGAACCAAGTGTATTAATGTTATGTGTTATGCTATGTGATTTTGGTTTAATGTTGTTACATGTTACTTTTATTATAAAAAAAAAAAAAAAAAAATTATTCGCGTTATGTGTGTGTTCTCTGGGGTTTGCACAGGGAGAGGGGGAATTAATATTAATAAAATTAACAAATGTATTTAAATTATATAACAAACTTTATATATAAAAATAAAAACTTAGTTTTAAGTTAAATTCACGGGCTACTGGCGCAGTCCATAGGACTGCGCACAGCAGTCCATGTGACTGTTGTACCACAGTCACAGCGCGCAGGGAGAGGGGGAATTGGGAGGTACGGCTGCGCCGTCCCTCCCTTCCCTCAATACAAATTAAAATAAACACTTTTAACTTTGCCTTTATTTCTTTATTTTTTTTTATTTATTTTTTTTTTTTCATTTTTTTATTATTAATTCATTTAAAACGAATTTCCGTCCTTTACACGGAAAAAGAACCGAAGCCATTCGGCCCAAAAAAACAAAACAATTATGAACAAAATATACCAGGTATAACTTATGCGCACAGGATTTTAATTAATCTATAAAAGTATATGTATATATATATATATACGAATTTGTATGTATATATATATATATATTATTTTCACATATATATATTTTTTTTAAGAAAATACAGAGACAGAATATAGAGAAACAGATTTCCATAAATGATAAGAAAATAGAGAAAAATCCAGAGAAATATCATAGATCTATAATATATATAAATATTTTAATAAAACTTCAAATTTATTATTCTCTACAAAATTTATCTTTTCCCAAATCTTCCTGATGATAAACTAAGTATTTCAGAAGACCAAAGTTTTGGATTTGACAAATTGGAAACAGTATAATAACAATGATTTTCTTTGTTTTCTAATCTAATAGTTTGCCCTAGTTTTCAGTTTTCAACAAAAGTTCTCTATGTTCACAAAAATTATTTTAATAAGATCTATTTATTTTATTTTTATTTTTTTCTTTTTAGAAACGACAGAGAATAGAAAAGGTACGGGAAGGAAAACTACGAGAGGAACCTGGAGTCCAATGCAAATTTGAAGATTCCCTCGAATCCGATTCCAATCCGTAGTCCAGAACGAACTCAACAATCCCTGGAGCACTTCAGCTTTCTGTTCTTCTGTGTCTGTGTGTGTGTGTGAGAACTTCCCAAAAATTCATAATTAAATAAAATATATTGCCCCTCTTCAAAACTCTCCAAACATCCCCAAAAATCTCAGATAAAAAGAAAAATCAATTCTTTAAAACAAGCTTTTTCCCAACTCTCAATTCCTATTGGCTCACACTGTCTTTTTATTCTTTTATTGCTTTAATTCCTGTTTTGCAACTTTTCTTGCACCTCACATTACATATTTATTTTAAATAAATTATTCTCATAATTATCCACCACCAAATAATTGGTTAAAATAATTAAGCCATATTTAATATTTAATTATTATTTAATTGCAATGTATGATTTTCCAAAAATAATTAAATTATTTAAATATTTAAATACCATTTAATCCAACATTAAAATAAATAATTTATTTCAATTATTAAGATAAATCATAACTATAAATGCCCTCATAAATAAAATAAGACAAAACACATAACACAACAGACAATGACGACAATTACACAAAATCAACTATACCACACAAATGAGACGACCTGACATCATGGAACGGGAGGACTTCATCGTCACCTCTGTATCAACATTTATCCGTTGGGTTATTTGGTGCTCGCCCTGTCCTGCCGAAGCAGGTGGAATCGAGACTTATACCTGCAATCCTGCATACAAACGAAGTTGTGTACATGTGCATATATACATATATATCAAAGCATTAAATCAAAGTACTGTATTGAGAAGGAATCGCAACATAACAGGGCACTCGCGAACGAATGATGCTATATTGTCCTTCGTCACACCTATTCTAACCATTATAACATAATCAATGAATTACATTTCTAACTAACAATCATCTCATAACATATTAAATTAAATCACTGCGTCATATCATAATTCTGAAAATCAACTAATATAACCAACCATAATGTCATATGAAATAATCATGTCTACTAATGGAATAACAGCATCATCAAATGTCTAACTAACCAAATCACACAATAACAGTACCATCATAGTCACAAGTAGCAAACGAACGCATAGCAAGGCAATAAATCCAACTAGCAAGAGGAGGGGTACTACAGCCACTTTTTGGCCCATCATGATCCTGCACATACCCGCAAATAATAAATTATGATAATTAAAATATGTTAAACCAAGAACCCTACAAGCTCCCAAGGAGATCTTCAAGAAGAGGTTCAACATAGAAAATAAAGAATATAGAAGGGATTATGAGTCATACAACTGTTTGCTAATGTTGAATTATTTATTAATTATATTATTTTATTATGCACACATGAAAAAGGGCATCCCACTTTGACTTGCCCAATATGTCATGTGTATTCACTAGTATGACATGTGTTTAAGAGTTTGTAAGAGAACTTATGACATTGTAAAATTCATAAGATATTCTATGGCATTCATAAGAAAATGTAAACGAGAGGTTACAAAGTGAAGTAGGAATCTTAACCCATTTATGACATATACGAATGATGAGTTATAAAGCATCTTGTTAAAGGAGGTAAATGAAAAAATAGTATGTCCAAGTTTTATAGGAAGCTATGATTTTTTTATGATGCATAAGGGAACGTGTTATAAATATACTATTGATCCATCATGGGTTGTAGGTTGTGAGAATTATTATAATGGTATTTTAAAGGACCTTTTTTGTGCCCATGGTATTATCTTTTGGTGGATTTTAGGTCTCATTAAATCTATATATCGAGGGATTGAGATGAAGATAGTATGGATTGTGTATTATAGGTTTATGCTAGCAATTTTCCTCTAATTTGTAGGTTTTTATCTACATGCAAGGCATTAATCATGATATTGTATTGAAACTATGTTATTGCTAGGATTACATTGGTTTCACTACTTTGGAGGCTAGGGTTTTCTTGAAAAACTTTTCCTAAGGTATATATATGTCATTCTTGTTCTTCAAGTTACTTCTATTCTTCTTATCTCATTATTATTTCCTTCTAGTTATTTTTTATGCATTTTATTCTACTAGTAATCTTTTGTAGTACAAATTTTATAAGTTTCTCATCATATAGTTAATGATAAAATACCTACATGTTTAGTATAAAATACTTTAGAGTATTTGGAAGAAAATGTTATATCAGGGGAGATGAAGAAAATCTAGGAAAATTTGATGCAAGATCATATGAAGGAATCTTCATTAGATACTCTACAAAGAGCAAGGCATAAAAATGCTACAACAAAATGCTAAAGAAGATAGTTGAAAGTGCAAGTGTCAAAGTTGATGAAGAATCGCATCAAAGCTCAATATTGATAGAAGGATATGAATCAGATGAACCCCCTTGTAGAGAAGAAGAAGAAAAAGAGAAATAAAAAAGAGATGGCAGAAAAAGAGGAAGAAGCTTTGAAAAGAAATCTTAAGACTCCTAAGTATGTGTAGAAGAATCATTCAAAAGATCAAACCATTGGAGATAAGAGAAAAGGTGTGCTGACAAGAAGAAAAGCTACAATAGTAGAGTAACAAGTAAACTTTTGTTTACCTTCTGAGATAAAACCTAAAACCGTGACTAAAGAACGCAAGGATGAAAGTTGGATCAAAGCTATGGAAGAAGAGTTGAGGCAGATTGAGAAGAATCAGACATGGGAACTGGTCCCAAGAATAGCAAACAAGAATGTGATAGGAACCAAATAGGTTTTTATGAACAAGTTGAATGAGAATGGAGAAGTTATCAAGAACAACTTGGCTAGACTTGTGTGTAAGGGCTATTCACAAGTGGAAGGGCTATTCACAAGTGGAAGGAATAGATTTTGAAGAGACTTTTTCTCTTGTAGCAAGAATAGAATCCATTAGGGGTATGTGCAGGATCATCATGGAAAAAACATGCCTTAAGTGACAAAAAAATTAGAAAAATAAGAGTTAGGCAACTTGAAATAAAATTTTGAATAAGTTATCTATATTATTTCAAAAATATGTAAGAATAGAATATGTAGCAAATTGAATGTAGTTTCTAAACTACTAGATTTTTTTTTTTTTAAATCTAGTTGGTGAAAATTTGAAATTTCAATGCAATAGACTTAAATTTTAGGGAAAAAATAAGTAGGTGTTTGTAGATAACCACCCTAACCACAATAAAATGATAATATTTTTTTATAATATTTTAGATATAAGTAGAGGATTCATGTGCCGATGTGATGCATATTTTTTGTAATTTTTTTCTTGGTAAATAATTAATTATGAATTTTTTATTACAACTTTCAAAAAATATAAAAAACATGTATATCTGACCACCTTCACTTGGTCAAGACTTCATGAAATTCATTTTTTTTAACCCTATAGTATGCAAAGCATAGAATGTGACACATGTTTTGGATTCAAAAAATGTGATACCGTTTGAAAGTTCTAGATGTTTTTCAATCAACCTATCAATCAAGACTTTAGTTGTAATTCAAACAGAAAATGAATAATAATTATTTATTAAATTCAAAGTAAAGCATAATTTATATTGGTGGAAAGATGAGAATCTCCTTTAAAAACCCTTTTCGTTTCATCAATTTTGTGTAAAAGAAAAGTCGTCAACCACATACCCTACACATACCCATCATATCGCCACTTTTTGGCCCATCATGATCCTGCACATACCCTTAGGATGTTTTTGGATTTTGCATCACATAAAGACTTCAAGGTGTACTAGATGGATGTCAAGTCTACATTCTTGATAGGTGAGTTAGAAGAAGAGGTGTACATTGAACAACCTGAAGGTTTTCAATTATTAGAAGATTCTGATATGGTCTACAGGTTGAAGAAAACATTGTATGGACTCAAAAAGGCTCCTAGACCTTGGTATGTAAGTACTTATCACAACAGGGATTCAAAAAGGGTACTAAAAATAGCAATCTTTACTTTAAGGTTGAGAAAGATCAAATCTTGATTGCAATTGTGTATGTTGATGATATAATATTTGGATGAGATGAAGGAATGTGTAAGAAGTTTGCAGAGGAGATGCAAAAAGAGTTTGAAATGTCAATTTTTGGGTAGATGAATTTATTCCTTGGGCTAAAAATCAATTAATATGATAAAGGTATATTCATCTCAAAATCAAAGTATGTCAAGGAAATGCTAAAGAAGTTTAGAAAGGAGGATTCTAAACTGGTATGTACTCCCATGGTTATTGGTTGTAAGTTGAGAAAAAAATGATGAATCTCCTAAGAAATATCAAAGCAAGTGCAAACCCATGATTGGTGGATTGCTATATCTAATTTATTCTAGACCAGATATCATGCATGTAGTATGTCTTTCAAAAGATTTCAAGAAGATCCTAGAGAATTGAACATGTGGCAGTAGTCAAAGGGATATTCAAATTATTGAAAGGAACTTCATACTTTGGTCTATAGTATCCTAGGGATACTAATTTTCGTTTGAGTGTTTATAATGATGCAGATTGGGTAGGTTGTATAGATGATAGAAGAAGTACAAGTGGGGGTTCTTTATTTCTTGGAAGAAGGTTGGTTTCTTGGTTGAGTAAGAAACAAGATTTGGTTTCATTATCTATTGCAGAGGAAAAATATATTGTAGCAACATCTTTTTGCACACAGGTGTTGTGGATGAATCAGACATTGTAGGATATGAGAGTATGATATGATGAAACTATTTCTATATTGTGTGATAATAAAAGTGCTATCAACATTGCAAAAAATATGATAATACATTCAAGGACAAAGCTTATCTTTATCCGATCTCACTTTCTAAGAGAGAAATTTATAGAGAATAAAGTGAAGTTGGAGTATGTTCCTACAAAGGATAAAATAGCAGACATTTTCACAAAGGCTCTTCCAAAAGATACATTTGAGCATCTTAGGAAGAAGCTAAGGGTTATTGACCCTACTTCTTTCAACTAAATGCATAAATTGGTACATTTGTCTAGGTGAGCTACTCAATATACATTATTGGTCCTGGACTAATGAAGGCTATCTCTCAAGGGGAGTAGGTAGTAGTATCTTTGGTTGGTACAGTCAAGGGGAGCATATATTGTTCCCTTAAGGAGGAGAGAGAGTAGTGGAGAGAGAGAAGCAGAGAGAGAGCAATGGATAGAAAGTAAGAGAAATTTTCTTGTAGGTGTTTCCTAAAGTGAAGTGTGCAGGTGTTGCCCTTTGCCATTTATGTCAAAGTGGGAGATAAAAGTATAAAAATGTATGAGAAACACAAGGAAAGAATTATAAGAAAAAGGGGTAGAGAAAAGTCTAAAAAACACAAGTAGAGAGTAAAGCTTGAAGAAGAAAGTAAGAAGTGTTCTGGTAAGGGGGAGTGTTTCTTGATTGCTTGATGCAAGGTTGCTTTTGTGAGTTGGTGTTTCCATTGCAAGGTTACTTTTGTTGTTGATGGTTTTTCAGAGCTGGTGTTGCCCTCAATGAAAAAGGGGTAGATTGTTGTAATGTTTTCATTGATGTCAACAGGTAGATTGTGGCACTATAGTGTCTTTAGTGTTGTCGTTGATGTCAACTTATTTCAACCTCTAGTGTGGTATTGAGCAGATGTTATAGATGGAGAGATTGTTGGTGTTGTAGATGGGGAGATTGTTGCAATCTCTAGAGTGGTCATGTTGTGAAGGATTTTTGGTGTTGATTAGGTGTTGTTGATGCAACTGGTTCACTTGGTTTCCAAGTGATTTTGAGAAAATTTGAATAAGAGAGTGTACAAGGTGGTAGAGTTGTGTTATGTGTTGTGCTTCATATTTATTCATGGTTGAAGATGTGCTTGCGTGGTTTCGATGAGTTGATCAAATGTGTTCAAAGGTGTTATATCTAGAGTTTCAGGTTTTGTATCATGTAGTAGTGGAAGATGTGTCTAACAATGTGTTGGATTGTGAAGAAGGTTGTCTAGGAGAAATAGAATTGCTTCACATTTCTCTGCATTGAGGTTTCTTATCTAGCGGATTTTGGGACGTGATAATATTGTTTGTACCTACCTTCCCTTGAATATTTGAGTATTCAGTTGTTTTGCAAGGTTCATTAGTGAGTTGTATGTCTGTGGTAGTGTGGTTGGTTACACAAGATGATGGTATTCTTAGTTGCTGGCGGTTGTGGTAGTGTTCCTAAGTATTCTAATGGTGTTGGAATATTGTGGGATGTTGTGGAGTGTTTCTATGTCGTCCACATGTTATTTTTGGACTCAGAGAAGTGTGTATGTGGTTGCTTGTTAGTGTTAGTGTAGGTTTGGTTGACCTAGCGTGCTAGCACTAATTATGGAAGTTTGTTGTTTTTAGAAGCATGGTGAAGCATGCCAATGTAGATTTGGGTCCTAGTTAACCATTTTTATGGTCTTCCTTCACTTATTTCCACTTTGGAAGTGTTTAGATCTGACCTATTTGTCGGTTGCATATTTGAGGTGCATACGTTTCATTGAGGCTACCCTAAACAAGGTTATTTGAGGTCGTGGAGGATATATAAGTAAGTTTAATTATTGGAGAGGTGTGTGGAATTGTGATATGTGAATGTGATCAAGTGTGGCGATCTAAGTGTGAGCTTAAATGCCTAAGGCTATCGGATGTAGTGAGTAGAAGGTGTCTACATTTTCAATGTGCTTGAAGTTGTTGGAAGCAATGAGCTAAAGGTTGTGGATGGTGTTGTTGTGGTGGATCTTTTTGTTGGTCTGAGGTAGTGAACCTCCTTGTAACAGTATTAGTATATTCTTATTTATTCCAAATAGTGAGTCCTTTCAGCAATGAACCCTTATTAGTGAGCCCTTTTGGTAGTGATCCTATTGTATTCAGTGTTGTTATTCATATATATGTGATTTAATCATCACCGTGGTTTTTCCTTGATTAGGTTTTTCCACGTAAATCTCATTTTCTATGGTGTATGATTGTTATTGTGTTGATGTTTCATATGTTTACTTTTTGCTAATGCTTAATAAGGGTTTGAAGGCTAATAAGGGTTTAAGGATTAATGAGGGTTTGATCATTTTAATGTGCAACTGATTCAACCCCCCCTCTCAGTTTTCCTATGTGTCTAACAAGAAGTTCATGTAATCCAAGTGGCAAGTGATTTGGTGGTCCACATGTTGAGTTGTGGATTAACAATTGGTTCATTTTGTTGTTGCTTCACCAATTTTGTCATGTGGTTCCGACCTAAGGGTTTTTGGGTCATGCGAAGTTGATATGTGTAAGGAGCGGAATCATGGGTGTAATTATAGGTCATACTGACCTTCTTTGATGAATAACACATTTTGGTTTCTTTCACAAGGCGTGTGTGATGGATTTTTGGGCTGACAGGTCATGATGTTACATGGTTCATGCAATTAGGCCAACCTAATTGATATTATAGGTGTTTGTAGTATATATGAAGGTTGATTTAGTGTGTGAAGTAGGTATGTAGATATTGTGTGAGAGATTTTATGTAGGGTGAAGTGTGAAATGTGATAGTGGTGAAGTATGAAGTGTGTATTTAGTCAATTTTCTAAGCTTAATTGGAGTTGTATCTTCAACATGTTGCAGTTCCAATATTAGTAGTTCAAAGTTTGGTAGTGAGCCATTCTTCTATTCTCTTTTCTATTATGCATAGTGAGTCCTTTGGGAAGTGAGCCCTTGGCAATGAGCCATTCTTTCTAGATAGTGAGTCCTTGGATAGTGATTCCTCCATTTTGTAATATATTGTAACCGGTTATGATATATTGTGAACTAATCCTCACCATGGTTTTTCCCTTCCAAGGGTTTTCCATGTAAATTTGGTGTTCTTGTGTTTATTGATGTGATGCATGCTTTAATTGTTCCTTTCCATTTTTTCAAGTTTGATGAGATACTTTGAATAACATGTTTAAGTTAAAGTTAATGAATTTTAGTGAATATTGATTCACCCCGCCCCCCTCTTAGTATTCCAAGTGTTCAATAAATGGAAGGTTCGACTGAAAGTCCTATACTAAATAATAATAAATATTTGCTACATGAATATTTAACCATCTAAAACTACTAATCAAATGCAAAAGTATTAAAAAAATTAAAATAAAGAGTAGTATCATATGTCAAGTGGGCCCTTACTTGAGTATATGCACTTGTTACACTATAGAATCAACCGACAACCAAAGCTTCGTGTAGATAACTTCATAGGTAAGAATAAAAGGTTTTGGAATTTGATTTCTTACAGTTTGAAAATAGAAAATATAAAATATATTTTGATTGACTTCTCAATCCACTATTCTTTGCAATATATATAAGCTTAACTAGTCCTAACTAATCTTGGACTTATCACTATATATTTATTGCTTATCCATGTTAAGCAGGGAGAGAGTTATTTTCTAAAAGAATAAAAATAAGAAATAAATTCCTATCATAACTCTACTAACATTAAAGAGAAGATCATATCATAGAGACATGTGTGGACAAGCAATAAAATCATGTAACAAAAAAAATTGGTTTTAACTGTAGAATAAGTCCCCGATTCAACAATCATTTGTTGGCAATAGATTTCTAATGTATCTACTCAACCATCCTTAACTGTGGGTAGCTCAACACTAGTTTGCATGATGCATGTTGTGAACTTTTACCTTCTCTTGGCTACAAGAATACATTTCCCCATTGTCACTATAAAAACCTTAGCTACAATTACTCCTATGCTTTCTATTGATGACTATCTTATCTCCTCTTTTCTTGTTGTAGAGTAAGTTAGTATTTTCTACAAAAACACTTATTCATCAACATTAATCATATTATTGCATCACATATTAATCAACAACCATATACTATATGTAAACATTTTATTAAAACATTAACAACTCTATCTAGTGCATCATATTAACATAATATTATGAGATGTCATGAAATTATATGAAAGTTTAGTAGTTCTCTAGGAAATAACAATACAAAAATTAGCAATTATAAGACAATCTAGGAACCCATCACCTTGGTTATTTTATCATAATGCATAACATCTATTTCTATATTAAAACATATAATCATTCTCCACATAGCAACATAATACAACCTTCTATCCATCTTTTCCATATATATTCACTCCCCAATCTATCCTAACCTTCATCCCATCCCAATATTTATACACATTGACTAGGTAGCTTATATGATTCTCATCATGATCTCCCCCTACATTATGAAAATCCTCTACAAATTGCATTATTACTGTAATTATCTCTCCCCCACCTAAGGCTTCCTATTTATTCGCCCCAAGAACAATTCCCTCAGTAACCTATACCAACCCTACACCTATCCTCCCATCATAATGCTTTCTTCTCGCATCATACTTTATGAACAAAAAAACATCTATGCAACACCTAAGAAGCTTTTTAAATAAACCAAGATGTCATGCCTAAAATTTTTGCTAGAAAATACCCAACATTTTTTTTTTTTAAACCAATTAACTACGCTAATTAACACTATCTAAAAGTTTATGGTGTAGATTATCTCTATGGTACACACTGCACACCTAGGTAGTTGGTCACCTCATAACATAACTTTATAAATAAATATATTCAAGCTCTTCTTTTAAGGATGGTTTACTAGAGTAAATTTAGCTTGCTCGAGCATTGGCGCATGCACATTCAATCTGAAGAATGATAGGTTTTAAACTTATTTAATGATTTATTTATTTATTTTCATGACCATGTAATCTATGAAATGACATCTTTAAGCAATGGTCAATTATGTATAGCATGTTCCTACCAAAAATTCATCATATATTTATAAGCATACTAAAGATATGTAAATGATGATCCATTAAGATAATGATAATATATTATCATAATTAATTAGTAATATTATAGAATACAAAATTATTATTACTTAACCCAAGAATTAATGGTATCATTATTGATGTTGATACCAATACTATTTAGTAACTCGAAAATGAAATTATTATATAGCTACAAATTTACTCATTAACAACCTCCTCATAATTAATTTCTCAAATAGAATTATCATTAACTGTTATCAATAAACCTTAATAATGATATAATTATTGTTCAACATTCCAAAGTAATAATATTGTTACATAATTCTTGTGTAAATAAACTTCACCAACAAGGCTCAGCATTTAATATTTATTATCCTTACTTTGCACTTCAAACCATATCCATGACAATACTATTGAGAAAAAAAACAATCATCCATCCCACATTTGTATTAGAAATGTTCCCATCTAGTTCACCCCAATACCAACATGGTTTATTTATTTATTTATTTTCTATTTATTTATTCAATTAGGTGTTATATATTAATAATATTATTTTTAAATCTCAATTTTAACATTAACATCGTTGTCTCTACTTAACCAAAATATTTCCTCTCCAAATTACAATAATACTATTATTATTACTTAATCATAAAAGCAATAATGTTATCATTAATTTTATTATACTACCCCTTCACTAAATTAACAACTCCCTACTTTTAGTTTATTTGATGTTTCTTAATACCAATATTAACATTGCATATTTCTTGATTCATTCTTGGACAATGGATAAATGTAAAGATTTATAACATTGTTTCCATGATGCATGAGTAAAGAAAATCACTTGTCTTTCACACATTTGTTTTTACTATTATTACCCATCTTACATGCTAATATTTGGAATAATAGCAATATTACTATCACGCTTCTCAACTCCCAAATTGATTCCCTCTTATTAATATTAAATACCTCTAAAACATAAAATAATTGCCCAAATCAATTTCTTTTTTTTTAATATCAAAATTTATCAATTATTTATCCACATTAACATATCCCATAATATATACCATCTTAAATATTCACATTTAAAACCAATTTTAATTATCATTTACCTAATTATTTATATATGATAAATTAGCATTCCTTATTTATTTATTTTAAAGAATAATTACTTATATAATTATAACATATATAAAATAATAAATTAAACAAAAGAAATTTACTTTTCCTAAAACATAAAATTACTTTAAAGTTCTTAATTTTCTAAATCTGTTTTAATCTCTTAATGTTTTCTTTTTCTTAAATAAGCCTAAGGGCCACGTTGCCCTCCTTTTACTCTTGGACTTTTCCTATTTAAATTTACTTGAATGTTTTGTTTCCTTGTAAAAGAAAGAACATATGCTCCTAACTTATAACTTGGATAGTTTCATTCGCTTTTATCTGTGTGATGTTATATTGCTTTTACTAACACTATGGATATTTTAAAATTTACGGGACTAAAGTTTTCTTCTCCAGCATTATGGTCATTTTTGCTCCAACGCAAGGAGTCAAACAGGCTATCAATATTATTACAAAGTTCATTGACGTCATCTTATTACAGCGGTGACATATGATTTAAAAAAACATAAACAAAATCCTATCTACACGCTGCTGCCATACTAGACGCCATGAGACTGCCACAACCACCTACAGCTTTAATAAAGTCACTTTAATTTCATTGTTGAAAATCTGTTCCTAGTTTGACAACGCCATTAATACTCAGCCACTCTGATTATTTTTTTTTGTTTTGTACAAAATAATACTGACATTCTGTGCTCAACTACTCCTTTTGAACATCACAGTTATTAGCTACAGATATTGCCAGAGAATGTCTGTTGCACGCAGCTGGGTACATTTGGCTGCTCGAGAGGCGTCATTTTTCCATTTTCCTTACGATATGCAGCAGTTATTTGAGGAGGATAGGATCAATCAGACGGCCAGCCTTCTGGTCAAAATCAATAGTAGGAGATCTGATTTAGAAAAGAGCATGAAAGAAAATTAAGTTGTGTCTTGGTCCCATAGACTGTTTAGTCTCGTGGACGTCATTAAAATCTTTCATTTCATTTCATTACCATGGTTTCTCATTTATAAGATATTTTGACATATTATCTATGGTTCACAATACATTGTTTCTTAACTTCTTCTACAATAACTGGTGAGAAGTAATCTCATATTATTAATGGCCTTTGAAACCAGTATCAATGTTGAAAGAGTAAGAGGTGGTTGCGGAATACTAATCTTAGTGTTTTATTTTAAATAGTGTTGATGATTGCATGCTTAAAATCTCTTGGTTTCTAAAGAAATACTTACAATACCTTTTTTTTTTAAAAATTAACATTGATAAGCTTGCAGTTATCAGACAAGGCAACCATTTGCTCTTCTAGAGAAAACATTGTTTGCATATGTGTTCCAGTGACCCAGATCGCATTGGAAAATGGGCATATGAATGTTGAAATCTAGCAAATCTTCAAAGTAGATTCTAACTGGTGAGTACACCTTAGCATCAAGGGAGACTCGGTAGTAAACAGTGATCCATGCTTTACGACTATCACTATTGTGGCATAGAACCGACACATTCTTTAAAGAGTCATTACTTCCACGTCAGGAAAGGTAGTGTTTCATTTATTGCCATCGAGACTGTACTGATGCGATGTATTAACATACAATTGAAATACATACAAGGGTTATTACTTTCAATGGTGATAATGAAGATGCCTTGAGCCCAATCCGCTTGTGGTGCTACCTTGGAGACATCTACGGCTTCAACTTCGACTCTTATGGATATGCCTCTTATGGGCCGATTCCTTATGCAGGGAGCATAGGTATTACCCAAACTGGTAGGGACTCAAATTGAGGTCTTAAAAGGAGCCGAAGATAACAAGTGTTACATGCTCTGCTGCTGCTGCTATGAGACCGTGTGCTATCGTTGCAGCCAACAGCTAGGACTTTATACCGCTAAAGCTTATAGTGTTGATATTATCGTTATTTTATTTTAGTTTAGTTTATTTCATTTTGCAGTAACATTGGCAGTTTAGCCTGTTGATATGTATCTACTATTTAATGCAGTTCTATCCAGGTGGATAAGTTTACTTTATTTGTTCGATTTATTAATTTATTTACTTTTTGATACCATCACTATTAAATTTGTATACTACATCATGAGTTCCATGCATGTCTATAATCATGTATTCAACTCAGGCTAACTGAGAGGGAGTTAAGGAAATAGTGGTGTATTTCATAATGCAAGCACCTTCATTAAATTTATGGGTTCATATGGAAATATACCTAAATAAAAAGATACATGTAGTATATCTATTTTTTTAATACATGTGATACATTTTCCATCATTTTGAATACAAAAGCTACCACATCCATTATGGACTATACCATTTTCTTCAATGCTAAATGAAAACAGTCATTTTCTTTCAAACACTTCCTTATATAGTGTTTCATTTTCTTTCCCTCAATAAAATACAATTTCATTACTTAAACTCTTCCTATTGTAATTGATACATAAAAATAATTCAAAATAGCATGTCACTACATAATAGTTTTTTTTTTTTCCTTTGTTTCTACATTATACAACATGAAACTCGTTTCTTTACTTTTATAATATTATCACAGTTATTTGAGTGAACAAATGATTTACATACCCATAAAATAAGGTCTTGCTCTTTTTACCTTCAATTTTCAACAAAGTGTAGCCTTCAATATCACAATAATATTTAATGGTACCACGAATCACACACACATGAGTAAGGCTTGCTCTCCACCCTACCGTAATGACATCATGGAGCCTCATGGGCTCTAGCCATACCCCCAAGCAAGGAATGATTTAAGCTCCATGATGATAATGGAGTCTTTTCTCAATTTTTATAAAGGGATAAAACTAACATAGCACAATTTTCATGCATCTAGGTTCTCTACTTTCTATTTTCAACCATAATCCATACAGTATGCTATCTTCTTACAACCAATAAACAAGGGTAAATAGAAATAGGGAGAACTTATCTATTTTCCTTTAGATGAAAGGATTGAACTCTTCTATCCATATTTCCTCTCCAAACCAAGCCATCTTAATCACTATCATTCTAAAAAGGTAGACTCCTCTCCTCTTCTCCTTCTTTCTACCATCTCCACTCAAGTTCTCCAAGAGGAGAAGTGGGTAACACCCATGCTTTCTTCCTCTACAAAATATATAGGATTTTTCAACTTGCAACCTTTTGGATGGGAAGGTGTGGAGAGTACCTACCTCCATCAATGAGAGTATTTTCATCATTAAAGAGGGAACATGCACTTGGACAACCCCTCCATCTTTCTATCCAATCCTCTCCTCAAAAATCGTCACTTTCTATTATGAGGACTTTTCAAGGGTCAAATCATGTCCTTGGGGCACTATTTTATGCCCACTTAACCCCTACCACTATGGTATAGACCCTAGTGAGTTTATTTTTGCATCTTAATCAAGGAAATTGACTAATAACCCTCTTTAAAAGCCCACTTAAGATTCCATCCGACTTTCACACTTGGACAAGGGTTCCTAACACTTAGACCCACTTACATTCATATAGCACATAATCAATTATCCTTTTAATAACACCCCCACCTCCTTAACTTACTAACATATTATCTTTACTCAATTCTAAGCCCCAAAAAGGAGGTCAAATTCATGATCACAAGGAGATGTCTTTTGATCTACTCAATGAATTTCCCTTCTCATACTGACACTCTGCTTTTCTACACATTACCAATGCAATCGTAAGAACAATCATATTACATGAATTTGATAGATGAAATGAGATTTGATTGTACAACAATTCCATTTACAATTTTCAATTCATATTCCCAATTTACAAGTCCATACACATATGCAAAGCGGGGTCTTACACAAAACATTCATGTATTCCCTATGTAGTTAATTGTTGATGACATCTTTCATCAAAGTTATATTATAAGTTCTAAGGTAACCTCAATACTATTTACCATGTTCATAATATTTAGGAGTAAAAGAAGCTAGATTTATCAATCCTAATAAATCAAAATTGCTAAAACCATCCACTATACCCATGCTCATCATGCATATCCTACATATATCTAGAGTCATAATCATCTCACATAATAATCATATCATGGTGTAGACACCTAATTTTTTCTAAATGATTAAATTAAAGATCATTTTCACTTCATCCTTATAATTGAATAATTTCATATTATTTGATTAAATTCATATTATCCATTCCTTTATATTAATTAAATAGTTAAGGTTATTTAATTAATTTATTAATTATTCATCTATTCATCTATATTAATTAAATAATTAATATTATTTAATTAATTTACCAATTATTCTTCTATTCTAAAGATTAATTAAACAATTCATGAATTATTATTTAATTAATTATTCAATTCCCATTTCCTAAATTAAATATTTTTTTAATTATTTAATTCATTCATTTATCTCTCAACATTATCTTCTTCCAAAATAAATAAAATCATTTATTTTATTTATTAAATCCCATGTTGCACATATAACTAATAATTTATTTATTTAATTATTAAAATATCATGCAATTCCACCTCACTTGTTGATTGAGACTTACTCTTAGTCCACTCGTCAATCAAATCCACTTCACTCCCACTCACTTCAAGTCCTCTAAGAAACCAACAACCCACTAATCGTGAAGCCGAGTTAATGAATCAATAAATCTTGTTATCTAAATCACGCAATCAGTTAACTAAAATCATGCAAACACTTAACTTACCCTCAATTCCTTCCATCAATTCTCAACCATTGATCTTCCCAGTTCTCTCTTTTGATCTTGACCATTGATCCATGTCATTAAATATCTATAAAGTAAAGCATCCTATCCTTCAATTTTTAAATCAGATCACACAAGAAAACTATAGTCGTATTTTGTAGGTGATAATTTTGCTAAATACAAATATGAGATCAAAGACAATTTAATACCATTTATCCCAAGGTGAAATAGAGGAGATCAATGGAACTACGCATAGGGTAAAATTGTATTGTGTTTCAATATTGTATATTTGAATCAATTTACCTTGCTTGCTTCATCTTTTTTATCTTGTTTGATTGTAATTTGTTTATTCAGGCTTATTACACCATAGTTTTGCAATCATTCCATTTTGAGGTCATCCACATGGCATAAACAAAAACCACAATACATCCTAAGTACTAAATCATAAATCATAATCACAATGTCATCCCATAAATAACATACCATAATAACATCATTAGTGCATCCATAAACCATAATACCTCGCATAATTCATCAATCATATGCATAAATCCATAATCATGATAGCATCCATCAAATAAATCACATCTGTAAAACATATAACCATAACCATCCCATAATCATAATCATCTACATCAATCTATAAAACATAACCATAATCATGATAACATCCATCACATAAATCACATCCATAAAAAATATAACCATAAACATCACATACTCATAATCATCTACATAAATCCATAAGCCATTTCACCATGACAAAATATTAGGAATCATAACATCATAATTGTAATCATACCCACCACATGATAACCATCCATAATTATAAATTATAACCATTAAATATGCATAACCATACTTACATAAAAATAATCATATCCATCATCAATCACATCATGAATAATATGCATCATAAATTCAATCATGTAGATTACATAATCACATACACAACATAACCATAGTTATATACATCATCATAATTGCATGCATAGGTCAACTCGTGGTTATCATAATTACATAATAAATAATATAACACCATCATATAACCATAAAAAAAATATCTCATATATCATATAAATAAGTTTCATGGTACAATGTGTCATCCATATAAATTCACTCTGAGGAGCTAGGAGGAGTAGACATTTTTTTATACAAAATCAAGGCTATATTTTGCTAGCATCCTCATCTAGGCTACTAGGATTATTTATAAAAGGCTCTCCTACAACATAGACCCCACCCTCCTAGATCATGCAGATTGATTTGACATCATTGAGATTTAAGTTGCCCTCTAATTCAGTAGCATTGGTTGCTTATATAGACCTCAATAATACTTTTCCTCTCATTTGGCTATATTGTCATATGATCAAATGGGCTACCTATTTGTGCTATCACTAGCCCCATCCCATATCCTCGACCATGGTTGTATCCCTCTCCCTTAGATGTGTTATAATTCATTCTATGCCTACTATAGCCAATTCCTAAGCTAATATTCCATCCCTCCTCCATCCCCCCATGCATGTGCCCTACAAGCATCATGTTCATGTCTTATGGTGTCTAGCTTAGTCTAGAGGTTGTCTCCCTCACTCTCTCTATGACCAAATCTATCTTTATCCCATGTTGCTTGACTTGGAGACTATCTCACTTAGTTTTTCCTTTATCTTTCTCTACCTATAGTTTATCTTTCTCTTCTTGGAGGTTATCTCACTCAATAGTCCTCTAGCATCACTCTTAGAATCGATCCTCATATCTCACCTATTGACAAGAACCTAACTATAGAATCACCATGCCTAGCCACACCTATAAATCCTCCCCCTCCTCCTCCTCCTCCTCTTCTCCCCCTATATTTAATTAGTTTACATAATCTATCCCTGCTCTCCCCTTTCTCCTTCAGACCTTGATGGTCCTACTCCTACTATCCCTAATGGCTCTACTCTTGCCATCCTAGATAGAACTACTTTATCTATCCCTTGAGCCTACTCTCCCCTTCCCCCTTTTCATCCACTCTATCTCCCCCATCCCACCCTTATTCACCTACTACTACCTCTCCCTCAAAAATCATCAGTCTAATAGGTTGACGCTTAACCCACTAGGCTACGTACTTTGTTGTAACCGTTACATCTACTACATTTATCCTCTAAACTCATATCATTTCTAGTGTCTGATACCAACTTTTCTTATCTTGGAATCCATCCATAGGAATCCCCCATGACCAGGTCTTGTATGTGACTCATGCAAATACTACCTCTCCCCATAGGCTCCCTTGTTTTAACCCAAACTAGTGCATCACCTTATGAGGAAGATAATGCTAGATGACATGTCATGTTTTCCCTATCAAATAATGTGACCTCTATGTGTAGAGAATTTGTTCATCAAATCCCTTTGTCACAACTCACATGCTTTCCATGACCTACACTTCACATCATCAATCTCATTCATCACCCATATCCAGTAGGGTAGGTATTCCATCTTGGTATGTCAAATAGAACCTACATATAGGTGAACATACAATTGCCCCGACTCACTACCTTATTGCTACAAGCCTCAAAATTATAATATACTCCCAAACCCAAATATGAAGTAGGTTCATATTGCACCCAAAAATCCTCTTGCCCATGTAATGTACCAAGTGTATTTCCTAGTATAATTGGGCCAACATGTAGGATCTCAAATTATTTACTACTCTAGTGGATATCATCTACTCCAAAAAATGTTCCCATCCAATGGGGAATCCACATGATCTCCTAGTCACCACCACATACAAGGGAAAATCTAGAAAAATATCTATACCCACTCCCAAATTCCTCTCTATCCCTCTTAGTGATAAGATGTATATCATGAATAGTTACTCAAAATATAGATCTGTAGTAATCACGTCATATTCCATCAGCTCTCCATAGATCAAAATCCATAGAATTCTCCACATGTCCTCTAGGGTGATAGTCATATCCCTAGTTAGTAGTAGGAAAGGGCTAGTGTCACCCTGCCATCTGCCTAACATGGTTGTAATAATCATATGATGAGCCTAGACCTCTAGAATGTAGGTAATAGTGTATAGTCCAATTCCATCTAGAAATTGCTTATCAACATCTATCAATAATGGTCATAGCCTCATTTTTTAGGCTACCTCTTCCATGATTAAAATGGTGGTAATTGTTCTTCAATCTACCCAAACCAATTCATTAGTCCTTTTCAAAACCAAGTCTTAGTATAGCTTACCTCAAACTAACCTAAGTGCTAAACCATGTGGGTGCTAATCTACAAAGGTTCCACTTTACCCACACAAGCGCTATACACCACAAGTGCTACACTAGCATATATGTGCTAATTTACACAAGCATTGATTACACTATGCAAGCACTAACCACACAATAATTACACCCACTACAGTTCAAGTGAACTATCCCCAAACATATGATTTTTTTCCTATGCAAGCACTACTATGAGTGCAAGCACTAACTTGTTCATGCAAGTTTCAATCCTATGTCATAGGCACTAATCCATAAATCAATTCCTACATCTTCATTTCTTTTGGCCACATTTATTGTACCCTAGAATACCCGAAAGGCTCAAGTTTCGATACATAACGATGCTCTTGATCCCTCTATTCATTGAAACTATTGCACTTGCCTTTCATTGTGGATGTGGTATGGGATAGACATCTTCTCCTAGCTCCTTTACATGTTATTTTCTCTAATCTTCTAAAATATCATGATTCAAATGAACCTAATTAGCCCTTTTAGGATTATTTATAAGCTCCCCAAGCCCTAATTCAGAAGCCTAAGCCTTGATTTTTTCACCATTTTCACTACTTATTCTACCATTTAACCATTTTTATTCTTTTTCTTTTTTTATTCCATTTATCATCATTTTCCATCCTTTATCCATTTTTAGCCTCTATTTCTTCATTTTGAGAAATCACCTTGATAAAAAAATTTGAGCAACCTCTCAAAGGGGCATCATCACTCCATCTATCTTTTACTATTTCTTCCAATTGATTAGAGCATGATTTTATTTTCGTTGACACGATGCCACTTTTGTTAGTCAAAACGCCATATCAAATAAGGGAAAAATATAGACACCCCTAAATTGATCACTCACTTCCAACTTACATAATTAATTAAATAAATAATTATTTCTCGTAACTCATCACCCTTTCATATTTTTGTAATTATTTAAATAATATATATTTAATTAATAGTCATCCCCATAATTAATTTGCATACTATTTGATTAATTAAATTCCCACTTCTTCTAAGTTTAATTAATTTAATTAATTCAAGCATAGCCACCACTCAATAATTCTACTAATCCCAATTAATTAATCAATGATCAATTAATTAATTTACCCTCATTAATCCTCACTAACATTTTCGTTAATTTTAAATTCTCTCAAATCTCCAAACTTTCCATCTTTTGACAAGTGTCCCCCTCTTTAATTCCCACACATGTGTGAGCATTCATGGGTCACCTCACATCTCTACCTCACCCTTTGAATTGTCCAATATTGGTTGCTCAAGCATGTGTGAGAATATAGATCTCACACATGTGTAGCCACCCTACCCTTTCCCTTTTCTCACACTTGTTACTTTCATATATTTCTTCATCCCTTCTCAATTCCAAAAGTCTTCCACTTACCATATTCACAAGCCACCCTATGTGTGTGTTCACACATGTGTGAGCATGCCTAGCCCTCTTCCCTATGACATATGTCATTCTCCTATAATCCCCTTGTGATGCTTGTCTCAAGGCTAAACCCTCATTGCTCACTCTCACTCATACTCAATCTCAACCCTTCATTGATCAATGCATCCTATCCCTCCATTTTCCCAACAAAAATTTACATATTGGAGGCCATTTCTCTCAATTTCAACATCCACTTGCAAGCTAATTTCATGTTGTTCATTTGATCACCAAGATCTCTTGTTGTGATACATTATTATGCTAGTCTAAAGAGAAGTCCACTCTTCAAATTTGGAAAGAAATTATCATTTGAGAAAAAAAGCAAGTGGAGAAGGGGTGCACTCTACTTCTTCTCAATTGGAGGATCAAGGAGAAAAAAGTGAAAGGTTTGGTAAATGTGATTGATCTTTGTTATATTTCCTTGTTTGATTTTTTTAGCTTCACTAGCCATACAAACAATTATCCTTCAAGGTGAAGGCATGTTAAAACTAGCACCTAGGGTTTATTTCCACCATCTCTCAAGACATTACTGGATAGTTCAAATTTACACATAGTATATTCTACCCTTCACACACATGACACCATTATCCACGCCCTTAAAGACAATCTACACATATAATATAACCACATGAAACTAAAGGTTGATTAGTACTACTCAATATGCACTTTCACTATAAATGGCATGGTTATTCTTTACCTCAATAATTTGCACCACCCCCCCCCCCTTTAAAATTAGGAAAATTGCCTTGATGAGATTAATAAATTTCCTTGTACCACACTTTGTTACAATTTAAAAAAAGTTGTAAACATGAATAGAGTTATGGATGCAATATATGTGGGAATTACAATAAATATTTCTTACATTTCCCTCACTTCCTTTGATTCCTATTCTCAAACAAATATTAATGACTTTATGCAAAGAGTACAAGGATGAGGGAGGTCCTAAATTGACCTAGCATTTATCTATGTCATTTAGATTAGGCTTGAATTAGGAGATAAAATAGAAAATGATAGATTTACTATGGAGAGGATCTAGTAACCATGTACCATAATTTCACATCCTTGAAGCTCCTAACAATAAGTTATCATTTTGTAAAAGTTTTAGCTTACTTTCATTTGTAGATTAAGAGCTTAAATATACTGTTTAGACATGCAAGTACCAATAATGTAGCCACATTAACTATATCTTTTTTGAGTTATTCAAGACACTCACAAAAATAGATTGAAACATGTACATCAAGAAATATATTTTTTATTGTCATTTATGTCAATTTTGATTTTTTAATAAAATTTATAAAAATTATTTAAAATATCTAATTTTTAGATAAATATAATAATTTCAAACACTTAATTTTATAAATAATTAAAATGTAAAAAAACCTTTAATATATAAAAGCAAAACAATTATTAAGTTGTAGTCAACTATTGTATCCTCTTACCTACTCCCCACACGAATGATCTCTATGCAAGTTGCTCCTAATTGTAAAAATGTGGAGAGAGGGCCTACCATATATCTTAAATTATTTAAATGAACTCACATTATTAATTCACTTAAATTATAATTTCCTTGGAGTTGCTTCTCAACAATGTTTCAAATCCTTGAAAATTGTTCAAGTGTAGGGACACTTAAAGAACATCATCATCATCATCTTCATCATCATCATTATTATTATTATTGAATTAAGCCACACGTCATGTCATTTACTAAAATCAATTGAATACAATTCCTCTCCAATCATGTAACATACATTTCAAATGGTCAGAGTGATTAAGAAAGGAATGATTAATATCTTAGAAAGCTTTTTCCTAGATTTTTCGTTTTAATGATTTGTGCCACCTTTTTTTTTAGAGCTAAGGATAAAAGAACTTATTAAAAACCAAATAACCATGTCAAGTTGTTAAAAGAAATTTTGTGACTAAAGCCAAACAAAGTACAAAGAGCTTGGGCAACTAAGTTTATCCAGCTGAATATAGGGATCTAATTATAGTTTTAATGAAGTATTCAATGTTTTTGGCCAATGCTATCCATCAAGTTAAGTTGCACAAGGCCAGTAATCTTTCCTTGTTCTCACCTTGTGCAAGATCATTTGGATCATTGACGAGGGAAAAAATTATGCACATAATAAAAAAGGAGATTATCAATGCTTTTGTTGGGGTCTTTCAAATTATTATGTGATTTTTAGTCATGTCTTTAGGATGTGATTTTTAGTCATGTCTTCAGGTTAATGATTCAAGATGTGACTAAAGTTTTGGTGTAGAAGGTATAGAAAATATTAATTCTGGTTAGATTATATTTTATTTTATTTTTGTTGGATTATGGACGAATATTTTATTGTTTAAATTTAATTGTATCATATTTTCATAGATGTATAAGTGGTGGTAATTTTTAAATTAATGTATAATGAATTTTAATCAATATTTTGCAATTGTTTTTATAAGAATAAAATTTGTCATTTAAAAAAAAAGACCTTTGGATTTTTTTAAATTGGAGATTAGTGATTTATTTCATTATATAATCATAAGAATAGGAGTATTGATAGTACCTCACATTCTTTCAATGTATCTGACATATTTTTTGGTTATTCTAGAGATTTAGGCTTGCATTATAATTAAATAATCAAAGACAACAATCATTTCCAATAATATCTCATAATATTGGAAACTATCATCTTTCTAATCTCATAAGTATAGTCTAATTGTATTGCAACATTATGACTAAAATCTATTAAAAAATAAGATTTTGTTATTGGGATTTGAAGGGGTGAGTCCAATCTTTTTTGGATTCTCTAAAGGGAAAAACTAAGTTGGACTATATGCATAAAGAATAGAAAGTTGAAGATAAACCGTATGCTTTTGTTCTTATAAATGAGGAAGTGTTAGGTTGTAAGGCCAATGGCAAATAATGAGAGCTCATGTCCAAGGTAGTGACAAATATGTATCAAGAGTAGCTAATTCTCAATCTCCACATGATAACAATGCCTCTAAATCCTTTGTCTCTAGCTAATGTTATTACAAATACATTACTAATGCAAAGCTCAGTGTCATCAACATTGATGGTAACATCTCATCAAGTAAGCTTAACCTACAAATAATTTGTTCATATTTACTCTAGACTAATCCATAGTAAATGTGACATCATTATAGTAAGGAAAAATCCATCTTAAGCAAGTGATAATGATAGGAGAAAACATTAAAATTTACAAAAGTGTATACAAGGAAATTACCAACATAATCAATTTAGAAAACACAACAAATGAGAAGGAAGATATAGGTAAGGATTTAAAAAAAATGAAACAATAAAAATTTGCAATAGATAATTATTGTAACCACAAATATGATATTGTGATCATGGTGGCACAATACATTTCAATATAATTGATCTTATAATCTACCACTCTAGTCTTAGACCAAAAATATTTCATCCTCGCCATTAATTAAGAACATTATTCTAAAAAAACATTCTGCCTAAATTACTTCAAGATTCAAACATATCTCAAATGATAGGAATCTCTCTGATTTGACACCCACTACCTTAGCCCTCCTTTAAGAAACATGTTTGAAAAGGTTATTATCTTAAATGGATGTGGAAGTGGTAAAAGTGATGAGATAGTGTTCTTACAAGGTGCAGGAAAGTTTGGCTCATCTATGGATGGTAAAAGTGATGAGATAGTGTTCTTAGTCGGTGGTTCAGTGTAAGTAAGACCATGGAAAACTCATGACTGGAAGAAATGATGAGAGTTCTAAGAACAGATATTAACGATATTAATTCTACTTTCTGTTTTTAGTTGAACTACTATTTTGGTTGGCTGGTTTGTTGAAGAGTCACCAAAGACCTTATAAAAGGACTTGTTTTATGATCAAAGAATGTTGTTAATGTCATACGTTTACTAGATTTAGTGCTACATTTTGTCATGCAATAAGAATTAAAGGAATGTCAAGCAGTTGTTTATCTCAACTACAAAAGGTATTCTTCTGGTGAATGCAATTATCACTTGCTATGTGTTTAGGATTTAAAAGCTTTATTCTGTACAAGCAGTTAAAGTAGCTTTATGAACTGCATGCCTGCTTATGTACATTCATTACAATTGGTACTGCATGACATCTGATACTTTAATAAATCTTCTAAGCTTCGTATTGGTAACCTATCACATCGGGAAAAGTTGATGGGTTGTATGTCTAAGATAGTTGCAACATAGGAAGAGAGAGTGTAATGAATTTGGAAAATTAAACTTTATGTATTCTTTCTTCCATCCCAAGATTGAAAGTTATAACTAAGTTTAGTTTAAAAATAGATAAAAGAAAATAAATATTAGTTAAAATCGGGTTATTGGAATTCTAGGTCGTTTGATGGGATAAATTATTTTCGTAAAGAATAAATTAAATGTATAATTAAAATAATTGTTTCTAGTAAATGTGTATTATTTTTATTTGCAAACAAAATAAATAGTTATAATGGATGATATATAAGAATACACAAATAAATCTAAATTTTATTCATATCAAGTCTTATAAATGAATAGAAAGATTTTTCTAGAAAAAATTTCAAGAAGAGAGAAGTTTCTAGAAGGAAAGAACATGGAAGAGAGACGCGATGTTGGAATACTCACACACAAATAAGTGTTGTCATCACCACAATGACACTAGTTCACAAGCACTCAAACATGCATAGAAGAGGCATGTAGTTAATACACACAAAGAGAGATACAACATCGTCTTAGCAAGGCAGGAGTGGCAAGTATCTCAATGTAGCACACTCTCCAAATGAGAAGCACAACACACATAAGTAGAGGGTTGTTAGGTTAACTCAATCTACTACAAGGTACACAACAAATATGACACAAGCACACACCATAATAAAAGATAGAATACTATAACAAGAAAGGAGACACAAAATATTTCATTCCTTAGATTCATTAAGAAGACATGAACAATTTCAATCCTTAGCATTTTCATGAGAATCATACAATATTCACTACTTCATTAGGTTCAAATACTACATTCAATCACTCACTATAACTTCACAAGCATAATAAATATATTAGGAACATCAACCATAAATATAGATGTAAATAAATGAGGACAATACCAATCATTTTCTAACATTAGAAAATGGAATAAAGCCTTTTCTTAATTCTTTATAATCAAATTAATTCCTTCACTAATACACATAAATAAATCAATGGCTAAAATGGATTATTGTTTCAAACACCATGAATGGATCCTAGTAACATTTCAAGCCCCCAAAAATAGAGATAAAGCATCTTAAGAGAATTTCAATTATGCAAATAAGATTGCCTCAACATGCATATCAAGGAATTGTAAGAAACAAAACCATAAAGCTTCATAAAAAAATTCCACACCAAGATGCTTCCACAACAAGATATATGCTTTGGTAATCCTTGGATGCTTCTACAACTCTAGTAAAAGCCTACAAAAATCACATTTATAGAATATTTTACACAAGTATGTCAAACGTATGGTTCTAGCTTCCCAAATTGAGACAAAGCAATAATAAGTTATTAACAATATAAAAAAATACCAATTACATAGTAGAAGGACCTCCTAACACTTCTAAGTTTCCCAAAGCTTCAATTCATGAAAGAATGGACTAAAACTTTTGAATAAGGTTTACAAATGAAAGGGGAGTCCTATTAACTTTCACTATAGTGTATTGAATCATAAATTTGATAGTCATCAAGGTCCAAAATTTAGAATTGCAAAAGAATAATTTTTAAATTTGAATAATATTTTTCTTTCAAGTAAATTTTATAATATATAAAAGAATCCAATTCCATTACAAATTCACTCAAGTGAACATTAAAATTTGGTGACTTCTAACAAATAAGATCAATCCTCAATGCTTAATTTGAATCCATAAGAGACATAATACAACTTTATAATTTTATGTAAATAATAAACAATGATAATTAAAAGATGTTAATACAATGATAACCTTATAGGCTCCCAAGGAGATCTTCAAGAAGAGATTCATGGAAATTGAGAATATTGAAGGGATTGGGTGTCATAAAACTTGTTTCCAATGTTGAATTATTTATTAATCCTATTATTTTATTATGCCCACATGGGAAAGGGCATCCCACTTTGACTTGGTCAATATGCCATGTGTATTTACTAGTACTATATGTGTGTAAGAGTTTGTAAAAAAAATTATGGTGTTGTAAGATGCATAAGAGATTCTATGGAATTCATAATAATATGTAAGAGGGAGGTTACAAAGCTGAGTGGGAAGAAATATTTTACCCACTTATGACAGGGTGAAGCCACATAAGTGGTTTACACTTTTAAGAGGAAGAAAATTTCAAAATTTTCCCATTCCTCATATCAAATGGGTTCGGCCGAACCCTAAGGTTCGACCGAACCATTTAGTTGGTTCGGTTGAACCTTAGGGTTCGGCCGAACCCATGGTTCGGCCGAACCAACTAAATCCCCTATTAAAAAATCATACTAGAGTGGGTTCGGCCGAACCTAGGTTCGGCCGAACCCATTTAGTATGGCTAAAACAAAAAACACATTCATTTAATTGCTTTTTTTAATTGTATGTGTTGGTGGTTCGGCCGAACATGGGTTCGGTCGAACCCTAGTTCGACCGAACCCTTCCAAGATGTTCGACCGAACACTTGTTCGGCCGAACCCCTCTTTTTTCATCCTTGGTTCCTAAGGCACCAGAATTGTTGAAAATTTTGCGTTTCGAAGCTCAATTTCAGAATGAAAATGGAGAAGATCTCAAAAACCCAACTAGTATCGGGTTCCCCTCAAAACGAGCTATCCAACGAATATAATTTTAGTATGTTTTGATTATATTATCTATCTGTTTTTTAAGTTTTATTAAATATAGGTTTTTCACTGAAAACAAAACTCTCTTTCTGCACAAGTGGAAAAATAGAAGATTATCAAAAAAAATTTAAAAAAATATGAGTGCACCAGATATTGGAGTCCTTGATCCAACAAAAAAAAAAAAAAATTGATACATACGTGAAAGTTATGCGTTATAATTAGGTGTTATGTGAATTGTAATTGATTTGACTTTAAAACTTGATTAAAAAAAAAATATTCAATAAAACTATATAACTAAGTGGAAGCACTAGATATCGAGCTACAAATCTAAATTTGAAAGAATTGGAATTTTATCTTTCAAGGAAAAAAGTTATCGTTATACTGTGCGTCACTTTTTAAAAATGCTGTTTTTTGAAAAAAACAAATTTTCGTGGGAGATGGAAAAAGAAGTGCAATCTGATTCCAAAAAAATTGAAAAAAATACTTTTAGAATCTACAGACAAAATATGACAAGACTCTAGTTTGCATCATCTTCAAATTCTTTACGGTTTAATCGCTATAGGTGCCCGAATGTGGAGATTGTGTTAAAAAAAAAAATATCAGTGTCCAGTTAGGCCAAAAAGTGTAAACCACTATTGTGGGATCACCCGACATGTAAGAATGATGATTTATAAAGCATCTTGTTAAAGGAGGTAAATGAAAAAATAGTGCGTTCAAGTATTATGGGAAGCTATGACATTTTTATGATGTATAAGGGAATTTGTTATAAATATACCATTGACCCATCATGGGTTGTGGGATCTGAGAATTCTTATCATGGTATTTTAGAACCTTGTTTGGACTCATAGTATTGTTTTTTGTTGGTTTTTAGGTCTCATTAAATCTATATATTGAGGGATTGAAATGGAGGTAGTATGGTTTGTGTATTATTGGTTTATGCTATCAATTTTCCTCTAATTTGTAGGTTTTCATCTACATGCAAGGCATTAAACCTAATATAGTATTGTAACTATGTTATTGCTAGGATTATATTGGTTTCACTACTTTGGAGGCTAGGGTTCTCTTGATTTTTTTCCCAAGGTATATATATTCCATTCTTGTTCTTTAGGTTACTTATATTCTTCTTATATCATTCATATTTCTTTCTAAATGTTGTTATGCATGCGATTCTACTAGTAAATTTTTTTGTGGTACAAATTTTATAAGTTTCTCCTCATATAGTTAATGAGAAAATACATACATGCTTAGTATTTAATATTTTTTTTTATTAACTTTTAAGAGGTATTTATACATATTTCTTTACAAATATAAATCCTAATAATGTTTGTGTCAAATTTGGTAGAATTAAATAAATGCATTTTCTAGAATAGAGAAAATATTGTGGTTGAAAAGGATTTTTCTAAGGTGGCTAGACTTAAGTTTTAACCTTTGTGTGTGCACTAAGCTTGGACGTGTGCTTAGTGTTAAGAACTAAATTAAAGTATGAAATAATAGAAACGATAATAAATAAAATTTAGATAAACTTATTATTTTTCTAGTGTGCAAGAAGAAAGGTGGGTGATGTAAGACCCTATCTAATGCTAATAGAAAACAAGCAATAAGGAATTCCAAAGTGATTTAAAAAGAGAACTGTTGGTTACTTTTTTAGAACCAAACTGGTCTCCAGAGGTACCTATGGACTTTTCCTTTCCCAATAATCAGTACTTCTAAAGGGATTGGCCAACGAACAAATAGAGGCTATAAGAATTCTATTCCTACTCTTTGGGCTCTGTAAAACCTGGGAGGGTGATCACACAATGTATACTCAGACACTTCACACAATTATAATCAAACACATTGTTAATAACAAATACTTATCATAAAATTGCTCAAGGTCCTAATATGTTAAATAAATTGGCAGCTTATTTATCAATGTTTTATACTTTGAACATGAGAAGGTAGAACATAAACACAAAACAACTGCAATGGTATCCATTTGAAGATTTGTAAATTAAAATGATCAACCAAATGAATAAACACAGAAACTGAACCACAAGTACTTTGCATGAATCAGTGCCTTTATCTTAAGCATGGAGTCAATATCAACCTATGCGACCAAATAATAACTTAGAAAATAACAACTACAGTCTTAAGAAACATTGCATTACAACATCTCTCTATGACATTCATGATAATTACTACTTACAAGCATCCTAATATCTAATTCTTACGATTATCAACTTCACCTAAGCACTTATATTAATTCTTTGAACCAATAGGAAAGTATGAAATTAAACATCCATTGCAGAACAATAAAGACAAACAAAAGAATCTTTGATTTCTTTCATTCATAACTCATAAAACATACACAAGGAGAGACAATAACCATGAAATAAGTAATACTTTGTATTGCAATTGCTATTTATGTTATCAAAATTACATATGCGATAATAAACTTCCGAACTCAAAACACAAGACTCAAAAACATGCTATATACTCCTTCAATTTCATAATGTAAACCCAATTTTTCAACTAACTCCGGGTTCTAGCCTTGAATTCTTTCTTATAGGAATGAAAGAGAAAAACAACCCTCAAAATTACATATGCGATAATAAACTTCTGAACTCAAAACACAAGACTCAAAAACATGCTATATACTCCTTCAATTTCACAGTGTAAATCCAAATTTTCAACTAACTCCTACTTTTGGCCCTGAATTCTTTCTTATAGGAATGAAAGAGAAAAACAAGCCTCGGGATAGGAAGCACACATGTCAAAATTTCATTGGACCGCTGAAACAATATTCCATTTTCAGTTACACTCAAGTTCTTTAGGTAGAGAGAATAAGCATGAAGCAAAATTAACCTCAACACGCTGTAGAGAACAGGTCCCACCTCAAAAATCATCATTAGTTTGTTACAACAGCTCCAATACATTCCCCACATGCTCAAAAAATTACAACCGTGGGAAAACTAGACAACAAAACTTGCGAAGCAAGACAAGGAAAGCAAATAAAAAGACAAAATTCTTCAACTCATATTAGCACCATGTGCTATCCATCTCAAATTGAGGAGAGAATAATATTTCACCATGTTTTATCAAAAGTGTAATATGTAATATATTCAGGCTATGCATTGTTCTTCTCCTATCCATTATTCATTCTATGTATTTCTCCAACCAAATATTATATTCCTCTTTAGTAGGCCACTTTACGTCTAATAAGCTTTGCACTCTAGTAATGTACTAAGAATAGCTAGCATCAATCAATATTATGGCCTCTTTAACAAAGATGTCCATCTTTGTTTCAATCTCCCCCATTGCATCAATATTTGAATTTATCAAGATGTAGTCGGTGATGGTCAAATGCATCATGGATGCTCCAAACATTCCTCCCAACTCTTCTTTCTAGGTTTCAAATGGCAGCAACTCACCTTTTGGACTCAGTATATTAGGCATTCCTCGTTCCTCCATTTCCTTAAATAAGTTTCACTTACTCTGGAGCTATATACCTAGCCTCCCATGGAAAGTAGTTATCTCATTAATTGATTCAATGATTTGCAAGAGTTCAGGAATATTGGTTCATGCCTCAGGATCCTCATTCATTTTGGGCATCATATCCTTGAAAGCATTTACCCTAGTAATCCAATTATTCCATTCATTTTTTAAGGTTTCCTCTACTTGTTGATACCTAGTGTCTACCTCATGAATATTCTTGTAGGTGGCCCAAACATCATTAGCCTTGTGGACCAACTTGGTCACCCTATTCTTTAAGATATCCTCAAATATTTTGTTTGCCACCCTAACAGTATCAATCTTTTCCTTCTTGGCATTTCCCTTTTCAGTATTCAACCAATCACTCAAATCCTTAATTTTCAAGATTAAGGTCTCCTTATCCTGTGTAGCCAAATCAGTTGAAGAAGAAGATCGTAGAGTTACTATCTTCTGAGTAGCCTAAATAGTGGCTCTCATCTTATTTAACTCATCCAAGGCCTTGTTGTACACCTTAACCAAAGAATCATATTTCTTTTGAGAAATTTGTGTAGTTCCACACTAAGCATTGCAACATGAGCAGTTAATTCAGCTGCTTGAATAGGAGTTATATCTGTAGCCCTTTTGACTACTAGGGAGCCAATAACCTCCTCAACGGGCCTAGCAACTTCATGTTTACCAGTATTAGGTTCCATAGACCATATGGCAAGGGAGTGCAACTTTCGACTATATCTAGATCCAAACACCTTATCTTCAAATTGCTCCTCAGATATTGAAGCTTGAGGGTCTCTTCTCACTGCATCATATGCTATAGCAACAGTGATAGTACATCCTAGTCATAACATGACTCCACTATCTATGACAATTTTTCTGGCTTTAGTGGAAGTAATAGTTGCAATATCAGTTTTAATATTTTCCTCCTCTACTCTATCAGCCTCTTCTTGATGAGAAGAGTCAGCATTAGCTCGAGCCAATTCAATTCTTTCCTTTATTTCCTTACTCCACTATTGAATCATAAACTCCTAAAATTCCTTTGACTGCACGAATTTATCATCAGCAAGGAATTCATCACATTCCTTGATCCTAGAATCATCATCACTGTCCTTATCATACTGCCATTTTACAATCCTGTCAGGGGGAATATTTGAACTATGAGATTCCACAATATGAGGAAGAGGGAATTTTTGCTCTATCTCCTCACTCCCTAGCACATGTTCTCCAATTTGTTCCTCCTTGACTTCCTGAACATATGCAAGCTTCTCTAGGATATCCATAGCTTCTTGTTGTCATTGTTTTTCTAGGAGGACTTGTGCTTTATCAGCAGATTCTTTCACTCTCACCTTAAACTCACCACACTAATAATCTCTTAGCATAATGAAAGCTCTTTCCAAAAGGTTTTCAATTTCATTGTATGGACTTCTATAAAGAGCATTCCTTTTCATAATTTTTCCTTCAATGTTCATGATAGTTGTCCATTCCTTCTTTCTTGTCATGACAACCTCATTGCTTGTCAAGTTTCTCAATACATCATCTATGTATAAGAATTTATGACGAACAACTCCTAAGTTCTTTTGTCTTCTCCTTGCTGCCACAAATCCTTCTGGATCAAAATCTCTAATCTCATCAATAGGCATTCTAAGATTATTTACCATGATGCCTAACCTTTCATACCCTTCAGGGGTAGTGACTTTGAAGTAGGAAAAATCACATTGGGGATGTACCACAGTACCTTTCCTAGGCTTCCTAAACATCTCATAATCCATGACATCAATTTTCTACATGAGTTCCATAAAATCCAATCTATCTGAGACATACATGGGTAGAAAATGAGGTGCCACTTTAGCTCCATAGGCTCTAATCAAAGTATATTTAGAATGAAGAAACCAATTCGCCCAATTATGTGTTGCTTTAGAGTCTAGTTCATCCTTTGGGTGCATGAGGTTTCTGATTTCAAGAGAAATCTTGTGAATAGGTGCCACACCTAGTGATTCCAAGATGCCATATCTTATAACGTTAGTAAACAAGACATAATTTGAATTGGAATAGTCTTGATCCCAAATGTATGTCCAAATTTGTATTGGTAAAGCATTATTTTCACTGTCCATCATTCTCAAATCTAATCTCCTTTTCCATTCAAAATCACCTTCCCATAATAGCATATGCATTAGTAGAGAGTAATGAGGGAAATATAAAGGGAGTAGTCCCTTTTTCAAATTGAGGAAATCCTTATGCATCCGTTCAGAAACAAAGTCGACATAATCAAAACTAGTGTTTCGATTATGATTATGTATATTCATCACCATCACTAATAAATCAAGAGTTATTCTTACCTCAAAATCTCAAGCCAACACTTGGTTCAAGCAGTAATAAGTGTTCTTGAAGTAATCTACAAACTCCTCACACTCAAAGGGCTCGATATCTTCAGCAGTGAATTTATCCCTACTCTTTGTATGTTGAACTAGATGTTTCTCTCTATATGCAAACTTGTTCCTCTCATATTCAGCATATAATTCAGCATGCCTGAACTTCAAAGTATAATTGGGATTTAACCCAAATACATCTATAATCTTGTCCTTCATCACCTCCAAGATCACATCGCCAATTTCACTCCTAATTTTTTTCATTAGGATCATAGTGTCTAGCCAATTCCATCATCAGTTCCTCTTCCACAAACCCATTTGGGACCACTAACTTCCCAAGGTTCAACCCCCATAGATAATATGAAGGCCTTTTAGAGTGTTTCCTATTGAAGGCATATTTGAAAAGCTACCACCCGCTTTGAGGCTAGGTTTTTTCACCTATCTCACCAGCACTATCAATTAAACTAGTGGTCACGGTGACCTGACTTGTAGGTCATTTTCCAATTCATGACTCTCCTTCACATCCCCAAAAGCCTCCTACATAAACTCTTTTGTTTGCTTCTTCGCACTTCTGGACCTTGTGGATGTTGCAGGAGTACTTGGTGAAGGGTTTGATACTACTGATGGTGTGGACCTAACCTCAACTTGAGGATCATGAGTCTTGAGTCATTTTACCCTTTTTTGTTTAGGCTTTCTTTCTAGTCTAACACTTGATTCACTGGGCTCTAGATCACTCATGTTTACAATGTAGCTAAACTAGGGTTTTTAGAGTATTATAGTCAAAAAGAAATAACCCTTTACAAGTATGACGACACAAAGCACCACTTATTGAAAAGAAAAAATCTCCCCAATACTCAACACTTATCACTAAATTAAAGCTATTAGTAATAAACAAGTAGACAATTCTCCCAATTTCCTATCAATTTTCTAAGATTTTTTCACCTCAAAACTTCAGCTATAAGGAGATATCAGTTTTTCTTAGTTGGGTGAATGCTATGCCACACTTCTTATTTGCAATTTCCTAGAGTGTTCCTAAATATTTCCTCTACCTCTAGTATCCTTTATGCTTGTGAGTGAATCCTAGTGCACGACTAATTAGGTATCTACCTTCTTTTACGGCCAAGAAACAACCATGCCACCATTAATGTTTGATGGTAAGTTTGCGTGAGCGAATTGACAATTAGCCATTCACATTTAAACCCTGACCGTAGATCACTCTACTTTAAAACTAGATCAATGGATATCAATCTACCTTGCAACTTTCATTCAAGCCTTATCTGATGTCCTCAGGGTTCTGCCATGTTGCTTCTTTATGCACAATTGTCGCTTATCACTGATGTTTCTTGTCCTCCATCGACTTTATCAGTGATGCAAGCATCCCCGCGGTGAAATCTCAACCCTTGGATCCATGTCCCATCATCGATCACGTTCATCCTTCCATCACGCATCACTAATCGAACTATCCATCTTGGCTTGTATTAGATTGAAACGCGTACACCTGCATGAAAATCAATGGCACAAAAGATATCGCTCATAAGATCTTATCATATTAGTGAAAGAAACCTTAAACATACAACTCCATCACTCATCGCCATTTTGAAAATTAAGCTTTGGAATGAATTTGCAACGAGCAATAAAATACAAAACATCAGGCCATTGCTCATCAATAATTCTTCTCATATAGGTTGCAAGACATTAGTGATGAGAGATCATAATAGTGACAATGTATATCGTGTATCGCTATTATAGAACTTAACACTTAAAACCTATCCACGATACGTGATATAAGGGAGACTCATCACATCGCTCATAGCTAATTGAAAATTTTCATTTTACAACCATTCACAATGAGCAATAGGAACATAAGATGACAAAGACATCGCTTATTGCTATTACAATATTCTAGGCTCAAAAGCCATTAGCGATAAGTGATTTATCAATGATACAAATATCATCGCTCATCGCTCATTTATTTTAAAAGCTCCAACAGCTATTCATGATGAGCAAGAAAATGAAATGTTGCTCATCGCTTGTCGCCAATTTGGAACATACACTTATGATGGGAACAACGATGAGCGAGAAAATAAGATGGTTGACGAGACTTAAGTGGAAACCTTTAGGCACGTGCTCATAAGTTGTTTTAATGGAGCGGAATTCCTAGGATGATATGTTTGAAAAGGGATCGAAGAATCCTAAGTCACAAAATATAAAGGACGCAAAGGCCAAAAGGCCCTCAACCCAACCTTATAAAATTTTAAGAAAATCATACCTAGGCTCGAGGGACCATTGACCTAACGACAAATAAATGACATAAGATGTTTTAAAATGACCGAAAACAAGAAATAGGAAGTCAATAGCGAAATAGAACCTTTCAAATGCTCATGGAAAATAGAACCCTAAACCCCAAACTATCAGCTTTATATCCAGATGTGACAAAGTTTGAGAATAGAACAAAAAAAAAATTCTAGGTTCCATTAGTCTCTCCGACTAGAGATGTATGCATCATGTAGGCATAGTGAGATCCTAGAATCTCAGGAGAAGCAGACCAAAACTAGGGAAACAAAACAAAAGGACCAAAACCAAGGAACTACTCGGACGAGGTAGCAAGACCAAAATAGACGCAACAAAAGAAAACACACCTATATACATAATGTACACAACCTACACGTGCATTGAAAATAGCATACTTAGGAGAAGTATGGCCTTAAGAACTGTCCATGTACTAGCAGTTCAAAAAGTTCACCTGTTAAGCTTTGAAGGAAGTATGAATCTTCTCCATGTGTGTTAGCTATCAGATAAGGGCCAATCCATAATGCTTCAAATTTCCCATGCTTGCCCTTGTCCTAAGCCCTCGCATTCTAGGCTAACACCATACTATTCACTTCAAACTTTCTGGGAGAAGCTCTCTTGTCATGTAAATGCTTAACTTGCAACTGCATCTTCACATTTTTAGCTTGAGCTTCTCTTCTGGTTTCATCCAATTACACCAGATTATTTATTTTGTGCTACATATCACCACATATTTCTTCATCATATTCTTGCATGAACTTATACATTTTGAGCAGGTTATTTTGTGGTAATCCGGCGTCTAGGCCATATACTAATCCAAATGGTGAATAACTAGTAGCCTTCTTCACAGTCACTCTATATACCCAAAGTGTTAATTTTAGCTTTAAATCCCAAGCCTTTTTGTTCTTCTCCATCACTATCTTGATGATTTTCATCAAGCTTTTATTTTTGGATTCAGCTTGACCATTTCCCTGAGGATGGTAAGGTGAGGAGTAAGAAACTTGTATACCATGTTTGTCACAATAGTCTTTGAATTCATTAGACCTGAAACACATAGCATTATTCAAGATAATCCTCTTAGGGACTACAAATCTGATGAGAATGTTATTTAACAGAAAATCCAATACCACTTTGCTTGTTGCTTTCTTTGTGGGTATTGCTTCCACCCAATTGGTGAAATAATCGGTGGCAACAAGGATCCATGAATGGCCTTCACTAGACTTCTTTTTTATCTCTCTAATAAAATCAATCCCCCATTGTTGAAAAGGGGCTTGAACAGTCATAGGCCTAAGTGGTAGATTTCCTAAAAACTTCAATTTTCCTAAAAACCTTTGACAAGCATCACAAGTTTTAACAAACTTGTGAGCATCCTTAAAAATAGTAAGCCACCAGAATCTTGCTCTCAATATTTTGTGTGTAGTAGTCTTTGCCATATAATGGCCACCACATATCCCATTATGCATCTCTTGCAAAAGTTCCAGTGCATGTTTTCCATCAACACATTTAAGAAGTACACCATCCAAGTTTCTCCACCACAATTCATATTCAATGATTACATATTTGATGGTGTGCAGTTTCAAAGTTCTTTTTTCATTGTTAGTCACATCCACAAGACACTGTAGGGTTTGTAAGTACTGGAAAATTCTCCTATACCACCCACATGTCTGCATGTCATAGATAGGTGAAACATCAATCATCTCTATCTGATTGATCTGGTTAGCCTCCAAATTAGCTTTTGCCATTAGTTTAGCAAGGCCTTGACCTCTTACTAATTTCGTGATTTGAACATCAATATTAAATTCTTGGATCCTATTGATCCATCTACACCTTCTGTCTGTTGTCTCCTGCTGAGTGAAAATATCTTTCACAGCAACACTTTGCACAAAATCTATGACAATAGCTCCTTGTAAGTAAGTCCTAAAATTCTTGACAGCTTTTACCAGTGCATATGCTTTTTTCTCAGTAGTATCATATTTTAACTCTCTAGCTTGTAAAGACTTGCTAAAGAATGCAATGGGTTGTTCAAAACACTCTTCATTTGTTTGCAACAGAACAACATCAATGGTATGAAAAGAAGCAAAAGAGAAAATATGCATTGGTTTGGAAAAATCAGGAGACTTTAAAACTAGCGCCTCTTTGATAGCTTGTTTAATTTTCTTAAAATCCTTACTAGGCTCATCACTCCAAAGCACTTTTTCTCCCTTCGTCATTTTGGAGAGAGGTCTTGTGATCTCTGCAAAATTTGTCACAAACCTTCTTAAAAAAATTATTTGTCCAAAAAATGACTAAATACCCCTGACATTTTTGGGTTGAGGGATATTGTCTATAGCTACTAATCTCTTAGGGTCTATCCTTACTCCTTTAGAAACAATGTGTCCCAGTAACTTTCCCTCAGTTACTCCAAAGGAACATTTCTTTGGATTAAGAGATATCCCATATTCTAGTGACCTAACAAATACCTTCTCCAAATGTGTACAATGATCTTCTTCCTTTTTAGAGTAAGTGTTCAAGTCATCTTGCTATACAACCATAAATAAATCAATAAAATCTGATAAAGCTACATCCATTTCTCTCTGAAAAGTGGCACCTACATTCATTAAGCCAAACGACATCCTGACATAAACATAAGTGCCCAAAGAGTAGTAAATGCAGTCTTATACTGCTCAGATTCCTTTACCTTTACCTGATTATAACCTAAAAATATGTCCATCATAGACAATAGTTCATAGCCAACCACCTTTTGTAACATAGCTTCCATGTTTGGCAAAGGATAATTGTCTTTCAATGAGGATACATTCAAGTTCCTAAAATCAACGCACAATCTAATGTCACCATTATTTTTCCTTACCAGTACCAGATTAGATACCCATGAAGAGTGTCTAATGGGTTTTATAATACCAGCCTCTCTTAACTTTACCAACTCCTCTTGCATATTGGGAGCCAAAGTAGGATTAATTGGTCTTTGTTTTTTCCTAAAAGGTTTAGCATCCTCCTTCAAAGGAATCTCATGCTGAAATAATTCCTCTCTGTAAGCTTTCAGGTCATCATACGACCAAGCAAAGACATGTTTGTATTTTTTGAGTAAGGAAATTAACATTACCTTTACCTTTGGCTTCATCTTTTTTCCTATATGAACTTTTTTAGGGGCTTTCTCCATCCCCAATTTTATCTCCTCCAAATCATGAGTAGTTGTTGTCTTGGCTTTGCTTTTGTCTTCATCATTAAAAACCCTTTCAAGGGCTACAAGGCCTTTGGGTATTTTATTTGTCTTTAACTAGATAACCTCTTTACCAAACACCATATCTTTCCTATCAATATTCTCCACTAATCCACCAAATTCTATCTCCTGGCCTTCATATTTATCATCACAATTTAAGAATCTAAGGATGTCTTCGTCATCATTAAAAGTCTGCCAGTTATACATATTGTTAGGGATAGACGGCCCTGTCTTTATCTCAACCTTAGAGATTCCTATGAAAGTTATATTATCAAGTCTCAATGCAATATTAGCAAGTAAATCAGCTACTCTATTATGCCCTCTTTCCATCCAATCAATCCCAAAAGCATCAAACTACTCGATGGAATCCCAGACAACATTTTTGTATTGCTTTAGTTTGTTATTCTTATAGGCATACTTAGCTCTCACTTGGGATATCACAAGTTTAGAATCACCAATCACTACTAGCTTTTTTATTCCATGCTTCTCAGCCAATCTCAATCCCAACAATAATACTTTGTACTCTGCCACATTATTCATACAGAAAAAAGACAATGTAAAAGAGAACTTCTAAGTATTTCCAGTAGGTGATACCAATAAAATCCCTACACCTGACCCCTCTTTGGAACTTGCACCATCAAAGTACATTTTCCAAAGTCTATTTTTGTCGGATATTTGTGAAACTTCATTTTCTATAGGTGCAGGACACCTATCAACCTCTTTTGATATCTCTTCTACCTTGAACTCACCAATATCAGTATCTATGAAGAGAATTGTGGCATCTTCAAGAACATGTTCCAACATATGTGGTACCCTCGGTTCTCTCATTACTTGAACATTCTTACCATCAATGGGAAATGTGGCATAAGACATGTCACACTGCATACTGCCTCCCATAGATGGACTCTATTTCCAAGATAACAACATTCAATAATTAGGTGGGATATCTACTACTACCACACTCATTTTGAACTCTTTATCAAGGTAGGATGCTAATCTATAAGGAAGTTCATTTATCACACCTATGACAGGGACTTCTCTTGCATCCATGGCATAACACTTGCCATGAGTGATATCAACTTTCAATCCTAGTGCATCCATGATTCTAATTGGCATGGTATTGTTGGATGCGCCAGAATCAATGATACAATTTCTTATGAAATTTCCCTTGACCACTAGGGTAAGAAAAAATGGATCTATCTTATCAGGACAAGTATTTACAAAATTTCCTAAGAAAATATGGGGAATCTCAGTAATTACTCCCTCAACTTCCTTTCCTTTCTTATCCTTCTCACTCACTTTAGGTGGAGTGAGTACCATTAAATCATTCCAGGTGATAGCAACACCATTGATAAGGGCTACTGCCTTTTGTTTGTGTTCCTCTATCCTCATCATTTCAAGAAAAGGCACTGATACTTTTACTTGACTAAGCAATTGAAACATATCAATAGGAGTATACTTGGGTAGTTCGATTGGAAGTATACCTTGTTCATTGTTGTTATTCTTATGTTGATCTTTTGTCACCTCAACCTTTTGGTTAGTATCCTTTCTAGTGACTTTTGGATTTTGCTTCTATATCTTCATTTTCTCAGCAGGAGATTTTATTTCTTGAGTAGCTTTTGGCTTTTTGGCTCTCTTAGCACAAATTTTATCTCCCCTTGCTTTTAACTCTTTCATTCTATTCTCTTCCTATTCTTGGAGCCTTAGCTCTTCCTCTTCCATAGCTTTCATATCTCTATCTATATCTTCCTCATTTCTTAGGATATCTCCAGGCTCACTTGCGGCAGGAGTAAAGTACGGCTAGTCAACAGGGTCATATTCAAGAGAAAAGTGGGTTGGTTCATCAAGGGATTTACCTCTTGGCTTAAAATTATTCCCATTAAAAATAGAGCCAAGTCCTGGGGTTAAAGGCACGAAAAACTTCTTATTATTTTCCCAAAACTCCCACCTATCCTCCTCTCTTGAAATATTAAGTTCACTGTCAAAAACTTGCTCAACCGGAAAACTTCCTTGATCTATATTAGACCCTTGAACTCCACATGCCTCTTCATGGAAACTAGCACTAATTATATAAATATTGAAAGTAGGAGATGTATCAACAGAGGAATAAACAGACTTACTTGATTCAAAATGTTTCCTGATCCATTCAAGTTGCTTCTCTTTTGTAGTTTCAGATTCTACCTTATGCTTCGGGTGCTTCTTCGCATAACTTTTGGTCTTCCCCATGACTTCAAATGTTTCAAAATATTTCTTATTTTCCTGTTGTGAAATGATCTTTTTACTGGTATTAGAGAACTCAGAGTCACCACCCAAAATATTGGGAAATAGAAAGTGATTGCACTTTAACTTTATACTTGTTACTTAAGAAAAGACTTTGAACATTACCTGACACAAGGTGGCAGAATGAAACAAGACTGGATGCATAATACTAAATACGGTGGAACAGATGCAACATAATTTAAAACTGACTATTCTTCGAAACAACAAAGAATATCACAATGAACAACTGACTCTAACTACACCAAATCTAAACAAGAAACTTTGAACTTAGTTCTCCCCTGTAGACTTGCCAATTTATTGTTTATTTTTTTAGAACCAAACTGGTCTCCAGAGGTACCTATGGAATTTTCCTTTTCCAATAATTAGTACTTCTAAAGGGATTGGCCAATGAATGAATAGAGGTTGTAAGACTTCTATTCCTACTCTTTTGGCTCTGTAAAACTCGGGAGGGTGATCCCACAATGTATACTCAGACACTTCACACAATAATAATTAAACACATTGTTAATAATAGATACTTCTCATAAAATTGCTCAAGGTCCTAATACATTAAATAAGTTGGCAGCTTATTTATCAATGTTTTATACTTTGAACATGAGAAGGTAGAACATCAACACAAAATAACTGAAATGGTATCCATCTGAAGATTTGTAAATTAAAATGATCAACCAAATGAATAAACACATAAACTGAACCACAAGTATTTTGCATGAAACAGTGCCTTTATCTTATGCAACAAAGTTGATATCAACCTATGCGACTAGAAAACAACTTAGACAATAACAACTGCAGCCTTAAGAAACCTTTCATTACAACATCTCTCTATGAAATTCATGATCATTACTAGTTACAAGCATCCTAGTATCTGATTCTTATGAGTTATCAACTTCACCCAAGCACTTATATTAATTCTTTGAACCAATAGGCAAGTATGAAATTAAACATCCATTGCAGAACAACAGAGAAAAAAAAACAATCCTTGATTTCTTTCATTCATAACTCATAAAACATATACAAGGAGAGAAAATAACCATGAAATAAGTAATACTCTGTATTGCAGTTGCTATTTAAGTTATCAAAATTACATATGTGATAATAAACTTCTGAACTCAAAACACAAGACTCCAAAACATGTTATATACTCCTTCAATTTCACAATGTAAACAAAATTTTCAACTAACTCCTAGTTCTAGCCTTGAATTCTTTCTTATAGGAATGAAAGAGAAAAACAACCCTCAAGCCAGGAAGCACACATGTTAAAATTTCATTGGACCGCTGCAATAATATTCCATTTTTAGTTACACTCAAGTTCTTTAGGTAGAGAGAATAAGCATGAGGCAAAATTAACCTCAACTTGTTGTAGAGAATAGGTCCCACCTCAAAAATCATTATTATTTTGCTACAACAGCTCCAAAACATTCCCCATGTGCTCAAAAAATGCCAACCATGGGAAAACCAAACAAAAAAACTTGCGAAACAAGACAAGGAAAGAAAATAAAAAGTTAAAATTCTTCAACTCATATTAGCACCACGTGCTATCCATCTCAAATTGAGGAGAGAACAATATTTCACCATGTTTTATCAAAATCCTAATTTGTACTATATTCAGGCTATGCATTGTTCTTCTCCTATCCATTATTCATTATATGTATTTCTCCAACCAACTATTATATTCCTCTTCAGTCAGCCACTTTATGTCTAATAATCTTTGCACTCTAGTAATGTACTGAGAATACCTAGCATCAATCAAGATTTTTGCCTCTTTAACAAAGATGTCCATCTTTGTTTCAATCTCCCCCATTGCATCAATATTTGAATTTAAAAAGATGTAGTAGGATACGTTCAAATGCATCATGGTTGATCCAAGCATTCCTCCCAATTCTTCTTTCCAGGTGTCAAATGGTAGCAACTCACCTTTTGGACTTAGTATATTAGTCATTCCTCGTTCCTCCATTTCCTTAAATAACTTTAACTTACTTTGGAGCTATACACCTAGCCTCCCATGGAAATTAGTTATCTCATTAATTGATTCAATGATTTGCAAGAGTTCAGGAATATTAGTTCGTGCCTCGAGATCCTCATTCATTTTGGGAATCATCTCCTTGAAAGCATTTACCCTAGTAATCCAGTTATTCCATTCATTTTTTAAGGCCTATTGTACCCACTAATACCTAGTGTCTGCCTCATGAATATTCTTGTAGGTGGCCCAAACATCATTAGCCTTGTGGAGATCAACTTGGTCACCCTATGCTTTAAGACATCCTCAAAAATTTGGTTTTCCACCCTAACAATATCAATCTTTTCCTTCTCTACATTTTCCTTTTCAGTATTCAACTGATCACTCAAATCCTTAATTTTCAAGATTAGGGTCTCCTTATCCTATGTAGAAAAATTTGTTGAAGAAGAAGATGGCAGAGTTATTATCTTCTGAGTAGCTTGAATAGTGCCTCTCATCTTATTTAACTTGTCCAAGGCCTTGGTGTATGCCTTGACCAAAGAATCATATTTCTTCTGAGAAATCCATTCAGTATCCACACTAAGCATTGTAGCATGAGCAATTAATTCAACTACTTGAATAGGAGTTATATCTATAGCCATTTTGACTACTAGGGAGCTAATAACCTCCTCAACGGGCCTAGCAACTTCATGTTTACTAGTATTAGGTGCCATAGACCATATTGCAAGGGTGTGCAACTTTGGACTATATCTAGATCCAAACACCTTATCTTCAAATTGCTCCTAAGATATTGAAGCCTAAGAGTCTCTTCTCACTACATCATATGCAATAGAAGCAGTGATAGTACATCCTATTAATAACATGATTCCACTATCTATGACAAATTTTTTGGCTTCAATGGGAGTAATAACTACAATCTCAACCTTAATCTTTTCCTCCTCTACTCTCTCAGCCTCTTCTTGATGAGAAGGGTCAGCATTAGCTCGGGCTAATTCAATTCTTCCCTTTATTTCCTTACTCCACTGTTGAATCATAAACTCCTGAAATTCCTTTGACTGCACAAATTTATAATTAGCAAGGAATTCATCACATTCCTTCATCCTGGGATCATCATCACTATCCTTATCATACTGCCATTTTACATTTTTTTCAAGGGGAATATCTGAACTATGAGTTTCCTCAATATGAGGAAGAAGGAATTTCTTCTCTATCTCCTCACTCCCTGGCATATGTTCTGCAATTTGTTCCTCCTTGAATTCCTGTACATTTGCAAGCTACTCTAGGATATCCATAGCTTGTTATTTCCATTGTTGTTCTAGGAGGACTTGTGCTTTATCAGCAACATCTTTGACTCTCACCTTAAACTCACCACACTGATAATCTCTTATCATAATGAAAGCTCTTTCCAAAAGGTTTTCAATTTCATTGTATAGACTTATGTAAAGAGCATTCCTTTTCATAAGTTTTTCTTCAATGTTTATGATAGCTGTCCATTCCTTGTTTCTTGTCATGACAGCCTCATTGCTTGTCAAGTTTATCAATACATCATCTCTATTTAAGAATTTATGACAAAAAACTCCTAAGTTCTTTTGTCTTCTCCTTGCTGCCACAAGTCCTTCTGGATCAAAATCTCTAATCTCATCAATAGGAATTCTAAGATTATTTACCATGATGCCTAACCTTTCATACACTTCAGGGGTAGTGACTTTGATGTAGGAAAAAGCACATTGGGGATGTACTACAATACCTTTCCTGGGCTACCTAAACATCTCATAATCCATGACATCAATTTCCCACATAAGTTCCATAAAATCCAATCTATCTGAGACATACAGGGGTAGACAATGAGGTGCCACTTTAGCTCCATAGGCTCTAATCAAAGTATATTCAGAATGAAGAAACCAATCCACCCAATTATGTGTTTCTTTGGAGTTTGGTTCATCCTTTGGGTGCATGAGGTTTCTGATTTTAAGATAAAGCCTGTGAATAGGTGCCACACCTAGTGATTCCAAGATGTCATATCTTACAACATTAGCAAACAAGACATAATTTGAATTGGAACAATCCTGATCCCAAATGTATGTCCACATTTGCACTAGTAAAGCATTATTTTCACTATCCATCATTCTCAAATCTAATCTCCTTTTCCATTCAAAATCACCTTCCCATAATAGCATATGCTTTAGTAGAGAGTAATAAGGGAAATATAAAGGGAGCAGTCCCTTTTTCAAATTGAGGAAATCCTCATGCATCTGTTCAGTAACAAAGTTGGCATAATCAAAACTAGTGTTTCAATTATGATTCTATATATCTGTCACCATCACTAATAAATTAGGAGCTATTCTTACCTCAAAATCTCGATCCAACACCTTGTTCAAGCAGTAATAAGTGTTCTTGAAGTAATCTACAAACTCCTCACACTCAAAAGGCTCGATATCTTCAACAGTGAATTTCTCCTTACTCTTTCTATGTCGAACCAGATGTTTCTCTATGTATGCAAATGTGTTCCTCTCATATTTAGCATATAATTCAGAACTCCTGAACTTCAAATTATAATTGGGATTCAACTCAAATACATCTATCATCTTGTCCTCCGTGACCTCCAAGATCACATCACCATTTTCACTCCTAATTTTTCTATCATTAGGATCATAGTGTCTATCCAATTCCATCATCATGTCCACTTCCACAAACACACAAAAGACCACTAACTTCCCAAGGTTCAACCCCCATAGATAACATGAAGGCCTTTTAGAGTGCCTCCTATTCAAGGCATATTTGAAATGCTGCCAGGCCCGCTTTGAGGCTAGGGTTTTTCACCTATCTCACCAACACTATCAATTAACCTAGTGGTCATTGCGACCTCTATAGGTCATTTTCCAATTCGTGACCCTCCTTCCTTCACATCCCCAACAACCCCCTACATAAAAAATTTTGTTTCCTTGTTCACACTTTTGGACCTAGTGGATGTTGCAAGAGTACCTTATGAAGGGTTGGATATTGTCAGTGGTGTGGACCTAACCTCAACTAGAGCATCCTAAGTCTTGAGTCATTTTACCCTTTTTTTTTAGGCTTTCTTTCTGGCCTAACATTCGATTCACTGGGCTCTGGATCACTCATGTTTATAATGTAGGAGAACTAGGGTTTTTAGAGTATAACAGTCAAAAAGAAAAAACCCTTTACAAGTATGACACAAAACACCACTTATTGAATAATATTGCTTACCTGGGTGAATGCTATGCCACACTTGCTATTTGCAATTTCCTTGAGTGTTCCTGCACAAATTCCTCTACCTCTGGTATCCTTTCTGCTTGTGAGTGAATCCTAGTGCATGACTAATTAGGTATCTACCTACTTTTATGGCCAAGAAACAAGCATGCCATGATTAATTTTTGATGGTAAGTTCATGTGAGCGAACTGACAATTAGCTATTCACATTTAAACCTTGACCGTAGATCACTCTGCTTTAAAACTAGATCAATGGATATCAATCTGCCTCACGACTTTCTTTCATGCCTTATGCGTTGTCCTCAGGGTTCTGCCACGTTGCTTCTTTATGCATAATTGTTGCTTATCGTTGATGTGTCTTGTCCTCCATCGGCTTTATCAATGATGCAAGCATCCCCACGATGAAATATCAACCCTTGGATCTGTGGCCTGTCATCGATCACATTCATCCTTCCATCGTGCATCATTAATCGAACTATGCATCTTGGCTCATATTAGTGACAAGAGAAACTGCAAAGAGATCAGATTGAAACACGTACACCCGCATGAAAATCAATGGCACAAAAGACATTGCTCATAAGATCTTATCATATTAGCAAAAGAAACCTTAGACATACAACTCCATCGCTCATCTCCATTTTGAAAATTAAGCTTTGGAATAAATCTACAACGAGCTATAAAATACAAAACATCAGGCCATCGCTCATCACTAATTCTCCTTATATAGTTTGCAAGACATAAGCAATGAGAGATCATCATAGTGACAATATATATCGTGTATCGCTATTATAGAACTTAACACTTAAAACGTATCTGCGATACACGATATAAGGGAGACTCATCACATCGCTCATCGCTAATTGAAATTTTTCATTTTACAACCATCTGCGATCACTGATATGAACATAAGATCACAAAGACATCGCTTATCGCTATTACAATATTTTAGGCTCAAAAGCCATTAGCGATAAGCGATTTCTCAATGATACAAATATTATCGCTCATCGCTTATTTATTTTAAAATCTCCAACAACTATTTGCGATGAGCGAGAAAATGAAATTCCGCTCATAGCTTGTCTCCAATTTGGAACATACATTTCTGATGGGAACAGTGATGAGCGAGAAAATAAGATGGTCAATGGGACTTAAGTGGAAACCTTTAGGCACATGCTCATAAGTTGTTTTAGTGGAGGGGACTTCCTAGGATGATATGTTTGAAAAGGGCTCAAAGACTCCTAAGTCACAAAATATAAAGGACACAAAGGCCAAAAGGCCCTCAACCCAACCTTATAAAATTTTAAGAAACTCAGACCTAGGCTCGAGGGACCGGTGACCTGACGACAAATGAATGGCATAAGATGTTTTAAAATGACTGGAAACAGGAAATAGGAAGTCAATGGCATAATAGAACCTTTCAAATGCTCATGACAAATAGAACCCTAAAGCCCAAACTATCAGCTCTATATTCAGATGTGACAAAGTTTGAAAATGGAACCAAAAAAAAATTTGCAAGTTCCATCAAGAACCAAAGTGAATCTCTTTGAATCGATTACAAGGAAAAGAGAAAAATAAATTTAGAAGAGATATTTCTTTCATAAATTAAATTTGTGTGTATGTGTGATAGAGAGAGAATATTTTTAAAGAGGAGGGAAGTTATAATACACAAAAAATATCCAGCAATAGAATCTAGAAATAAAAATACCAAAGAAAAATGTTATAATACAAGAGAAGAAGAAGATGAATCATTGTCTCCTCAAGAAATAAAGATGATAAAATTCTAAGAAGCTATGATAAAATTTTACAAGAGTTAATAGTAAAATGGAATATCAATAGTTTTATAACTAATAATAATGTGTTCACAATATAGAAACTAAAAATTAATGCAATCAAATTTTACCAACAAAGAGGAGCAAATTTTACAAGAGTGGAAAATCTTGTAGTAGTAGAATCCTTGAGGAAAGCTATCAATAGTGAAATCTCTTGTTCAAAAAGATAGGAATAAAAATAAGCCTTTCAAATTTCTAAAATAACTAGAAATTTCCATAGCATAAACTTGTAGAGAATCAAGAGCAATCGTGTGAAGAAATGAAAGCTAGCAAGAAGAATATTTTGAAAATTCAAGAGCTTTTTTTAAAGGACAAAGAAGAAATATTTTATAGTGCACTATTAATTTAAAAAATAACTAAATAAAAAAGGTGGCCAAGTAGAAAATATATTAGGAATTACATGGTTGAAATAGTGATATGATTTAATTTTGTCAAAGATTACTACTCAAATATGTGGATGTCTTGTAATTGTGGAAGGGTTTGATATAAGATAAAAATCATAAAATGTTATAAAGAGGTCAAAACACAAGAAAAAATAATATTAGCTCTAAACACATGAAAGAATATAAAATTGACACATGATTCAAAAAAGGTTGAGGTCATGGTTTAAATTAATTCTAAAACATACTATGATAAAGGGTACTGAAATGATTGTGATTCAAATAAAGTAGAAATTGTAAGGTATGTGACTATGAATCTACAAATTTATCTCAAGACTTGTTATAGATGCACTTATATATCCAAAATCATAGAACAAGGATTTAAACACAAATTTTCAATAAATCCTAAATAAATTCAAATAAGATAAAGCAACAAGGACCCAAATAATCCAATAAACAAACTACCTTTTATATATAAGTATACATGGATTTTAAGGCCCAACTAATGTCTAGTCAACTTGGTGTTAGACACACAATTCAAAGGAAGGGTTCTTAGTTGAACAGTCCACTAAACTCTTGTTAAGGCTTCATTTAATTATCAACTAGGGCTTCATAAGCTTTTGATTATGTTAGCACTATATGTGCATTCATGGACTCTACATGGCCTATATCATCAAGTATAGGTGGTTTACACATGTACAAGAAAACGGTAAAGATTGTAAAAAGGAAATAAAGCATAAACGACAAAACAAAGGAAATAACTTAATGTGCTACTAATGTTGTGGGTACTTTCAGCTTTGCACTATAACTAATAACTATTAACCTGAACTTTGCAACTTCATTAACACTGATAACTCTGACTCCTAACTACTTGACTTACTCTTGAGGATGACTCCAAGACTCAATACAAAAGGTGAATCATAAAACTAAGATATCATTCACATGTGTGTAATGAAGAATATATTGAAATGAACATGTATTCTAACAATAGAAATCAAAGGTGGGTAGACAGTACTATTGACAACGATGTTACTCGCAACAAGGAGAATAAATTCTTCACGGACAAACCATGAAGATCCTATCCTTCTTGAAAGATATGGAACAAAGACAATCTAAAAGGGGAATCTGTTTTAATAGGAAAAGATTGACTTAGTTCAATCCCAAGTCTCCGATAGTCATGTCTTGACTGTACTAGGTTCACTTCAGAGTATGATGTGATATTGCTGTTAATCTCAAAGGGAATACAGTTGTTTGAAATCATATATATTAGACACTGAGTTTTCAATTGGATCATAAGAATAACATCATGAAATCGAAATATTTTGAAATAATATTTCATGAATATCAATAGATTTTTTACTATCACTTAAGTAGATTTAGCTTTAAGCTTTCAACAATTTCATAGAAAATATAATATTTTTAATAAATTTCCATTCATTCATCTTTTTTTTTTGGAAAATTTTCAAGAAATTTAAACATCTATTCTAAAACAAAGAATAAAAATACTAAAAATTAAAATTTCTCCTAGTTATTCTCCACGCATGCCCCAAAGAATTAACCAAATCAAATCAAACCGCTTTATACTTCACCACATTGCTTTACAACTACATATAAAACAATGTGAGCTTTTAAAGAGGGGTTTTAGTTTGGACACCGAGTAGGTTCTATATGCACCCTTAAATGGTGCAACACACAGTCTTGTTTGGATGAACTAACAAAACCAGCTACAAAAGATTCATGAGATAGGTAGCTATCAAATTGGCTCTGATGTTGATTAATGTATATGTGCATACAAGTTTTTAGACCAGAATGATTCAGAAAATAGGAAAAAAGAACAAAACTTAGAGAAGTTTTAGCTCTTCCGACATCCACAAATTGTGAACTTAACCTAAAAAAGAGTATCCTCTAGCCTTTTATAGAACACAAGGCACATATAGGATAAGAAAAATACATGAGAGGAAATCCAAGGGACAAATCACATCAAGGCACATGGAATGTAGTGACTAGTAAGAGAATTGTAGTCAAAGTCAACGAAGGTCAACTCCAATTGCACGTTGAAGCTCTCTGGGCTTTATCATCTTTTATCATTGCCAGGATGATACTTCGAATCAGGATAGTGTGTACGAACTTCCCATATATTCAACACAATTAAATCATCATTTTGTTCCCACACTTTTATTTTCCCTCAAGCTTTCTACTCTCAAGAATGGGCTTCCTCGGAGGTTGGCACTTTTATTTTCCACATGTGAAATACTGGGATCTCTAGTATTCTGGTGGATTCAAACTCCTCTTCTTATAGCATCTCAGAATAAGCAACCCAACTTAGATATGATTCTATCCATGATTCAAATTTTCCTGACCATCCATACCCAAACTTTGCATCACAATTTGCATCTCCTACAATCAAAAATTCCACTCATTAAATCCCTCTAATTTCACACCCACTAGCCCCCATTAACATCTTAGATTTAAGAGCTTGATAAAGCCTTAGCCCTCCTTTAAGAAACATGTTCGAAAAGGTTATTATCTTAGAAGCAAGCTTAAATGGATGTGGAAGTGGTAACAGTGATGAGATAGTGTTCTTAGAAGGATGTCAAAGTTTCCATGGTGGTGACTCACAAGGTGCAGGAAAGTTTCGCTCATTTATGGATAATAAATATCCTCAATGAATACTGCAGGAACACAAAGAACTCTGAAAGCTCAAACCTATTAAAAGGGAGATGCAAAGAAACAACACAGCAAAAATATGCTCAATATTGCCAAAAAGTAAAAGAGTTATTTTACAAAGTAAAGATTACAACCTTATATAGGTAAAAAACATAAAAAGGAAAACCCTAGGCTTGCACATAATAATTAATAAAATAATTAATTATTATGCACCTAAAGTTAGCTTAAGTGAAAAAGAGATAAAAGGTAACTTAATTAATTAACCAAATATTGTTTAATTAATCAAGTAAATGACCAATTACTCTAACACCCCACCTTAAGCTAGACTTAGGGAGAAGCTAGAACCTAGAAGAAGCTACTGAAAGCAAAGAACAATGGGTCCCAGAAACAAGGCCAGATTAGGTACCCAAGTACAAGAAAATCTCTATGAAATGGAGAAAAAAGGAGAAAACCCAGTGGGAAAAACTCCTCTCCAAAAAGAGATATAAGAACATGCTGAAAGAAACATGAAGGAAGGAAGGCCTCATGAAGACCCCCCCAGGACAACTTCCTTCACCCCAAGCATAGAGCGCAATTGAAGATAGCACGGCGAGGAAAAAGGCTTCATGAAGATGTCAGCAACCTACTCGGCAATGGGAATATACTCCAAGATGAGAGAACCATCCTGAATCAACTGTCTAATGAAATGCATATGAAGCTCAATGTGCTTCATCCGCTGATGCTCCACCAGGTTGCGAGAAATGTGTATAGCACTCTGATTGTCACACCAAAGAATAGTGGGACTATCAGGAGGAAAACCAAACTCAGTCATCAACTGGTGAAGCCATAAGATCTCCTGACTAGCAAGCATAGCAGCTCGGTACTCAGCCTCTGTAGATGATAATGCATGAGCAGTCTGCTTCTTGCAAGACCGTGTGATAGGACCAGAGCCAAGACATAAAACAAAGCTAGAAGTAGACTTCTGATCATTGACATCACCAGCCCAATCTGAGTCAATGTAGCCAACAATGTGAGGATCCCCTAATGTGTAGTGAATGCCATAAGAAAGGGTGCCTTGAATGTACCTCAAAATATGTTTGGCAGCTTGCCAGTGACTCTCATGAGGATCATGGGAGAATCGAGAGACAAGGCCAACCGCAAAGGAAAGATCAAGATGAGTGTGTGTCAGGTACAATAAACTGCCAACCAACTTCCTGTAAAGTGTAGAATCTATGGAAGGAGTAGGGCAAGTAGGAGTCAAAAAAACCCCTGACTGAAAAGGTGTGGGGGCAAGTTTGCAATCAAGCATGCCAAAGAACTGAAGCATATCAAGAGCATACTTCTGCTGGTAAATGGAGATCCCATCAAAAGACTGAATCACCTAAAGAACAAGAAAATAGTGCAGAAGACCGACATCTGTCATCTCAAACTGCTCCATCAAAGCTCGTTGAGCATGTTGAATCATAGAGGATGAGCTACCTGTGATGAGGAGATCATCAACATATAGCACAAGAATCAGGATCTCACCCTCAAGATTCTGAATATAGACTGTAGGATCATAATGACAGTGTGTGAAACCAGTGGAGAGCAAAAAAGAGTCCATCTTCTCATACCAAGCTCGAGGGGCCTGTTTGAGACCATATAATGAAAGCCGAAGTCTGCAAACCAAAGAAGCATCTTGAACAAATCCCTGAGGCTGCTCCATATAAATCTCCTCCTGTAGGTCACCATGCAAGAACGCACTCTTCACATCCCTCTGATAAATGGACCAGACCCTAGAAGTTGCAAGTGATAGTACAAAGCGAATAGAATTCATCTTGGCGATAGAGGAAAATGTCTCAAAGTAATCAATACCCTCAACCTGTGAGAAACCCTTCACAACAAGAAGTGCTTTGTACTTATCAATAGAACCATCAGTAGCATACTTGGTGCGATACAACCATCTGCACCGAACCATCTTTCTGCCCTTAGGAAGAGGACAGAGATCCCAAGTACTATTCCTCATCAAAGAAGAATACTCCTCCTCCATAGCACTATCCCACTCAGGGTGACCTGTAGCCTCTGAAAACTTCTGAGGATCCTCTGAAAGAGCATGACTCAAAAGACTAGAACCCGCAATATGAGAACGGGTGCGACAAGTGTCTGAAGGATCACCTGCCATAGATCCTACTGCCTCAATGGTAAAGCGAGCCCATTTGGGAATCTGAGGTGGAGCAAGTGGAGGTGGAGATGGGGGATCATCAACATCCACATTAGAATCATCCTCAACAAGATCCTGAAGAGCGGCAGTGTGGGGGGTAGGTAGTGAAGTAGACACTGGAGACAGGGTATCCACTATGGGAAGGCGCTCATCAAACTGGACATCCCATCAAAACAGGACCTCTTTGGAATCAGGATCAAACAACCTGTACGCCTTAACATCCTCACAGTGGCCGACAAAAATGAGGGATCGACTCTTTTGCTCCATGGCTCTCCTCTGAGCATCAGGAATAAAATCCCATGCTTCACTACCAAATACACGAAAGGATGAAACATCAAGATTTTTATGAGACCAAGCCTCCTCAGGAGTCATATGTCGAATCGCCTTGTGAGGCATCCGATTCTGAATATAGTTGGCACAATTAAGTGCCTCAGCCCAAAAGGATAGATCCATGGACCTAGACTGAATCATACAATTCGGCATCTCTCGTAAAGTCATGTTCTTTCTCTCAGCGACACCATTCTGCTGAGGAGTGTAGGGAATAGTAAACTGATGTTGCAGACCATGCTCAGTGCAAAAATCTCTAAAAGCCTGATTCACATACTCCCCCCATTATCTATACGTATCCGCCAAATAGAAAGGCCAGACTACTTCTCTACAAATGTATTGAAGATTCAAAAGGAATCAAAGACATCAGACTTGCACTTAAGAAAGTACACCCATGTGCGTCTGGAGAAGTCATCAATGAATGTGAGTACATACTTGGCCCCAGAAAAAGACAGAGTGGGAAATGAGATGAGGTCACTATGAATCAACTCCAAGGGTGCCAAAGCACGAGTGACACTTCCCTTCGGAAAGGGATCCCTGTGATGCTTGTCAAGCACACAACCATGACAGACACCGTCTGTGCAAGAAATCAGTGGAAGACCAAGAACAAGTGCCTGTGTACTCATCTGCTAAAGATATCTGTAATTGACATGGCCCAAACGCTCATGCCAAAGCTTACTTATGGAATCTGCATGTGCAATAAGAGAGGAACCTGTACCATCAGAAGGCTCAAATCCATCAAATCTGTAAAGACGAGATGCAATATCAACATACCCAGTAGCCACAACCAAATGAGAGTCATGGAGGTCCCGAATAACCACATGATGTGGTGAGAACTCAACTGTCTTACCAGAGCCAGAATGGAAAATCTGATAAATGGACAGGAGGTTCGTCGAGATGTCAAGAACAACCATAACATCTTGTAGAGTACCCCCATCCAAAGAGACAGAAGCTGAACCCAAGACTGAAAGATGTGTAGAGTCACCCACTGTAATCTATGAAGTACCACAAGAGGCAAGAGAAGTGACCAACTGTTGAGTGTGATTCATATGGTGAGAAGTACCAGAATTTAAAATCCAAGTGGACCTAGAGGTTGATGTTCGAGTAGTGAGAGCATGACCTTTCCCTGTGGAAGGAGAAGACGACTGAGGTGAGGAGATGTGATGTTGATGCAGGGCTTCCTCTAAAGCCTCTAATCGTTTCCAACACCTGGAAACTGGATGTCCTTCCTTGCCACAAAAGCTGCAAGTATCTCCTAATTTCTTCTTAGTCTTGGAGGAAGACTCACCAGACTTACAAGATTTCCCCTGTTTCAGACTAAGTGGTGGTTTGAAATCAGACTTAGGAGGTGGTTTGGAGGAATGCTCACTGCATGCAGAATCTTTCTTGGGCTTCAGTTTCTGCTTTTGTTTCTCCTTAGATGACTGAGCAACCAATGCTTTATTCTTTGATCCTGAGAGCATATCAAGCTGAGAAAGGTGTGACTGCTCAGGAGACAAATGCTCACAAAACACATCAAAGGTAGGCATGGAAAAATGAGCACCCAGGCCATCCATGGTGGAATAGAATGAAGAAACAAATATCTGAAATGGACCACGAAGCTTCAAAAGGATCAAGTAAATGCACTCTGTGTCTGACTTATTCTTGCCACAACCCTGTAAAATAGAGCGGATAGTTTTGAACTTGGTCAAAAAATCCTCAATAGTGGGAAATGATTCAAGTAACAATGAAGTGAGCTCTGCCTCAATCTGTAATGCTTAGAACTCATTAATGGTCCCAAAAAGTGTCTCAAAATTCAACCAAATGGCCCGAGGAGTGAGCAAAGCATCAAGGTGAAATAGAAGACTGTCTGAAACATGCAAAGATAGAAAACCCATAGCTTCACCCATCTTGTTCCTGTGCTGAAGAATCTCAAAAAGACACTGCAACTGAGGCTGAACCTCATCTAGACAAGACCACAACCCTCGTGACCTAAGAAGCCTCGTCATGCAAGACTTCCAAGTGTGATAGTTGTGTGATGTGAGTAACTCAACTGAAGAGCCTACCATGAAACCCTGCACCTGTACCTGTACCTGTACCTGCTGGTGTTTTTTATTATTATGTGATCTTTTAGAATAGACAGAAGATGCAGAAGGGTTTGATTGTTTTGAGAGTTTTGGTGTTCTATTTTTTTGATGTAAATGACAGAAAGCGAGAAAAAACACCCCCCACAAATGATAAACCCAAACCCTAGTACAAACTGAGAAAGAGGAAGCAATGCATAAGCAAAAAAGCTTCAAAAAAAATTCTCGTGTACCTGAAGAAAATTCTGAGAAAAAGGATCACATAGCTGAATAGAGCAGGCTGAGAGCTTTCCAATGCCTTTTTTTTTTTGAAAAGCGGAGTCCGTTTGCACCTTGTATGGCCCCGAAAGTGTAGAAAGAAGACCCCACTTTGACTGGAAAAAAATACAGTCAAACAAAAAATCTGGAAAAAATTACTAGAACCATGACGTCCAGCACGAAATTATCTTTCCAACGGTATCTTGTTTGAAAAAAACGAAGACCGTATGCCCATTTTATACCCGATTTCGTGAAGCCTCCTGAAAGAGCACAATTCTGCTTCCTTTAAGCCCTGGGGGCTAAAAAAAATAAGCCCCTAGTCCACTAAGCAACCAAGGGGCTGGCGGCAGGTCCGGCGAGCTAGGAGCTCAGTGAGCCGGGCAAGCTCGGCGATGACTGGAGCTCAGCTCGGGCAGCGGTCGGAGCTCGGGTGGCGGCTAGGAGCGTGGTGAGCTGGGCAACAGCGAGAGCTCGGGTAGCAGCCAGTAAAAAAACATGGCGGCAGCAATGCCAAAGGTCTCAGGAGTCACAGCTCTTCCTGGACACACAGGGGCGGTGAAGAGAACTAAAAGCTCGGTGAGAAAACTGACAGAGGCGAAGGCGCAGGGAGCCACGAACGAGCAGGAGTCGACGGGCTGGACAGGAACCAGCAGAGCAGCGGCGGCGGAGAACTCCAAGGCAGAAGCGGCGGCCTGAGCTAGGCATAGGCGGCAGTGACAATGGAAGCCAGCGGCGGCGAACCAGAAGAAGGAGCTCAGCGCCGGTGGAGGAAACAAACCCAGCGGTGGCGACATAGAAGGGCGCCGGAAAAAGGGGGCAGCGGACGGCCGACAAACGCCGAAAAAGAAAAACCAAGTTGCGACGGCGGCCAGACCGAAAGTTGAGGGTGCGGAAGGCGAGAAGGGTACTGCCGCCTACAGTATTTGTAGGTCCGGCGGTACCTTGCGTACTGTGGGGGCAAACCCAGAAAAATTTCAAAAAAAAAAAAATAATTTTTTTTAAGAACCCTTTGAAATTCGCCTTTTAAAAAAAAAAAACAAACCCAGCTTCAAATGCAAGATCTCAAACACCAGAACAGGGAGCTTAAGACCTTGGCTCTGATACCATGAAGGAACACAAAGAACTCTGAAAGCTCAAACCTATTACAAGGGAGATGCAAAGAAACAACACAACAAAAATATGCTCAATATTGCCAAAAAGTAAAAGAGCTATTTTAAAAAGAAAAGATTACAACCTTATATAGGTAAAAAACCTAAAAAGGAAAACCCTAGGCTTGCACATAATAATTAATAAAATAATTAATTACTATGCACCTAAAGTTAGCTTAAGTGAAAAAGAGATAAAAGGAAACTTAATTAATTAACCAAATATTGTTTAATTAAACAAGTAAATGACCAATTACTCTAACATACCACACTTTGTTCCTGTGGATCAGTGTATGTAAGACCAGGGAAAACTCATGACTGAATGAAATGATGACAATTTTAAGAACACACTATTAATGATATTTTTGCTACTTTCTATTCTTAGTTTATCTACTATTTTGGCTAGCTAGTTTGTTGAAGAGTCGCCAAAGACCTTATAAAAGGCTATATAATGACTTGTTTTATGATCAAAGATTGTTGTTAATTCCATACGTTTACTAGATTTAGTGCTATATTTTTTCACAATTATAATTAAAGGAATGTCAAGTAGTTGTTTATCTAAACTATGAAAGGTATTCTTCTGGTGAATGAAATTATCACTTTCTATGTGTTTAGGATTTAAAAGTTGTATTTTGTACAAGCAGTTAAAGAAAGTACCTTTATGAATTGCATGCCTACTTAGGTACATTCATTACAATTGGTACTGCATGACATCTATTATTTTGATAATTCTTCTAAGCTTCGTATTGGTAACCTATCACATAGGGAAAAGTTGATGGGTTTTTCTACTAGTTTGTATGTCTAAGCTAGTTGCAAAATAGGAAGAGAGAGCGTAATGATTTTGAAAAATTAAAGTTCATTTATTGTTTCTTCCATACCAATATTGAAAGTCAGGTAGGTTTAGTTAGCAATAGATAAAAAGGAAATAATTTTTAGTTAGAATCAAGTTTGAATTTTAGGTGGTTTGATGGGATAAATTACTTCCGCAAAGAATTAAATTTATAGATTATGTTAATGAAAAAAAGGAAATAAATTAAATGTATAATTAAAATATTTTTTTAGTAAATATGTATTATTTGTATTCACAAACAAAAATAATGAGTTACAATGGATGATATGAGCACACAAGAATAAATCACATAAGAGAGGCTTCCTCAACAAGTGTGAACTTACATTTTATCAATGTCAAGCCTTATAAATGAATAGAAAGATGTTTCTAGAAAAAGTTTCAAGAAGAAAGAAGTTTCTAGAAGGAAAGAACATGGAAGAGAGAAGTCTAGTGTTGGAATACTCACACACAAATAGGTGCTTTCATCACCACAATAGCACTAGCACAAGCACTCAAACATGTATGGAAGAGACATGTAGCTAATGCATACAAAGAGCTACAAAATTATCCTAGCGAGGGAGGAGTGGCAAGTATTTTAATGTGGCACACTCTCTAAATAAGAAGCACAATACACATAGGTAGGGGGTTGTTAGGTTAACTCAATCTACTAAAATGTACACAATAAATATGACACTAACACACACCATGTAATAGAAGATAGAATACTATAACAAGAAAAGAGACACCAAATAGTTCCTTCCTTAGATTCATTAAGAAGGAAGACACAACCCATTTCAATCCTTAGCATTTTCATGAGAATCATACAATATACACTACTTCACTATGTTCAAATACTACATTCAATCACACACTATAGCTTCACAAACATAACAAAGAGATCATGCACATCAATGATAAATATAGATGCAAATAAATGAGAACAATATCAATTATTTTCTAACATTAGAAAATGGAATAAAGCCTTTCCTTAGTTCTTTAATTAATCAAATTAATTCCTTCGCTAATACACATAATGCATATAAATAAATCAATGGCTAAAATGGATTATTGTTTCAAACACCATGAATAGATCCTCAAAACATTTATAACCCCAAAAAATAGAGATAAAACATCTTAATCTAGGTTTTCAATGATGTAAACAAAATTACCTCAACATGCATATCAAAGCAGTAAAACCACATTGAAAAGATTTACACAAAAAATTGACTAATGGGGACTGAAACAACGTAAAATAGGATGGGAGAGCTCTTTATCTTTGAGGAGATAGGTTTCCTATTTCACACTCTTGTTTCACTCAAGGAAACCCTAGATATCTCAATCCAAGGACAAAATGAAGGAAAGAGATTTGCTAAAGGTTGTCCTAGGGTATGATCAAAGGCTAAAAAGGGGGTTCACCACCAAGCTAGGGCTTGGAAAGACTAGTAATATGCATGACCTAATTATGAAACCTAATGTTATGCACATAATCCATTCAATATTATCTATTTTCTATGTTGAGCATCTTCTTGAATATCTCCTTCGGAGCTTGTAGGGTTCTCAATTTAATGCCTTTTAATTATCATAATTTATTATTTGTGTAAAAATTTAAAGTTGTATTATTGCTCTTATGGATTTAAATTAAGTATTGAGGATTGATCTTATTAGTTAGAAGTCACCAAATTGTAATATTCACTTGAATGAATTTGTAATGGAATTAGATTCTTTTATATGTTGTAAACTTTACTTGAAAGAAGACAAATATTATTCAAATTTAAAAATTATTCTTTTGTAATTCTAAAGGTTGGACCTTGATGGCTATCAAATTTATGATTCAATATACTATAGTGAAAGTTAGTAGGACTTTCCTTTCATTTTTAAACCTTATTTGTAAGTTTTAGTCCATTATTTCATGAATTGAAGCTTTGGGAGACATAGAAGTGTTAGGAGGTCCTTCTACAATATAATTGATACTCTTTTCATTTTAAATATCTTATTATTGCTTTGTGTAAATTTGGGAAGCTAGAAAAACATGTTTGACATCCTTGTGTAAAATATTATCTCTATTAAATGTGATTTTTGTAAGCTTTTACTACAATTACATAAGCATCCAAGGATTACCAAAGCATATATCTTGTTGTGGAAGCATCTTGGGTGTGGAATTTCTTGATGAAGCTTTTTGGTTTTGTTTCTTACAATTTTGGCTTCCTAAGTTTATGATCAATTTTTTGAATAGACTTATATTGTCCCTGTGGCAACAAAAATTGTACTCCCTTCTTGGAGATAGTACAATTTCTTTCTTAATTTGGACCTAGTTTGGTACCCTTGCATTTATGACCCTTTAAATCATCATTAATAGGCCCCTAAGACCCTTTATTTCAGATCTCAAGGCTTATTTCAACTAAAAACCCAACAAAATCAACAAAACCACTAAATTTTCTAACAACCCATCATTGGCCCACCCAAAAAAACTAGGGTGGGACTCATATGCCACCTTAGGCGTATGAGCCCCCCTAGGTGGTGCCCATATGCCATAAGAGGCGTATGAGTCCCGTGTGGCCTATTTTTAGGGTTTGATCAGGAAATTCAAGTTTTTGATTCAAAATTTTGGTTGATGTCGAGCTTTGAGATCTAAATAATGGTAAACTAGATGAAGTTCCTATATAAACAAGCTCTCAAGTCATTATTTTCATCTAGAGAAAGCAATTCAAGATATAAGCATTCACAAGCACTCAAGCATTCTTTCACAAGAGCATTCAAGAGCCAGTAGCAAGAAAAGTTGAAGTCTTGGAGCAACATTATAGTGTTTTTGTAGGTCTTCAAGTTCACATTTATTCAAGATCTAGCATTATCAAGGATTGATTATGGTTTCCTAGATGGTGAATCGTGTTGGATTATAGGTTTGAGAGATGCAACTAGCCATCAAGCCAAGCCTAATGACTTATTTCCTAAAGTGATTCCATCCTCTATTATCACTCTACTTTCACCCTAAGGAAGGTACATGCATTATTATGACTTATTAGGGTGATTAGGGATCTCCCAAAGTGATTCATTCATCTTCATGATTCATTCATGCATCTCATTCTAGCACATTAGAATAGGATTTCATTACATTTCAGATTTCCTAATATTACATACACTTAAAGTTAGGGTTTATGTTCACATTTACTTTCAAAATCCATTGTTTCTATCAAGGTTTAATTACCGAACTAGGGGTTTGACCAAGGCAATCCCCCCATAAGCAAATCAACATTATATTATGTTTTGCAAATCTTTTTACAAGTTCAGATCTAGAAATCAGGTTGAGAAGAAAGAGCAAAGATTGGAGAGAAGATCTGGACTTTGACTTTTTGAGAAAGCAAAAAGGGACTGATATGCCACAAGTGGTGTATAAGTCCCAATATAGGCAATTTTCCAAATTTTTGAAAATATTGAGTCATCACTACCAGATTCTTGTTTCATTCCAGAAACCCTAGACTGGGACTGATACGCCAAGCCTAGCGTATGAGTACTAGTGTGCCCTAAAGTCCACATTTTCAAAGTTTTAGAGCTTATTTTGAGTACATTCAAGTTTCCAAGTGCACCATTATGATTTCTTAGTTTCCTATTCTATTTTTCATTCATTTCTAGGTCATTTGTTGAAGTTTTGTGTCATACAATGTATTCCTAATGTTGACTGATTTATTAATTATATTATTTTATTATGTGTGCATGAGAAAGGGCATACCACTTTGACTTGGTTAATACGCCATGTTTATGCTATCAATTTTTCTCTAATTTTTAGGTTTTTATCTACATGCAAGGCATTAATCTTGATATTATATTATAACTATGTTATTGCTAGGATTACATTGGTTTCACTACTTTGGAAGCTAGGTTTTTCTTGAATTTTTTTTACCAAGGTATATATGTCATTATTGTTCTTCAGGTTACATCTATTCTTCTTATCCCATTCTTATTTCTTTCTAAGTGGTGTTTTGCATGTATTCTACGAGTAATTTTTTTGTAGTACAAATTTTATAAGTTTCTCCTCATATCTAGTTAAATGAGAAAATACCTATATGTTTAGTATTTAAGTTTTTTTAGATTAATTTCTAAGAGGTTTTTGTACATCTTTCTTTACAAATACAAAACCTAATAATGTTTGTGTCAAATTAGGTAGAATAAAATCAATGTATTTTCTAAAATAGAGAAAATATTATGGTTGAAAAGGATTTTTCTAAGGTGGCAAGACCCCAGTTTTAACCTGTGTGTGAAATTAACCTAGAAGTGTGCTTAGTGTTAAGAACTAAATAAAATTGTGAATAATAGAAATAAAAAATAAAATCTATAAAAAAATATTATTTTTCCAGTGTGCAAGAAGAAAGGTGGGTGATGTAAGACCCTATATAATACTAATAGAAAACAAGAAATAAGGAATTCCAAAATGATTTAAAAAGAGAAACAAAGTGAATATCTTTGAATGGACTACAAGAAGAGAAAAATTATTTTAGAAGAGAGACTTATTTGAGAAAGTCAATGTGTGTGTATGAGAGAGAGAGTGCGTGTGTTTATTTAAAGAGGAGGGAAGTTATAATACACAAAAAAATCCAATATTAGAACCTAGAAATAAAATGCCAAAGGAAAATGTTATAATAGAAGAGAAGATGATGAATCATTGTCTCCTCAAAAAATGAAGATGATAAAATGCTAAGAAGCTATGATATAATCCTACAAGTATTTTATTGGTTAGAGTTAATTGTCTCATGTTTTCATAAATGTAAAAGTGGGAGGTAATCTTTAAATTAATTGATAATGAATTTTAATCAAAATTTTACAATTGTTTTTATGAGTATAAAATTTGTCATTTCAAAAAAAAAACATTTGGAATTTTTTAAGTTAGATTAGCAGTTTATTTAATATTATATAATCATAAGGGTAGAAGGAGTATTGATAGTACCTCACATTCTTTCAATGTATCTTCAACATTATTTTTGGTTATTCTTGTATTGGAAACTACTATCTTTCTAATTTCATAAGCCTAGTCTAATTATACTACAACATTATGACTAAAATCTATTAGAAAATAAGATTTCATTATTGGGATTTGAAGGGATGAGTCCAATCTTTTTTGGATTCTCTAAGGGAAAAGCTAAGTGGGACTATATGCATAAGGAATAGAAAGTTGAAGATAAATTGTATGTTTTTTGTTCTTATAAATGAGGAAGTGCTAGATTGTATGGTCAATGGCACTTAATGAAAGCTCATTCCCAAGATAGTGACAAATATGTATCAAGAGTAGCTAATTCTCAATCTCCACATCATAACAATTCCTCTAAATCCTTTGTCTCTAGCTAATAATGTTCTTACAAGCACATTACTAAGGCAAAGCTCTATGTCATCAACATTAATGGTAGCATCTTGTCAGGGAAGCTTAACTTACAAATCATTTGTTCATATTTACTCTAAATTAATCCATAGTAAATACAACATCATTATATGAAAGAAAAATCCATCTTAAGAAAGTGAATGATTGGAGAAACAGTTAAGATTGACAAAAGTGTGTACAAGGAAATTACTAACATAATTAATTTAGAGGACACAACAAATGAAGAGGAAGCTATAATTAAATATTTAGGAAATTGAAACAATAAAAATTTGGAATAGATAAATATTTCAACCACAAACATGATATTTCAACCATGTTGGTACAATAGATTTGAATATAATTGACCTTATAGTCTATCACTCTAGTCTTTGACCAAAAACATTTCCTCCCCACCATTTATTAAGAACTATATTTCAATATAATTGGTGTTATAGTCTATCACTCTAGTCTTTGACCAAAAACATTTCCTCCCCACCATTTATTGGGCATACATTGGTGTTCTATGTTTTTTAATAAGCATTTAGATTTTTCTAATTTCATAAGCCTAGTCTCATTGTATTGCAACATTATGACTAAAAGCTATTTTTTTTAAAAAACATTATTGGGTATTGAAGGGATGACTACAATCTTTTTTGGATTCTCTAAAGGGAAAAACTAAGTGAGACTATATGCATAAAGGATAGAAAGTTGAAGATAAAATGTATGTTTTTTGTTCTTATAATTGAGGAAATGCTAGATTGTATGGTTAATGGCACTTAATGAGAGCTCATGTCCAAGGTAATGACCAATATGTATCAAGAGTAACTAATTCTCAATCTCCACATCAACACCATGCCTCTAAATCTTTTGTCTCTAGCTAATGTTATTACTAGCACATTATTAGGGCGAAGCTCCATGTCATCAACATCTCATTAGGGAAGCTTAACTTACAAATTGTTTGTTCATATTTATTCTAGATTAATCCATAGTAAATGTGACATCATTATAAGAAAGAAAAATCCATCTTAAGCAAATGATAGTGATAGGAGAAAAGATTAAGATTGACAGAAATGTATGTGATGAAATTACTAACATATTTAATTTAGAGGACACAACAAATGAAGAAAAAGCTATAACTAAAATTTAGGAAATTGAAACAATAAAAAATTAGAATAGATAATTATTTCAACCACAAACATGATATTGTGACCATGGTGACACAATATATTTCAATATAATTGATCTTATAACCTATCACTCTAATCTTGACCAAACACATTTCATCCCCACCATTTATTAAGAACATTATTCTAATTTAAAAAATTCCAATGAATTTTCTGTCTTAATGATAAGAACCCCTTTGATTTCACACCTACTACCTCATCATTAACATCTTAGATTTAAGAGCTTGATAGAGCCTTAAACATCTTTGAAAAGGTTATTATCTTAAATGGATGTGGAAGTGGTAACACTGATGAGATAGTGTTCTTAGAAGGATTTCGAAGTTTCCACGGTGGTAACTCACAAGGTGCAGGAAAGTTTGGCTTATTTATGGATGATAAATATCCTCAATGAATACCACACTGTGTGCCGGTGGATCAGTGTACGTAAGCCCAGGGAAAACTCATGACTGGATTTAATGATGAGAGTTCTAAGAACACACTATCAACGATATTTTTGCTACTTTCTATTCTTAGTTTATCTACTATTTTGGTTGAAGAGTCACCAAAGACCTTATAAAAGGCTCTGTAATGACTTGTTTTATGATCCAAGATTGTTGATAATGCCATACATTTACTAGATTTAGTGTTATATTTTGTCACAATCAGAATGAAAGGAATGTCAAGCAGCTGTTTATCTAAACTTAGTCTGTACAAATAGTTAAAGTGCCTTTATGAACTGCATGCCTGCTTATGTACATTCATTACAATTGGTACTGCACGACATCTGTTCCTTTGATAAATCTTCTAAGCTTCGTACTGGTAAGCTATCACATAGGGAAAAGTTGATGGGTTTTTCTGCTAGTTTGTATGTCTAAGATAGTTGCAACATAGGAAGAGAGAGTGCAATGAATTTAGGAAAGTAAAGTTCATTTATTGTTTATTCCATCCCAATGTTGAAAGTTACGTAGGTTTGGTTAGAAATAGATAAAAAGGGAAATAATTATTAGTTAAAATTAGGTTATTTGATTTGAATTTTAGGTGGTTTGAAGGGATAAATTATTTCCATAAAGAATTTTATCTATAGATTATGTTAATAAAAAATAAAAGATAATAAATTAAATATATAATTAAAATAATTATCTCTAGTAAATGTGTATTATATTTATTTGTAAATAAAATAATTAGTTATAATGGATGATATAAGCATGTACAAATAAATTACATGAGAGAGACTTCCTAACAAATGTGAACTTAAATTTTATCCATGTCAAGTCTTATAAATGAAAAGAAAGATTTTTCTAAAAAAAGTTTCAAGAAGAGAAGTTTCTAGAAGGAAAGAACATGGAATAGAGAAGTGATGTTGGAATACTCACACACAAATAAGTGTTTTCATCACCACAATGACACTAGAACAAGCACTCAAACATGCATAGAAGAGGCATGTAGCTAATACACACAAAGAGAGATACAACATCATCTTAGCAAGGAAGGAGTGGCAAGTATCTCAATGCAGCACACTCTCCAAATGAGAAGCACAACACACATAAGTAAAGGGTTGTTAGGTTAACTCAATCTACTACAAGGTACACAACAAATATGACACAAGCACACACCATAATAAAAGATAGAATGCTATAACAAGAAAGGAGACACCAAATATTTCATTCCTTAGATTCATTAAGAAGGAAGACACAAACCATTTGACTCCTTAGCATTTTATGAGAATTATACAATATTCACTACTTCATTAGGTTCAAATACTATATTCAATCACTCACTATAACTTCACAAGCATAACAAATAGATTAGGCACATCAACCATAAATATATATGTAAATAAATGAGGACAATATCAATCATTTTCTAACATTAGAAAATGGAATAAAGCCTTTCCTTAATTCTTTAATTAATCAAATTAATTCCTCCACTAATACGCATAATTGCAAATAAATAAATTAATAGATAAAATGGATTATTGTTTCAAACACCATGAATACATCCTCAAAACATTTCTAACCCCCAAAAATAGAGATAAAGCATCTTAAGAGATTTTTTGAGTTATGCAAATAAAATTGCCTCAACATGCATATCAAGGCATTATTACCACATCAAAACTTTACACATTTTTTTTCATAATAGGAACATTATAACTCTATTCTATAAATTGATGAATTAGGAAGCCAAAATTATAAAAAACAAAGCCATAAAGCTTCATCAAAAAATTCCACAAAAGGATATATGCTTTGGTAATCCTTGGATGCTTCTACAACTCTAGTAAAAGCTTAAAAAAATCACATTTAATAGAATATTTTACATAAGGATGCCAAACATGTTTTTCTAGCTTCCCAAATTGACACAAAGCAATAATAAAGTATTTAAAACAAAAAAAAAATACCAATTACATAGTAGAAGGACCTCTTAAGACTTATATGTTTCCCAAAGCTTCAATTCATGAAAGAATGGACTAAAACTTACAAATAAGGTTTAAAAATGAAAGGGGAGTCCTATTAACTTTCACTATAGTACATTGAATCATAAGTTTGATAGCCATCAAGGTCAACATTTAGAATTGCAAAAACATAATTTTTAAATTTGAATAATATTTTTCTTCTTTCAAGTAATTTTACAATATATAAAAGAATCTAATTCCATTACAAATACATTCTGAGTGAATATTACAATTTGGTGACTTCTAACTAATAAGGTCAATCCACAATACTTAATTTGAATCCATAAGAGAAATAATACAACTTTACAATTTTATGTAAATAATAAATAGTGATAATTAAAAGATGTTAAGACATTGATAACCCTACAAGCTCCCAAGGAGATCTTCAAGAAGAGGTTCAACATAGAAATTGAGAATATTGAAGGGATTTGGTGCCATACAACTTATTTCTAATGTTGAATTATTTATTAATTCTATTATTTTATTATGCCCACATAGGAAATGGCGTCCCACTTTGACTTGGTCAATATGCCATGTGTATTCACTAGTATGACATGTGTGTAAGAGTTTGTAAGAATATTTATGACATTGTAAGATGCATAAGAGATTCTATGACATTCATAATAATATACAAGAGGGAGGTTAAAAAGTGGAGTAGGAATATTAACCCACTTATGACATGTAAGAATGATGAGTCATAAAGCATCTTGTTAAAGGTGGTAAATTTGAAAAAATAATGTGTTCAAGTATTACATGGGAAGCTATGACATTTTTATGATGCATAAGGGAATGTGTTATAAATATGCCATTGACCCATCATGGGTTGTGGGTTGTGAGAATCCTTATCATGGTATTTTAGAACCTTGTTTGGACCCATGGTATTGTCTTTTGGTGGTTTTTAGGTCTCATTAAATCTATATATCGAGGGATCGAGATGGAGGTAGTATTGATTGCGTATTATAGGTTTATGTTATCAATTTTCCAATATTTTTTTAGATTTTTATCTACATGCAAGGCATTGATCATAATATAGTATTGTAGCTATGTTATTGCTAGGATTATATTGGTTTCACTACTTTGGAGGCTAGGGTTCTCTTGAATTTTTTCCCAAGGTACATGTATTCCATTCTTGTTCTTCAGATTACTTATATTCTTCTTATTGTAAGGAAGCTAAGGTAGCAGAACAACTTCCTACACTAATCTTGAGAGGAGAATAATGCAAAAAAATTATATATATTTAACAATTATAGAAACTGAAATAGAAATAAACATAAATATCATGCATACCACAACACAAAAATTTACGTGGGGAAAAGACTTTCAGGAGAAAAACCCCACACTCCAAAAGTCACCCAATATATTCTTCAATAAATCACAAAGATTACAATATACTTGCAGAGCAAGCTTCTCACAGGAGTATCATCACTCAGAGATAAAGACACAGCATGACCGCTATCAGACTCTCAAAATACATCATCATCGTCTTCTCTCTACCATAGTCATAATACAAAGTCTTCATAAAATAGAGTTACATTCTAGGGAAGGACAAGCCAACAAAATTTCTACCATTAGATCTATAACCTAATAACAAAAGGTCCAAATTTACAATATATCCTTTATTTAATGTATGTTAGCCATTCTAGAAGTTTCCTAAAAAATTCAACATGCTCACATTCCACTTCGTGTTGCCATTATATACACCTATCGATGTAACTAGGAAACATATATATAAATATATATACATCCTACCAACAATAAACCGCATATAATTGCAAGGTTGAGACATGTTTTCCCAAAAAATCTCCCATTTTTCAAACACCTTGCAAGAGCAATGTGAGGGAGTAAGCATCGTCTCTTAATTGCTAGGGGCCAAAAGTCCCATATTCTTTGAACACCATCTGAACTTCTTTTTGCTCATAGGCTTAGTTAAAGAATCAACAACATTCATCAAATTCTCTACCTTAATCAACTTCATCTTCGACCATATCTCTAACAAAATGATACTATACATCAATGCGCTTGCTCCTGGCATGAAATGTTGGGTTCTTGGCTAGACACATTTCACTCTGATTGTCGCAATCAATTGTCACTGCACCTTATTTTATTCCAATATCTAAACATAGTCTCTTAAGCCAAATGGATTCTTTACAAGCATGAGTAGCTGCCATATACTCTACTTTCATAGTAGACAAGGCAACCACAACTTGTCATTTACTCATCCAACTAATTGCACCACCAAATAAAGTAAATACATAAGCACTAGTGGATTTTCTGCTATCAACATCACCTGCCTAGTCTGAATCCACATAACCATGAATATCAATGGAAATTTCTTCTTCAATCATATTACTATGATAACATAAGGAATAATCTGAGGTACCCCACAAATATCTAAAGACTCTTTTAATTGTATCCTAATGAACTCTACCAAGATTAGACATATATCTGGAAATAACTCCCACTGCTTGGGAAATATATGGTCTAGTACAAACCATAGCATACATTAAACTTCCAATTGCATGAACTAGTAAGGCACTCTGCTCATGTCTTCCATCTCTAATGGAGATGTTAGACAATCTGAAATAGATAACTTTGTTCCAACTAAAATAGGAACACACAATTGTCTACAATCCTGCATATCAAACTGCTATAAAATTGAATTCACATACTTTGGCCAATCCATAGCTTTCCGTTCACTCTATCTCTTTTATTTTCCATCCCAAGAATGTGTTTAGCTACACCAAGATCTTTCATTTCAAATTTAGCAACAAGTTGAGATTTTAGTTCTGAAATCATACCTTTCCCTTTGCTAATAAATAACATATCATCAACATATAATGTAATAAATAGGAAATGATCATCATCAGTTTTATAATAAATAAAATGATCTAATTTAGAACGCTCAAATCCCAAACTCAACACATATATATCAAATTTCTAGTACCACATCCTAGGACTCTATTTTAGGCCATACAAAGATTTCTTCAATTCTAAAAACCAATTTACTTTTACCTTTCACCACGTAGTGCTCTGTTTGTGTCATATAAATATCCTCCTCCAAATCACCATGAAGGAAAGTAGTTTTCACATCCATTTGCTCAACCTCTAAATCATAAGTAGCAGCAATAGAAAGAAAAAATCTAATGCATGTCATTTTTGTAACAAGAGAGAATATCTCACCATAATCAACACCCTCAACTTGAGAGTAACCTTTCACAACCAACCTTGATTTGTACTTCTCAATGCCTCCATCTGAACCGATATTTTTCTTGAACAACCATTTGCAACCAATAAGTTTTCGTCCTTCAAGAAATGGTACAAGATCCCATGTATCATTATTTTTTAAGGATGTCATTTTTTCATCCATAGCAATCTTCCAAGATTTTGTATCATTCATACCTAGTGCCTCTTCTATAGATTTTGGTTCATCCATGTTAGCATTCAAATAAAAAATGCATCTCCAAACATCAGGTGAATACATTTCAGGTGGTTGTCTATGCCTTGTGGACCTATGAACAAGTTGAGTTGGAGTTTCTTCCTCCTCTTCTAAAAATCAAGAGCTAGATGAGCTCTCCTCTACTTCTTGTCTATCCTTGGGCCTCGATTCAACTTTCTCAGGTTGAGAAGGAAATTGAATCGCATCTTCCTGTTTTCCTTGTTCTATCTGCAATACAACAAAAGAAGGCTTAGTTTCACTAAAAATAACACTTCTACTATGTATTACCTTATGTACAATAGGATCTCAAAGCTTGCATCCTTTCACACCATAACTATATCCAATGAAGATACATTTCATAACCTTATTCTCCAACTTTGTTCGCTTCTCCTTTGGAACATGTGCATATGCCTCGCAACCAAAAACTATAAGATGTCTTAATGAAGGCTTATGACCTGACCATGCCTCTATAGGTGTCGTATCAACAAGAGCTGATGTAGGAGACCTGATGTAGATGATTTCCCTTGTCTCTTTATTGTTATGACAAATAAGAATGACATATTTCTTCTCCTCCAGATGACCTTGATGACAATCTCACCATGCTACTTGTTGGAGTCTCTTTTAGCAAGACTGTATTTTGATGTAAATGGCTGCTTCATTTGAGTATGGCATGTCCCTTGTTTTCTCATGGCTTACTGATTGTGCTTGGGAAATGCTTGATAGTTCCTCTTTGTCCAAGGAAGTTCTCCCTTGTCATGTAGCATGCATTGATGTTGAACTATCTTGTAGCATGCATTCATGGTTGTTGTACATATGCATGAGATCATGAATGTATTCATTGTTATAATCTTGTTCATTCCCTTAGGACTGCCCCTTGTAGACTCATAAAAGTTACTATCATATTCACTTGGCATTATGACCCTTGCTACAAAAGTGAGTTTCATCTCTATGTTCAAATTATCCTTGAAGATGAAGACATAATAAAACTAGCACCTAGGGTTTATTTTTTCCATCTCTAAAGATATATATATACTTGGTAGTTCAAATTTACATGTATAGTATACTCTACCATTCACACACGACACCATTATCCACAACCTGAAAGACAATATACACATATCACATAACTACATGAAACTAAAGGTTGATTAGTACTACTCAATATGCACTTTCACTATCAATGGCATGGTTTTTCTTTACCTCCAACCATACAAATAGTTATCCTTAAATATAGAGACATGTTGGAATCTATTGCCTAGATTTTATAAGCCCTTTCAAATTTTATAAAAGATTGGTTTAGTTTCCTAAAAATTGGATCTTCCTCCCTCCTCAAAGCTCCATCTAGTTTATCATGTTTCTTGTTTGAAGAAGACCCTTGGCCAACATATTCATGCCCAACATATATAACGTGAGCTAGATACCAAATGATCTAGCCTCTTGATGCCTAAACTTCTATCCTCAATCGATGATCCCACCAAATCTACAACTACACCATTATAGAGGCCCTTGTCCAATGACATGGTGTGCAACTAGAAGATGCACCATGAAAACCCCTGTTTCAACTACAGCAACAATTTCTTCTTCTCAGGATTAAGTACAAATATTTTTAAAGGGGATGGCATGCTATGACCAATAATCCTAACTATTTCTTCCTAATTAATTATTTTTGTAATTATTTGACACACATGCTTTTTAATTCATCCCTTTTGCTAAGTAGGTTTATGTGACATACTTTTGAAGTAGTAGTTATATTGGGTACTATTAATTTAAATAGAGGGTTTTGATACAAGAATGGTTTATCTATGATTATATTGTATTGAGAATTTCTCCAAGAGGTTGCCCCCTCAAAGAGGCCAATGATATATTGTAATGTGAGTCTACCTATTTAATACAATATTGTTCTTATGTTTTTTCTACAATACACATTTAATATATTTCAATTATTTGGTTAATCTATTGTAGTAAGGATAATATCATATGAAACATGATATAAAGTCCTAATTTTGATGTCTTCTAGCTTGGGGTCCCTAGGACCTTGATCTAGGTCATGACTTAGCATTTTAAGACTAGATTGACCCCCTTCTTACATCACATGTCACTAAGAGTAAAACTACAAGGCACCAATAGAAACATCAATAAGACATACAATTAAAAAAGCACAACTACAACATCACAAGGAATGGAATCTATCACTAGTCAATCTCTTCTATGAGATATGCTCGTAGAACAAATTTAGATTCACATATACACTCATAGTGAGTGTTCAACCAATGTGAACATGTAATACAAAACAATGCAAAAAATTGATGATATATGTACTTATCATAAACTAATAAAATTTAACTTAATCAAATGTTAAATTTTAACAAATTCATATCATTATGTTCTAAATGCATGAACAATTAATATCAAGTCTAATCAACCTAAAATATTTTCCACAACTATCATACCAAGTTAGTCTTGTAAAATATGTGAAAGAAATTAAAATCAAAACTTTAATAAAATTAGAAAAATAAGAGCCCAAAAATGGATTATGACAAAATCAATAATCTAAAAGATCATTTTCTAAGAAAGAAAATTCACATTCATATATATATGTGGTCCCTCTTGTAAAAATGCCTTCATGAGATTAATGAAGTTCATTTTATCACACTTGCTTATAATTTGAAAAAGGTTGTAAACATAAATAGGGTTATGTATGCAATATATGTGGGAATTCATAGTCAATATTTTCTAAATTTCCATCACTTCCTACGATTCCTATTCTCAAACAAAGATTAATGACTTTATGCAAAGACTATAAGGATGAGGGAGGTCTTAAATGATCTAGCATTTATAAAGTTTTAGTTTCCCATCATTTGTAATTTAAGAGCTTAAATATATTGTTTGGAATTGAGAGCACCAATGATATAGCCACATCAATTTCATATTTATTGAGTTATTCAAAACACTCACACAAAATTAAATGAAAACATGTACATCAAAACATATTTTTTATTGTCTTATATATCACTATATAATTGATTTTTTAATATAATTTTTTTAAAAAAATTATCCAAATTTTAAATAAATATAATAATTTCAAACAATTACATTTTTTTATAAATAATTAAAATGTACAAAAAGAAACCTTGAATATATAACACCAAAACAACTATTAAGATGTAGACAACTATCGATTCCTCTTATTGCATGTGCCTCCCCACATGAACGATCTAAAATTATTTAAATGAACTCACATTATTAATTCACTTTTATAATTTCCTTGGAGTTGCTTCTCAGCAATGTTTCAAATCCTTGAAAATCGTTAAAGAGTACGGACACTTAAGAAAGGAATGATTAATATCTTAGAAAGGTTTTTCCTATATTTTCGTTTTAATGATTTGTGCCACCTTTTTTGTAGGGCTAAGGATAAAATAAGCTAAGGATAAAGGAATTTTATTAAAAACCAAGTAACCATGTCAAGTTGTTAAAGAGATTTTGTGACTAAAGCCAAAGAAAGTAAAAGAGCCTGGGCAACTAATTTTATCCAGCTAAATATAGGGATATAATTATGGTTTTACTAAAGTATTCCATGTTTTTGGCCAATGCTATCCATTAGGTTAAGATGCAAAGATAATTTGGATGATTGATTAGCGAAAAATTATGCCCATAGTAAAAAAAAGCAATGTTTTTGTTCGGGTCTTTTAAATTATTATGTCTTTTGGGTATATAAGAGCAAATAAGATGTGATTTTTATTCATGTCTTTAAGTTAATTATTCGAGATGTGACCAAAGTTTTGGTGTAGGATGTATAGAAAACGTCAATTGTAGTTAGATTTTTTTTTGGTTGGATAATGGACAAGTATTTTATTATTTAGAGTTAATTGTCTCATTTTTTTACAGATGTATAAGAGGGAGGTAATTTTTAAATCAATTTATAATGAATTTTAATCAAAATTTTACAATTGTTTTTATGAGTATAAAATTTGTCATTTCAAAAAAAACATGGAATTTTTTATGTAAGATTAGTGGTTTATTTAACATTTATATAATCATAAGGGTAGGAGTATTGATAGTACCTCAAATTATTTCAAGGTATCTAACATATTTTTTGGTTATTCTTGTAATATTGGAAACTATTATCTTTCTAATTTCATAAGCCTAGTCTAATTGTATTGTAACATTATGTCTAGAAGCTATTCCAAAATAAGATCTCATTATTGGGATTTGAAGGAGTGAGTCCAATCTTTTTTGGATTCTCTAAAGGGAAAAACTAAGTGGGACTATATGCATAAAGATTACAAATTTGAAGATAAATTTTATGCTTTTGTTCTTATAAATGAGGAAGTGCTAGATTGTATGGCCAATGATACTTAATGAGAGCTCATGTCCAAGGTAATGACCAATATGTATCAAGAGTAGTAATTCTCAATCTACACATCAAAATCATACCTCTAAATCCTTTGTTTCTAGTTAATGTTATTACTAGCACATTACTAGGGCAAACCTCCATGCCATAACATTAATGGTAACATCTCATCAGATAAACTTAACTTACAAATCATTTGTTCATATTTACTCTAGATTAATCCATCTAATAAATGTGGAATCATTATAGGAAATAAATCCATCTTAAGCAAGTCATAATGATAGAAGAAAAGATTAAGATTGACAAAAATATATACAAAGATAATTAATTTATAGGACACAACTAATGAAGAGGAAGCTATAAATAAGAATTTAGAAAATTGAAACAATAAAAGTTTGGAATAGATAATTATTTCAACCACAAACATGATATTGTGATCATGGTGGCACAATATATTTCAATATAATTGATCTTATAATCTGTCACTCTAGTCTTGACCAAAAACAGTTCATACCCAACATTAATTAAGAACATTATTCTACTTAAGAAAATTCCAATTAAATTACTTCAAAATTCAAATATATCTCAAATGATAGGAATCCCTTTGATTTGACACCCACTACCCCATCATTAACATCTTAAATTTAAGAGCTTGATAAAGCCTTAGACCTCCTTTAAGAAACATGTTTGAAAAGGTTACTATCTTAGAAGGAAGCTTAAATGGATGTGGAAGTGGTAACACTAATGAGATAGTGTTCTTCTAGAAGGATGTCAAAGTTTTCATGGTGGTGACTCATCTATGGACGATAAATATCCTCAATGAATACCACACTGTGTGTACGTAAGACTAGGGAAAACTCATGACTAGATGAAATGATGAGAGTTTTTGCTACTTTCTATTCTTAGTTTATCTACTATTTTGGCTGGCTGGTTTGTTGAAGAGTCGCCAAAGACCTTATAAAAGGCTCTGTAATGACTTGTTTTATGATCAGAGATTGTTGTTAATGCCATACATTTACTAAATTTAGTTCTATATTTTATGAACCGCATGCCTGCTTATGTACATTCATTACAATTGGTACTGCATGACATCTGTTATTTTGATAAATCTTCTGAGCTTCGTATTGGTAAGCTATCACATAGGGAAAAAAAATTTAAGAGAATTTATGACATTGTAAAATGCATAAGAGATTATGTGACATTCATAAGAATATGTAAGAGGTAGGTTACAAAGTGGAGTAGAAATATTAACCCACTTATGACATGTAAGAATGATGAGTCATAAAGCATCTTGTTAAAGGAGGTAAATGAAAAAATAGAGCATTTGAGTTTTATGGGAAGCTATGAATATTTTATGATGCATAAGGGAATGTGTTATAAATATACTATTGACCCATCATGGGCTATGGGTTGTGGGATTTCTCATGGTATTTTAGAACCTTATTTGGGCCCATGGTATTATCTTTTGGTGGTTTTTATGTTCTCATTAAATCTATATATTGAGGGATTGAAATGGAGGTAGTATGGATTGTGTATTATACGTTTATGCTATCAATTTTCCTCTAATTCGTAGGTTTTTATCTACATACAAGGAATTCGCCTTATATTGTATTGTAACAATGTTATTGCTAGAATTACATCAGTTTCACTACTTTGGAGGCTATGTTTTTCTTGAATTTTTTCCAAGGTATTTATATGTCATTCTTTTTCTTCAAGTATTTATTATTCTAATTTATTTTTTTTTATAGGTAAAACTTTATTGAAAATTGGGAAACAAATATTATAAAGAAAGCAGAAATGAATTTGTAAGGGAATTTGAGCACCGAATTCAAATCTTAAGAAAATACCTAACCCTATCATCTGTCATTCTCATCTCTTTATCTTTCAAGAAGAATATTTAGACAAATCAAGACCTAAGTTCCTATAAACCAACCCCCCACTGGGCTCCTCCATCCCTCAACATGCTCAGAAGCCCATTTCGCCAAACAATCAGCCGCCCTATTCCACTCTCGTGGAATATGGACAAAAGTCACAGTTTCCATCAAAGAACTAACTCGAAGAATTTGTTGCACAACCCTAGCCAATTGCCAGCTAACATCTGCCACTTTTTGCTCAATAAGCAAATTGATCAAAATCTAGGAATCAAATTCACAAACAATCCTTCTCCACCCCAAAGCATGAGCTCTCTCAAGAGCCTCAAGAATAGCCAACCCTTCCACAAGGTTGATGGTCTGGGTCCCTTCAAAAATCGAAAAGAGGAAGATCACCGAGCCCAAAGAGTCCCTACCAATCCCCCCAATCCCAGCCGGTCCCAGATTGCCCCTTGAAGAACCATCCGTATTGATCTTCAAAACACCGTCAGGTGGAGGTTGCCATTTGCCGTCCCTATCAAATTTTTGCTTCTCTCGTCGTCCTCTTCGAGCCCTTTCCAAAGCCAAAGACAACCCCTAAATCCCCAATCTCTCCACCAACTCAATATCCCTTTTCTCCAAAGGGAATTCCACTTCACACTTCATTTCCAGCTGCCTTTCAACTATGCCTAATAATTCCGCAAATTGCTGTAATTAGCTCTGGGCTTTCCAGGTTCCTTCATTGCACTCCAACCAATTGCTACAAGATAGGCCTTGCTAAACTACACATGAACACTCGCAAAGGGAGGCCATGTATACCACCCATCCCGCTGGGAACTCTTTAATTGCTGTGAGGAAGTATGAACACAAGGAATCAGCCCAAAATTCCTACTAAAATGCTGCTGAGGCAAAAGAGCAAATGAAAAAACAAGGGCGAGAGGAGTCCCTCCCCATTAGCCCCAATACAACACGTAATACTGTGGACCATGGAAACTAATGTTGTCCCAAGTCAAACACTTATTCCAAGCCAACATCCAAACAAAGCAATTACTCTTTGGGAAGGATAACTTGTTCCAAACCTTCTTCCACCATTGAATTTCAAGCCCAACCAACCTATGAGACAATAACACACTATAACTAGAGGCTACAGTATAGGTCCCCTTAGGATTGGGGGACCAAGCAAGCACTTCATCATCTCGGAGAGAGCTACATCTTCGACTGGAGAGGATACTATGCAACACTGCACAATCCTCCTGCAAACCAACATCTGGCCACTCATCTGGGGACTTCCACTTGGCCATCTCCAGCTGACCACAAGAAGAAAAGGACTTAAAATCACTCACCTGCGACCAGCCAGCCTCAAGAAACCTCTGGCAAAAATTCAACAAGTTGGGAAATTGAGAGGTGATGGGAGGAAAACCATCCCAAGAATCAGACCAGAATTGGACCTTTGTCCCCTTCTTGCAGATCCAAAATAATCCTTCCTTAATAAGCCCAGCTCCTTTTTTTAGGGTGCCCCATATCACAGAGCACTTCCCCCCAAGGGGGTACCTAGAAATATTGGGTTGAGAGATCCCCGGGAGATACTTCTGAGAAAGAACCCTGGCCCAACTCTTATCCTGCTCATTACACCACTACCAATACAGTTTAGCAGCCAAAGCCTCCCCAGTCAAAGCCGATTGCCTCAAGCCCAGACCACCATAATGTTTCGGACTACAAACAACCTCCCATCTAACCAGACTCCATTTGGAGGACTCCAAGCAACCAGCCCATAAAAACTGTCTTGCCACAAAATCAAGGTCCTTAAGAAAGCCCATAGGGGCAACCTGAAGCATGCATCTATAAATAGGCAGAGCCTGCACCACAGACTTAATCAACTGGACGTGGCCGGCAAAGGATAACCATCGATGAGTCCAGTGATTAACTTTCGCCTGAAATTTATCCAAAATGATCTTCCAAGACTCTTTAGGCAGTCTACTCACCGAGATGGGAATACCAAGGTAAGACACTAGGAGAGTCCCGATCTGAAATCTCAAAGTTTGGGCAATCCTCTGCTGAATGGGGCCCGGAGTGTTGAAGAAGAAAATGGAAGACTTTCCCTCATTAATTTGTTGACCGGAGGCAACCAGGTAAACATCCAGCACTCTACGCAAATTAGAGGCCTCTCACATTGTAGCCATCCCCATCAAAGCAGTATCATCCACAAATTAAAGGTGAGTTTGCGGAGGTAAGGTGCCACCCCACCTCCAACCTTGAATGAGACCGGTCTCCGCATTCTGTTTAATCCATCTCCCCAAACCTTCAACCAAAAGAATAAACAAGTAAGGGGAAAGAGGATCACCTTGACGTAGCCCCCTAGAAGCACCAAATAACCCAGAGTGATTCCCATTGATAAGCACAGAGAAAGAGACTAAAGTAACATAGCTCAAAACCCAATGAATCCAATCTTCAGCAAAGCCAAAAGCACCAAGAACCCGTCGAAGGAAGGACCACCTAACTCTGTCATATGCCTTAGCCATGTCTAGTTTGATAAACATCATTTTTTCTTTAGAGCTAGCCATTGAATGGATGACCTCAGTAGCAATAACAATCCCATCTAGAATTTGCCTACCGGTTACAAAACCACTTTGTTCTTCGGAGATCAGCTTCTCAAGCCCCTTTTTCAACCTATCAGCAATAAGTTTAGAAATAATTTTATAAATTACATTACATAGAGAAATGGACCGAAACTGGCTTAACCTATTGGCCCCCTCACTCTTGGGAATAAGAGCAAGAAAGGTAGCATTTAGGGCCCTTAGCATCTGTTTATTTTGTTGAGATTCATGAACCACAGCCAGAAGGTCAAATTTGATGATATCCCAAAACTCTTGAAAAAACTCAATTGGGAAGCCATCAGGACCAGACGCCTTCCCTTTCTTCATATTGGAAACAATCCCTTCAAGCTCTTCAAGTGAAATATCACTCATGAGTTGTCGATTCAAATCTCCAGACACGAGAGAGGGGATACAAGAAAGAATCTGCGCTTCCTCAGGAGACCCCCCTTGCGAGTCCTCCCTAAAAAGAGATTCAAAATACTGCACCGCCTCCCTTGAGATTTTCGGGAAGGAGAAAATATGGTCTCCCCTGTCATTCACCAAACTAGAGATAGAATTTCCATGCCACCTGGCTTTCACAGAATTAAAAAAGAAAGCCGTATTTTTATCTCCTTCCTGAAGCCACTCAATGCGAGCCTTTTGTTTCCAATACATTTCCTCTCGCAGTTCCCATTCTTCAAGAGTTTTCACAGCCTGAGCCTCATCTTGAAGCAACTCAGCCGTCACCCCGACCTCCCTTAACCTCCTCGTGATACCATCCAAGTCTTCTTGAGCCCTCGCCTTTGCATGGAAGACATTCCCAAAGTACTGACAATTCCACCGTTTAAGCTCAAATTTAACATATTGAAGACATTTAGCAAAGGCATACATAGCCGTACCATAGGCTGGACTACCTTTCTTCCACCAGTCAGTCACAAAGGCATTCAGAGAAGGGTCACACAACCACATAAGTTGGAACCTAAAAGAGGCCGAACGAGGCGCACGAGTTGACTCAGTAGCAAGCTTAATAGGCCAATGGTCAGATCCTCTCCAATCCAAAATCTCAGAGCAAGATGACCACATCCCTCCAACCCAGTAACAGGAAACCAGAAATCGATCTAATCTTTCTGCAATGCAGAAATCACCGACCCGACGATTGTTCCAGGTGAACTGACCATTGCTGGGTTTGATATCAACAAGATTCAAGGTATTGATACTGTCACGAAGCAACATTGCAGAGGGCTCCAACCTTCCAGTACCACCACGCTTCTCAGCCAACTCACAAATAGCATTGAAATCTCCACCCAAAATCCATGGGTGAAAAGGAAACATGCTACGGATAAGCCTGATATGGGACCACAGACCTTGTTTACCTTGAAAATTTGAAGGAGCATATATATTAGTAAACAGAATGACTTCCCTAGTCACAAAACTAGTAGCAATCATGGACATAGAGGATTTAGAAGAAATCCACCAAAGAGGTCGGATTCTTCGAGGATTCCATAAACATGCCAAACCCCCAGAAGCTCCATGAGCTCCAATGCACTGGCACTCCCCACTCCTCCACAACTTAGGTGCCAGGCCTTGCATATTCTCAACCGATAACTTAGTCTCTTGCAAAAATAAAACATCAGGACCTTGCCTTCTAACTAAACCCTGAACCGCTTTTTGTCTAGGGCCGCTGTTCAAGCCCCGAACATTCCATGACATAACAATCATTTCAAAGGGCTTGAAAAAAGAGAATCCAGAGTCTTTACTGATCCTGACTCCACCAAATTCTCGCCTGCCAGTTTAATCTTTTCCACATCCTTTTTTCTGCCTGGTTTAGCAAATTTCTCTGCCCCACCCTTCTTAATATCCTTCTGCAAAATGCCCAATTTGAGAGGAGGCTTAAACTTCTTAGTCGGGTCTGAACCAGTGGTCTGCCGAGGAAGAGAAGAGTCCTTACTAGCTAATGAAACAATGGCCGAGGGTTCCAGCTCTTCTGACACCACCGATAGTTGACTAGCTTCCATGTGCAGACAGTCAACCCTTTGTGAATCCAAAGAAGAATCAAGAACCAAATCCTCCTGAGCTGAGCCCACAATCCCCTGATCTAAATTGATTAAACCTGGGTTTACCCCCTGTTGGCCGAGCTCATCCAAAACCTCAAATCTGTTAAAGGTACCTTCATCCTGCCTTTCTTTAAAAGGCCTCTGTTGACCCCTATTTTGATTTTGAGCCTTGACCGGAGAAAAACCATCAGACGCACCCACCTCACTAGGAGAACTGCTTTTCCCCTTATTTGTTTCAGGAAGATTACTAGCAGGTTGCTAAGGCTGCTGCATAGGCTTATATCTTGGACATCTTCTCTGCAAATGGCCATATTCTCGACAGAGCTGACAACGAAAAGGAAGAGTTTCATAGTCTAATTGTTGCACCCAAGAATAAGTGCCCGCACACATATCTATTGCATTGGGCAGAGGCCTACTTAGATCAATCTCAACACAAATGCATGCAAAAGTCATTACCTTTTTACCCAAAGTTTGCGATGAAGTCCCAACTGGTTTTCCCAGCACCGAAGCCAAAAGGTGCAGCACATCCTCTCGACAACACTCCACCGGGAACCTTGGAAGACGAACCCACACTGGTACACGATTTGGAAGCTCCTCGGCGGGGTTAAAGCCTGCATGCCATGGCTTGATAAACAACCCTACCTTATTATGAAAATAAGGGCCTCCCTCAAATATCCTATTGCGATCAAAATGCAATTAAATGTAACCATGAAATAATTGTTCGCCAACAGCATTATCTCCATCTCCCCCTCTGGCTCCCAAGTCCTTCGGGCCCAAACCTCCAAAAATTGCAAGGAAACCCTCATCCCCAAAAACTTACAAAATAAGGAGTGATTTGAATAATACTCAACATCTTCAGCAATCATTTCAGACGGAACAACCAGTTTTGGCCTCTCCTTACACCTCTCGAGACAACCGTTAATCTTCGTGATCCGTGGACCATTAGATAACCCCAAATCATCAATCCCCGTATTCTGAGCAAATAGATTGTTATCAAAGGTCTTCATCCCTTGACTTGAAAAATTCGAGCCTAATGCTGCCCGAAAGTCCAAGTGAGGGCTCCTCACTGACGTCTCACCCTTTGAGCAGGGCATCATGCCCAAGACAAAAAACACAAACCCCAAAGAAGGGTGGGGATATCCTCCCCTCACCCTTCCTCTTAGCTCCACCCAACACCAAAACCCACACCTTCAATCCTCTCCACCCGCGCAGCAGAGAGAAGAAACAAAAACCACGGGAAGAGAGCGCACTAGGCCTTCTTTGCCCCCAAAACGCCTCCACCCCACCGATAAGTCAACTCCACCACCAGATGGAACCCACTAACCAACATGCAAACACAGATAATTAACATGCAAGGGATTCGCGCATGTAGCAAACCACGAGCAAAGGCCAAACGCAGTCAAAGGAAGGGAGAAACTTAACGCAGAAGAAGCCACCCGCGCCCAATCCCCACCAAAACGCAGAACACCCCACCCGCTTGCAAGGGAACACCAGAAATGCAGAGGAAAGCCAGAGCTAGGGCGTCGAAACCCTAGCTCCCTCAGACGCCTCCCAGCCGCTCGCCATCAGCATCTCTCCCATCTATTTATTCTATAATTTGCTACAAATTTTGTTCTTACATATTTTTCAAATTATATTAATAACCTATTCAAATTTTTATGTCAAGTTGCCTAACTCTATTTTTTTGAATTTTCATTGCCATTTAAGGGCCTAGTTTGGACCCCCATGATCCTGCACTGACCCATATAATATATAATATTTAATTTAAAAGTATTTTATAAAATAAAGATATATATTATATATCATATAAAATAATAATATATTAAATATAAAAAATAACAAGCTTTCCAAAACAGATATTCGTTTTGGAGAGCTTTTTTAATATTAGAAGCTCTCAAAAACAAATATTTGTTTTGGAGAGCTTTTACTATTAAAAAAGCTCTTCAAAATGGATATTCGTTTCAGAGAGCATGGTTTTAAAAAAAATATTTGATATATTTTTATATTATATAATATTTAATATATTAAATAATGAAATATTATATAATAATAATATAATATATAATATATAATTTAATATAAAATACTATATAGTATATATCATATAAAATAATTTAAATATTATATCATAATAACATATAATATATAATATATTATATATAATAATATATAGTTTAATATAAAATAATATATTATATAATATATAATATCATAATATATTACTAGCACTTGCACCTAAAGGAGGTTCAAGGATTACATGATAAAAAATCTATATGTATTTTAATATGTTAGAAAGTATGTGTTTGTGCATGGATGCACTGCAAATTCTAGTTACATGTGGCTAGATTAAATAATTAATAATAAGTGCTAAATAATGAAATGAAATAAACTTAGACAAATCTAGATTTTTTTCTTAAAGAAATCAAGTATTATCTGATTATGAAATATTTACATACAAATTTAAAACATAAAGCTATGCAAATGAAAAAAAGAAGTTGCCATCAAATTGACAAAAAACATTGCAAATGGAAGTAGAATGTTCCCATCCAATTGTAAAATCAATATTTATCTGGATTTTATGGACAAGTGAGATTTTGGAGGCTTTTACCTAACATTTTGAAGTATTTTACCATTAAATGGTAGCTAGTTTATCATTAAACAACAATTGAAACTTGTTTTCCAATGATTCAATAGTGATTTGCATGCGTGAGACTTGTTTCAAGCTCAATTATCACATTATATGTATCCCATCGACTAAAAATATATGTTAAGTATAACAGATATTCGTTTGTGCAAGAAACAAATACCCGTTTTTGATTTAATATATTCGTTTTGTGCAAGAAATGAATATCCATTATTTTGATTTAATATCAGATATCTGCTTTTTAAAAAGAGGATATATGTCTTTTAAAAGTGGATATCCGTTAATAACAAACATCCATTTTGCTTTGGTGTTTACTATAGCAAATTGTACTTTTTATCCAACCCAAGTAAAAAGTAAAAGATGTTTTTTGCATTTTTGCCCTAATTGAAATCACATTTTTTCCCATTGCCACTGTTTGGCCCATCATGACCCTGCACTCGCCCATGCATAATGCCACTCAATAATCCAATTGAGAATAGAACCTTATGTGACTTTGCACGTAAATTTAATTATGTTCTCAAGAGTAGTGATGATGTGAGAAAGGATGTGACTCCTAATGCAAAAGGTTGTGACTCTTCAAATGTGAAAGGTTGTAACTATTCAAATGTGATTTGTTGTGACTCCCTCAATAATAAGATATAAAAGGGGGATCTTACAAATCTCTAGAAAAAACATAAGCAATTGTTTTGTAATATTTCATGATTTTTTGGAAATGCCCGTGTTTCCTCCCGTCATTAGGGTTTCTTTAGTGGGCTTTCCACAACTAGACATTGGTGGGAGAACAAATGTTAGAAGTCCTTTTTCTTATGCAAATGCTTGTCTTGGGTATGATCACCCCCTGGAGTATTCGTGGACAAAGGCTATGAGTTGCGTGGCAGTTGATCCTTTTTCAACAACTGATGAGTCAACACGACCGAAATGAAATGAGGCATTTTGGAGGGAGGTACAATGGGGGAAGGATGCTTGCAAGGGGTGTTGTTTGTGATTGGGGGGTTCACCTATTCCCGGGGCGATTGTGGGGGTTGTGACGACTCCATCTCACAAGGTTGGTATGGGTGCCTGCAAACAAATGGTTTGACCCCTCCCATGTGCCGATACTTCCCCATCAGTGGTCTTTAGTGAGGTGATCTGCAAAGAGGTTTATGAAAACGAGGCTTATTTCATAGAGTTAGGGTTGGTTGGAAGATTCAAATGGTTCTGGCCAAGCCTCTCTGCGTTGCATTAGTGGATCATTGAAATATGGCACCCCATCTTGGACAGTGATGTGGAAATCTACACCTGCGTGTAGGGTTTTTTATGGACATCTTTTCAGATGTTTGTGATAGGAACACAATCCTTTGCCATTACTAATGGAGATTTGATCAACACCTCCTTATATGTTGAAACCATGTCGCCCCTCTTTCAATCCTATTATTGAGTCATTTTATGCTACTTCAACCTGGATAAGATTGTTGAACCTTCCATTACAATTCTAGTGTGATTCTTGTTTCGAAGCCATCGGTAATTCACTAGGGAAGTTCTTGGGGGTTGATGAGGGTTCTTTGAAATTCCTACATACAACCTATGCTCACATCTTGGTGGATTTGGACACCTTTAGGGCATTCTCGACCGATATATCTCTTAAAACTACTAATGGAAGTTGGAATCAACTAGTAGATTATGAGGGTATTCCATTTCATTGTCGTAGGTGCTTCAACACCAGACACATTGCAGCTCATTGTGCGAAGTGGTGGGGTGACAACCAAGCCACATGGTGGAAGGATGTTTCACCTCAACATTATTTGGTTGAAAAGGAAGAGTTGCATAAGGAAGATAAAGACACTAATGTCTCCCCTACAGGAAGGGATGGCTCTCACATGGCATCACCATGTAATCCACAAACAAATATAGTGAACAGGGAAGGATCCCCCTCAAAGGGAAGAGACAACTTATTGGAAATTAAAGAGCCTAATTCAAGTGGTACGAGAATTGATTAGACAGCATGTATAGGGACTTTAATATCTATGGGAGAGGACAAATCCTCTCTAATCTTGAGTGAGGAGGTGATTGAAGAGAATCTAGAGGAAAATTAGACCACTGTCCAAAGAAAACAGAAGAAAAATGAGGTCTTGTTTAACATGCAGCTCTGCTCCCACTCCAAACAGGGAGCAAAATAGTAAGGTTTTTTACATCTTTTTGCTGGGATGGGTGTTGGGGCTTTGGGGTTGTGGATTCTGCTCCAAATTTTTATGGAGCTCATTTTGATATGGGGGTGTGTTGATTGTAAATGCAGTTTAGGAGGAGGGAAGAGTAGGCTAGTAATAGATATGGAATATTGAACATATATCTCTCTGTAAATTTTGATATCAATGAATTGGGTGCTACCCCTTAGCAACTATTTATCTCTTAAAAAAAAGATATAAAAGGGGGATCAAATGTTTCCTTGTGAATAAATACATCAAGTGGTGAGTTGAAAAAGGAAAATAAGAAATTGGAATATAAGATATCTATTGGAAATAAATATTATTTTAGAAAGAATATTATTGGGAAGTATGTTTTAAAATATAAATTAGTAATAACTATATATATACATGAACATACATATACATATATATTATAATTGTATAATGATATTTTAATATCAGTTAATAAAGTAGATTCCTTTAGCAATCTATTTTGAATTTATAGAAGTGTTTTGCAAATAGGGAGGTCGATCAACCTTTCGAGTTCACAAGAGATGAAGTATCGACCTTTCCTTCATCAAGTACGCCACCCTTGAGATGGAGTGCTCATGGGTCGAGAGGTGTATGAGTGCTCTCAAGCTTGTTGATGAAGGAAGCCTTCATGCATCTTATCAAGCACACCACCTTGATATGGAGCACTCATGGGCTGGGAGGCAAATGAGTGCTCTTGGGCTTGATCAAGGAGGATGGAGCACCTCCAAGGTGGACTGAGGGATGTAGTGGACTTGAGATCTTTCCATGTTTGTGGGCCAAGAGGCTAATGAGTGATCCTGGGCTTGAGGGACTTCTCAAGTACACCACCCTCTAGATGGAGTGCTCATGGGCTAGGAGGTGTATGAGTGCTCTTGGGCTTGAGGGTCTTCTCAAGTATGCCACCCAAGATGGATGGAAAAGAATCCACCCATGCTATCACAATACAAGGAAAACCATCCTTGAGATTGTAGTATGTAAACATTTCTAAAAAAATCCTAATATAATTGACTATAGGAATATGTCAAGTGGAATAACCATTAATGATGTTAAGATATTTTGAATTCAATGAGCTATAAAGCTAACTATCATGATGTTTTAGCTATTGTGTATTTCTCTCAATATTATGATATTTCATGTATTAATTTGAATGTTTCTATAAAGTTAATACTCACTATTACTAATATCAATTTTTAGTGATTCTTATTGTTTTGCAGACCTAAAGTTAGAAATATCCCAAAAGGGGACATTACATATCCATACAATTATTTCCATGTGTAGTAGTTCCTCTTAAACCAATAAGCATGTGGCCACACTAGTTCCCTTATTTTTCTTTTGTTCACATAACCGATGATAACAAGTGAATTAGTTTGGTTACAAGTATAAATATTTCTTCACCACCTTTGTTGACATGGAACATGATGAAGATCAAGAACTGCTCCATTTGGTAGAGCCAATTGTTTGGATTCTTCCCATTAAACTTTCTCATATCCAACTTTGGTGTGAAGTTATTAGATCCTATATGAGTGTTTTCATTTGGATTATCCAACCTAGATGATTCACTTTTATTTCATAAAACATCCACTTGTGATCCCGATTAATTTTGGATATAAGTGCTAATATTAGCTGATGTATAGTGGATTCTAAATATATCTCCTAACAAGTGATGTATATCCTATTTAATATTGGTAGTTTATTCCCTTATAAATTCCTTATATATGTAACCAATATCTTCACTTCCCATATCATCATTTCATGAAAATTTTCTAAGTGTGAAAAACTTATTTTATCCCTTGTTGTAGGCCCCATCATGGTGGAGAAAAATGATTTTGTATTAAATTAAAAAAATAAATCAAATAAATCTAATTTCTTTTGTGACTTTTTAGCACCTAGGTCTCACATCTCAAAAAAGATCTCCAAAAAAATTCATTGAATTACACCCTTGAGAGAAAATTTAGTGGAAACCATAATTTTATAATAAATTGTTTTAAATATGCTTTAAATGATCTCAAATTTGGATTTTAGAGGAAAAATATGTTCTTGATAAACCTCTAGACATAAAAAAGATCATTTATTTTCATCTTTGGGAGAAAATTAAATGGAAACCTTAATGTAACCCCGATTCTATAATATTTAATCTTTGAACTCCAATATCCTTACAATTTATAATGTAGTAGATTCAATATTAGATATTTAATAACCATTTACAAATTAGGAAAAAAATACCAAAATTAAAGAGATATGCACTTTCCAAAATGACCTCCAAAATTAAAAAATTCCCTCACCATCATGGTGCCAAGACCAAGCTCTAATACCACTTGTAAAGAATCAAAGAATAATAAAGATATATAATAAGATATATGCAACAAATAGTTGATAATAATTGAGAATGATTTAAGCTACTTCAAGGGGAAAACTTCCAAATATATCCAATAAACTTACCTCTAGCTCCTATATATACCTAATTATGCCATGGTTATCACCTAGGCCAACTTAGATACCTAAATATGAAAATAATAATGATTATATATAAGTTAATTAAGAGTTAAGGTAGCCACAAGCTAACTACTCATAACCTTATGCACACTATATGACTAAGGGCATAACATGTGGCCTCCACAACACAACTTATTATATAAGGAACTCCCTTTTAAATGTTAGTGGATTTTGGTCTTGATTTTTGTTTTCAATATGATCATAACTACTCTTGATCTTCTAAGTTGGTGGATTATTTATTTTTGACATGAATTAAAAGATTAATTTCTTTGTTTGGGATAAATTAAAGCTTGCTTTTGGCATCCTAAGGAATGTAAATATTTTCATTATTGACATTGTGAAAATGAGATCATGGATTTGAATTTGAATTCTCATTTGTTGTCCTTCCTTCATACTTACAAGATTAAAAGGTTAGTGACTATGGTTCAAGCTAATCTTGGTATAAACATCCTTATCACCAAGTCCTAATTTATGTACACTTAGGGATTCTTCATGAGTTTACTTAAGTGGTCTTGGAGGTTTGGTTTGATCAAATATTTCCTTTGGTGTACTAGTTTTATGTTGTATGACCCTATTTTAAATTATTTTTTAGATGTATTTAGGTCTCTTTGTGTTCATCACATTATTATTAATTAGAGATTCCCAATCATAAATGAAAGGATTAGCATGTTAGAATCATGTGTGTGTTCATGCCTTGATTCATAAGTTCTTTATTCAAATATGCCTCAATTTACCTCTAATATTCCTATGCATAATACATTGACATGATCCTTTTTATCCTTTATTCATTATTTCATTTATGCATTTTCCACACACTTACATGAACATAAGGTATAGGCCCACCACATGCTAACTCAATTGTAGGCCAACCAATCTCAAAGCTCTATCTAAGTTATTGTGCACACTCTTTCAAGTTTTGAGTTTACCTCTAATATTCTTTCCCATAATAGGTTGAAATGATCTTGTTTATCCTTTATTCATCATTGCATTTATGCATTGTCCAGACACTTAAATAAACATAAGGTCTAGGCCCACCACATGTCAACTTAATTGTAGGCCAACCAATGTCAAGGCTCTATCTAAGTTATTGTTCTCACCTCTTTTGAGTTTTGAAGGCTATTTATCTAGATGATCTCATCATGTAGCTCCTATAACTCCCACTAATAACCCACAATGCTCCCCTTTTGCAGGTCTAAGGATTGATTATTCTACCATAATATTTTCTAAGCTCATATTTTATGCATTGATGATGTATTTAATGCATATGTTGAGTTCATGAGACCCATTGTGACACCTTCCACTAATGATCCTTTTGTTGATGTCTTCCCCACACCCATTACACATAGTATTTGGGGCCCACCTAATGAAAACTCACCCTATAATGAACAATAGTGGAACCCATTTTACTAGATAGTGTTATCATCATCGTATTTTTTTGTGGGCCATTAGAACATTTTTGATGTAACAATCTTGAGAAATTAGAGGATCTCATGAACTATAACAACTTAAGAATTCTTGATGGTTTTTTATTTTAAATCTCATTTGGCAACTATAAGACCTCTCCAATATGTAATGATCTCAACTATATTTTATATAGCCTTTACTTTTCAAATTCACTTAGATGCTCACATGTCATCTTCCCATTGGCTTCACCAATGTGGTGGGAAATTTTGTTGTGATGCAATTCTTTTTCTTGAGGTTGAATACATGCTTTGGACTTAAATAAATTTGACAGCCCATCCGCTATGAATTTTAAAAAGAATTTGTGATAATGTTTGCTTATGTGCCATAAAAAAAAGGAGAAATTTGAGAAACAAATATCTTGTTGTTGTAAACTATGAATTTAAAAATATGATTTTAAATTTGTTTTAAGACTATAGAATAGGAATGTAAATTCTAATAATTTCAACTATGAGAACAACTTTAAGTTATCAAAATATAAATATAAATTTGATGTTGATTTGTAGACATGTGACATGAATAATAAAGGATTTATGTTAGTCATAATGAATTAATCAATATCATGAAGAAAATTCTCATTCTTTTGAATTATATTATCAATCTCAATTATTAATAATTAGTCCAAAATAGTTGAAAACCATTCTTATTGTATTGCCATAAACCAATAATAATTTTGATATCAAAATACAAAATTCAATCAAAAGATACACACCATCACATATATTCTATTTATTGCATTTAAAACTACACACCTCTATCTTTTTTTTATCAATTTTTTTTACATATTTAAATAATATTTCATGATTCAATTAATTAATTTTTGGGAAAAAATATTAATATATATATTAATTAAGAACCTAGAAAAAAATACACAATGATTTTCAAACAACAACAATTATCACCTAAACACAATATTCATATGAAAAAAAAATTGAAAATGGTTGAACCAAATCATTGTGAAAGCACTGAAAATTTGTGAAGATTAAAAAAAAGATTAAACCAATATATAACATTCCATATGCAATTAATATGAGAGGCCCATTTGACCAAATAAAATTGAGAAGAGGTAAATTGTAACTTGGTGTTTTCTTTATTATCCTTCGGAGCTCACAAGCTCAATCACAATTCTTGTTTAGAATAATTTATACAATTGCTAATGGGTGAAGACTTTGTTTGCATCTACTATGTGTCTATTGTGCTTTCTTTATTCTTCTTTGGAGTTCACAAACTCAATCGCAATTCTTGTGCACAACAATTTATACAATTGCGAATGGGCGAAAACTATTTGCATCTACTATGTGTCTATCGTACAACAACAAATGGATTAATTGAGTGTGGTGATTCCCTCGCACCAAAGCAACACCACTTTGATCTTTCAAGTGGAGGGTAATGTCAAGCTTTAACAACACACTGTAAGCTTTGATTTGCTTAAGTGGCTCATCTGAAATCACACCAACTTCTCCAATAAGACCCACCTAGTATTGTGATGATTTCAAAGTTTAGAATAGACTGTTTTAGGTAAATAGAACAATACCTTATTTACACGCTTTACTACTGCAACTAGTTACCATCGCTATCTGTGGAACGAGGAAAGAATGGTTGAGGCGTAACTAGTCATTATCATTAGCACAGACAAGACAGGACGTCATATTTCTTAAAAGCAACCGGATTGCTGAAGTCTTAGAGGAGGTTGCTTCTTCACATGGAAGCTTCACAATCTCAGACTCATCTGCGCCCTCCAATCTCGCTTGTTCACACGCCTCAAAGAAGCGTTTTACAGCGCGTTCAATGTAGCTCTGAGCTTGTTTTACGTTCATCCGCCTGGGGAGTTCATCTGGATAACTCTCCAGAGTGTAGTCTCCGTTCAATTGAGCTGCCAGCTGCACCAGCTCCGCCTGAAACTCGCTTAAACTTGCGTCCTCCTTCGCTTCCCCTGGTCTCAGCTTAGGCGGTATTGGCAGTGTATCTGCAACCGTTGCATTCTCACGAATCAGATTAAGTATAACAAGACAGAAGTAAGTTAGAAGAATATGGTGTACGCTACCCGGGCAGTCTGTTCTTGGGCTCTCCCGCATTTGTAATATGCTTTCGAAAGTGCCCGCCCAAGCATCTCTTTTGGTCAAGAAGTCTGCTTTCAGATTGAAAATCTTCTTCACAGTTGCAGGTATCGACGAGTGCTCAAATTCGGAGGAAAGATATGGCCCTATTGGTTTATTCACCACTGCAAGTGCAAGCCATCGATATAATTAATGTTAAAATAGGCATTCTACAATGATAAGGGGATGAATATGTTAACAAAATTTCATATGAAAGTGTGTTTTATCTAGATTTAACTGCATGTTGTTTGTTTGTATCAATGTTTTGAAATATTTTTATTCTACAATTCTTTCCTCATGATCACACTCTGTGATGGACGTGTTCCATCATCAGGATGAAAAAAGAGCCGTAGGAGAAAAATGATCGAGAACATTGATACAAACAAACAACACACAGTGAAATCTAGAAAAAAACACACTTTCATCAATATGAACTGTTGAAATCTAATGTCTCTAAAAACTCTTTATCTTTGATCTTAAATTTGACACCCAATATTTAATAAACAACATAATATTTTCAAAATAAGTAACACATAAAATTTGCGTCTCTATATATGTAATAAAATATCTTAAATACATCTATCTAAAAGATGTGAGAGATATCAATCTTGAATTATTTTATTTACGTAAGAGTTTTTTATTTTGATTTAGAATTATTTTTTTTAATATGAATTTTTTTTTGGAAGGTTTTATATCAAATCTAGATTTGTTTTAGCTATCCGATACGGGAGCACAAGCCATAGGTTGAAACCTCTTCGGCTAAGAGTCAAGGTCGCTTGGGGTATGATCGCAGCCTCATCCCTTATGATGTCAGAGCCTTGCACTCATCAAGACTAGATCCCTGGTGGACTCATTCAGAACCATTCAACTTCACCAATAGACTAATGACCTATTGACAAAATATGTAATTTTGATTATTGTTGATGTAAAACATCTCTCCATCTTAATAATTCTTAGATGTGTAAATGGTCGTCAAATTTAAGATAAAATTAAAGAGTTTTTTTCAACACACTCAGATCATTATACTCCATCTTCTGACGTCTCTCACTATAAAGTAAAATACCTCTATCTTAATAATATTTTGGTGTGTGGATAATCAAATTTAAGATAAAATTAAGAATTTTGTTAACACACTCAAACCATTATACTCCACCGTCTTACATCACATATAACTTTAAAATAGATAAAATAACTCTAAATTAATATCTTCCATATTTAACATATCTATACTACTCATATCCATTTTGTTCTTTATTCGTTAAAAGTGAGAAAATATACCGGTTCCTGGGTTGATCCAGGGAGAAATGACCATGGTGGGCACACGAACACCCAATCGGTCGAAATTGAAGAAAAAGGGGCCAGGGCCAACAATGGCGTCGGGAGAGGGCACGCCCCTCACAGGCGTAGGAACATGATCAAAGAAACCCCCATGCTCATCGTACGTAATAATTAACACCATTTCATTCCACTGGGGACTCGATCTCAACGTCTCGTAAACCTCCTTCACAAATTTCTGACCTTCAGCAACATCATGAGAAGGGTGATCATCATTACCTGGACAGATCTTGAGATCCAAAAAGCGCTGCTCGATAACAACATAGTTAGGCAACTTCCCCTGTTTCGCATGAGACTTGAAGCTGAGATCGTACTGGTGAAACTTGGACACATACTTGAGCTTTCTCAGGTTCCTGTAGAACAGAGTAGCTGGAGGATACTGGTAATAAATGCCGAAGTCAAGGCCGGATTCATAAATAGATTCAAAGATGGTCTTTTGAGGATACCCTTCAATCAGTTTCTTGGCCTCGTTGCCAGTTGCACCATGAGAAGTCGCAGAATGGACGAAGAGCCTGTTGGGCTGAGTCGAAGCGGGCACGGATGCAAACCACCTATCAAAAACTGCAAATTCTCTCACCAAGGCTGTGTAAACTGGAAGAGCTTCTGGTTTGAAGCCATTCATCACAGTCTCTGCCATGCCCTTCTGGACTTTTTCGGCCTGCTGGGCGAATCCGTTCATCGGGGGAGGATTTGCCGCCGTGTTTTTTGAATTTCCGAAGACCTGTTCTCTGATGGCTTGGAAAGAATGGCCGGGATCTGGATCCACATATTCCGACTTGTCCTTGAAAAACACTTTGGGGGAATTGAAATCTGCAGTGGACAGGGGATTCCATTCTTGCCCTGTTACGCCGTCTATTTGGGGATTAATCTGCTTCATCCATCCGAGTATGTGGTCGAACGATCGATTTTCTTGCACAAGAACAACCACCGTTTTTATAGGTCCTTCGATCTCTATCTTCCCCATCTCTTACCGCTCTTTTCTGCAAATCTTTTCGGAAAATGCAGAAAACTCTGTATAAATCCTGTGACATTATGTTTGAAATAGGGAAGGAGTAGGTGGATTCGTTGAGACAATTCCTGTAGACTAGTATGGCGTATGAGACTGTGATCTTTCGATCCAATAGGAAAAAATTCAAAACAGCCCGCGAGTCGTGACAGCTGAGCGAATTCTGCATTAATGGCGGTAAGTCATTCGTACAAGTTTAAAAATTGTCCAACCCAAAGGCGACAAAAAATAAAGCGTATACTTAGTTGAGGATGTCTGCAGTGTAGAGGTGCACGTTGTTTAAGCTCCAAGTAAACAACAAACGACCTGCCTCTTTGTTTGTGGGGGAAATAGTAATTTCTATAATATTTATTTAGTATTTGGGCGTAGGCTTTACGTAAGTGTTTTCTTTAATGAGGTTGAAATATGATGACAAATCATATAGCTAGGTAATTACCCTCTATTTGGTTGGTAAAGTTAGTTTGTCTTGTATGATATCCTCGTACTTGTGAAAAGAACAAAATTTATTTTATTAAGTTAAAAGATTTTAATTTTTAGTTGGAAGATTTGACTCATCTATTTTATAATAAAAAAAAAAAATTCTTAAAAGTTTTTATATTGAATCTATAAAATTGTTTTGGGTATTTGATAAGATTCATTTGATTGAAAGCTAAACATTGGGGTATCTATTTTGTTATAATCGTCTAGAACATGATCCAGATTTCCATCTCTTATGATGTTGATAATTTAAACTTAGTAAGACTTGATCCTTTTTAAACATTGCATTTGATTCTAAGTTTTTAAGCTATTTAAAATGTAAAAATGTGAAAAATGATAAAATCCCTTTCACATTATTTTCTCTAATACACATGTTAGAAGTTTAAATTCATTACGTAAATTAAAAAATATTTACATATAATATAGAACTTGGTGAATGTAAATATACAAAGAATTAAACAAAAATAATTATATACACAAAATTATGATGGCTAAAATAATAAGACAAGTGTTATTATTAAGAAAAATTATTTAAGGATAGTTCCTTCTTTCTTTCAATTGACTTTACATATACTTTAAATATAATATATCAAAATTTTCTTAATTCCTTATAAAATTCTGGATGGAATTTATCAAAATATAAAAAGAGAAGGTTGGTTAGACATATATGAAAATTCAACAAGCCTTTTTATTAGGTATTTAATTAATAAAAATATATTTTTTAACCTATTAAATATGCTTTTAAAATAATATTATAAACATATTTATTTTACAAGGTTTATGTCTTATTTTGAAGTCTTATAAATGTTTACTTGAAGTTTAGAATAATGAGTCTTCTTAATATTTTTAAGGGTCATATATTGTCATTTTTTGTTGTTGATAAAATTGATGTTTCTTAAGAGTACAAGACTTCTTTAACAAATATACAACACAGATACAATATATGTCAATAAGGAAATCATGTATTTCTTAATGATAAACTTGTTTTCATAATGTAAATTCTAATTTTCTTAATGATGCTTAGAAATAGATTGTATGAAGTTTCTTACTAGAGTTTGAACCTCCTCAAAATAGTCTCTCCACATGTTCTTTTATATAATACCATAAATTTAATTCTATAGATCTTATGATGTGATACTTTCACTAAAGAAATCCAATACCAAAAATATGCTACTGAAGTTAGATTTGAGAAAAGCATATGATAGAGTTCGGTGGTGCTTTACAATGAAGACAATTCAACAAAAGAAAATGTAAAAGTGAATATTTTGTTGTATATCAACCCCAAGATACTTGATTGACATCAAAAAATCTACTTGTGATTTCTTTCAGTGGAGCTAAGGGTTTGCACCAAGGAGATCCACTATCTCCATTCCTTTGACAAATGGTGGATGCACTCAATTGACATCTCAAAGCTGGAACAATAAGGCTTATGGAAAGGAATTAAAACTGTACAATCACTTCTTACCATAATACATTAGTTGTTTGGTGATGATACCATTCTTTATGGATGCCTCACTATTCATGAAGTAGAGTTCATAAAGAGAACAATTGAAGTCTCCAGTTTTGAAGTGGGTCAATAAATTAATGGAGAGAAATCAAGTATATATTTTTAACACTAGTAGAGGAATGTAGAGAAGAATCACAACTTTATTGAGGTATCGAATTGACCAACTCCCAACAAATTACTTGGGGATACCATTTTTGGGGGGTGCTACCAAATCAACGCTTTGGGAAGATACAATAAATAAATACAGATTGAAAATGGATTGCTAGAAGGGAAGATGGTTAACATTGGTGGGATGATTGGCTACGCTCAAAGTTGTACTAGTGGTGATCTCGATATATATATATATATATATGTTATCTTGCATCGAACTATCATATAAATCAGCCAAGTGCCAACACATTCACATGTATACAAAGGAACTTAGTCGTATGGGAAGGTGGTCATGAGAGGAAGATAATCCCACTACTTGCTTGGGAGATGGTTGAAAAAAGAAAGGACCAAGGGGGAGCCAATGCAAAAGATATACACTTACAGAACAGGGCACTAGGTGCCAAACTCATCTGGATAATTTTTAAAATTCCAAATTTCCAATGGTGTAAATTGCTAACCGCTAAATATTTATATTGTCATGAGCTGAAACTCATCTTAACCATTTCCAATTCATCTAAGGGCTCTGTGATTTGGAATTTCATCCTCAGATGCAGGTCTTCTATCATCGAACAACTATCATGGAGGATTAAAGACGAAAGTTAGGATTCATTCTAACATGAGTCCTAGAACAGATATCACTACTACATAGAGGGGGGTTTAAGACAATTTTTGAGACAATTTTCTTAACTTGAGACAAAAATTTTTTTGGGTATTGTCTTTAAACAAGTGTCTCAAATTATTGTTTTAAAAAATTATCTTTGTAAAAACAATATGAAACATAAGTATTTTTGCTCTTTAGAGACAATTTCACTTTTGTCTCCTTAGAGACAATAGTTGGGATTAAAGACATATTGTCTCTCTAGAGACAATATGAAAAAATGTATTAAAAATTAAATAAACAATTTATTTTAAAAGTATTCTTTATTTGAAAAGCGTAATCTAATAATTTGTTGTTTGGAATATTCTTGTGGTTGATTGAAGTTAATTGAAAAATGTTGTTATATTTTTTTTAATCTTTACAATATTTTTGGTATTTTATATTTAATAAACAAATAAATCTAATGTAAAAATGTAAAATAAGTTTAATCAAATTGTTGAAAAAAATAATCTACTAATTTCATTAAATCAAGCTAAATACCATGTACAATATTTTCAGAACTTAAATTTCATTCTAAAATAAAATAAAAATTAAGTTATAAATTTTAAAATTTTAAAATTTTAAATTATTTATTAAATTATAGAGATTATCGAATACAAATGAATTAAAAAAAATTACATATTCATTTTAAATTTTTTTTTAATAATTACTAATTGTAGTTTTAAAATAAATTAAAAAACTACACATTCATTTTAAAATAATTTAACAATTACTAATTGTAGTTTTAAAATAAATTAAAAAAGTAATATTTAAATATAAAAGCAACCTTTCTATTTTCTATTTTTCTTTTTTGCATGCAAATTATTTCATATTCTAAAATTAAACTAAATTCTAATTTCAAGAAAATCATAAAATATTTTGAAGTACAAAAGCTTTTGATTTCTATATTTTTTAAGGTTGGTAGGGGAAATAAATCTCTACTTCTAGATTTTTTAGTTGAAAGAATCATAATATTTGAAAAAAAAAAAAAAAAACATGATATCTTAAAAGTAAACTTGAAAAAACATATAACACCCATTTTTCTTTAATATTTTTTAAATAAAAAATAATAATCTCAAATATGCAATAAAAAATTATTGCTACACTCATTTTTTAATCAATTTATTACATATAAACTTATAAATATTATATGAATTATTTAAAAATATATAAAACAATTTATAAACATTGAATCTATATTAATTGCTCAAAATTTAAGTATATTTTTGAAAAGAACCTTCAAAAAGTAATGCATAATTTAAAAAATCATTATAATTGAAAAGTCAACTATATAAAATCTATGTAGATTTAGAAATTGAAATGATTATGATTATAATTGGAGGAAAAAGTAGATAAAACATCCTACACTAATCAAGAGAATTGAGTAGTGGTGACTACAATACTCACAACATAGAAAATGTTAATAAAAGTAATAATTTGATTTGGCCATCATGTTACACTCTTAATGCTTATAGATGAAAATATAACATAAATAAAATAATGAACAAAAAAGTAAATTTTGCAATAATGGTTAGATGTATATATTATTTGAGAAGAGGGTTTGTAATAGATTTGAAAAACAAAATTTCAAAACTTAATTAACCATGTGCATTGGCTTCAACAAACATTAGCCTTCATTTACATGATGTTAATTCATAATCAAAAAATATGGCATGATCAAATGGCCCTCGTGTCAACCCACCAAATTCAACCTTCATTTCAATCGCCATGATTAATGAATATGACTGAGAAAAATAAAAATTTATCAGATTTATTGCAAATTCATATCATAACAAATGATAATCTCCGCATGATGTCAATTGCCTCACACTGACAGCAGACAAGCAATTAAATATTTGTATTGGAAGAAATCAACTGCAAAAAGATTGCAATTAAATCTTTGCATTCTATTATTTTCCCACAATAGAACATCCTACTACTTGCTCTGCATGAGCAAGCATAAATACATTTTCTTTTTCTCTTGATTAAAAACCAATTTAGAAATGGTTACTTATACATCAAACAAATGTTGCAAAGAAAAAAGACTATTTCTGACTTCTCCAACCAAAATCCTCAAGAAAGTTCATAAATAGAAAACCAAAATAAAATAAAAACATAAAATTTTCAAAGAAACAAGGCCCTTGCTTCTTTAAGGCTAGGCACAAGTTCTCTGCTAATATAGAGTTTGAGCTTGCATGCATAGGGAGAGGGATGCTACTCTCCTCATTACAAAGAAAACTGAATAGCCCTTTACAGATGACATCAATTTAATCCCACAGTTGCCAAATTAAGATCGTCATGGTCAAAGCAAACAAAAAACAATAAATTTGCCAAGAGAATTTTCGGGTGTGTCTACATTATTTTTGAAATGCCTCAAGCTACATGCTTCTCGCATGTATCTTTCTCAAAGCCTACAGATGCAAATAGAAACAAATCAAAGTGATTATAATAAGTTGAAGAATTAACAAAACTCCCTACATTCTACGAATAACTCTTTAACAACCATGAGTAGAAAAAAATAAAGCCAAGCCTTCTTGAGATCCAAAACTTCGACTAGAGACCAAAATGCTTATGGTTCAGAATCCTTAATCTAATATAAGCTCATTTTAGGAAAATGCATGTCGAATGAAGGAGGGAAAATGAATAAGGAGAGGGAAATAAAAAATTATTTTAGAATTTTTTTTTTTAATTGTCTTAATTTAAGACAATTAGAAAATAAAAAATATAATTTAAACATAAAATATATATTTAAGACAAAATTAACTTAAATTAATGTCTTAAACCCCCTTGTAGTAGTGTATGCACCACTGGATCAACTCCGCTGGAAGCATACGGTGATAAACTCGAAAATTTCATAACAATGGGCAGTGGGAGTTTGATGGAAGAACTTTGAAATGTTGGATAGTCAGGATAGAAAAATACTCGTGACAGAGCTAGTGAACTGAAGGATTCTCCTTTCTGAAGGTGAGGACACGATAATATGATGTACTGTGGCAAAGTTTGGGGAATAAACAACTAAGATCGGCTACGAAGTAATAGAAAAAAAGAAACCAACTCCATAAAATGGCAAAAATGATTATGTTGGGGGAGTGACGTATTACCAAAGGCCGGTGCATTCGCATGGACTGCACTCCATGAATGAATGCTCACAGGCGATAGAATGAATCAGATTGGGGTGGCTAGCCCGCATCAATGCATAGTGTGGTATAATAACGATGAACATGCCGATCCTCTGTTTGTCCAATGCTGGGTGGCACAAAGATGTTGGTTCACATTTTATGCTAAATTAGAATGGAATGGACCTCTACCAAACAATGTAAAGATGATTTTTGAGACATGGCCTTGTATGCACAAAGGATATGCACTGGAAGGATAATGGAACGAAGTACCCACTATGATCCTTTGGAAAATATGTAAGGAAAAAAACACGAGAATTTCCAAGGATAAGAAATCCCCTATCAAAATATTATTGGGTAAAACAGATATCAGAATAAGTGAACATCTGAACGAGAAAACAAAGCAGAAAAAAATCAAGTATACTTCGGCTTGGGATCAGAAAATGATTAAGAACTGGCCACTTCTTAATCCACCAAAGGGGAATATCCTCAAGAAAAATCGGAATCGCGGCAAAGTCAAATGGGCGTTGCTTCCAAAAAAAAGGAGATTAAAATTAAATTTTGACGGGACCTAAGGGGCGATCTTGGGGTCTCCGGGGCAAGCTACATAATCAGAAATAAAAAATGGAAGATGGTCTGGGTTGCGCTTAGGAAAAATAACAGAGCGGAATTTGTAGCATATATGAAGGCATACGATATTGTATTGACAAATCACTACATCATATAGACTTCGAGGGGGATTCAACAATCGTTGTCAGAGAAATAGGGTGTCAGAATGCTCCAAGCTTGAAGTTGAAGATGTGGACAGAGAAGATCCGTACTCTCTTGGAATCGATCGAGGACTACACGATTACACATGTATATAGGGAGGCCAACATTGTTGTTGATTTCTTTTTTAACATGGATATCGTCCAAGATGAAATAGTTCTGGATTCGAATGTATCCAACACATGGGATGGTATTCTACCAATTCTTGATAGAGATACACTGACAGAGAGCAGAAACAACAGGGGTGCGAAACACCACTCCCCCGATGAAGATATAAACAAGGATTCTCATTGTACTGGTGTCGGAATGTGATTGGTTAGTACATCATTAAAAAGAGAAAAAGGAAACATTTCAATCCAAATGGATCTTACGGACTTGCAGAGTAGATTTGATTGATGATTAGCTGATCAAAGTTCATATGAGTCACAAGTTGGAAATATAAAACATATCAATATAAAACCTATCAATATAAAAGTTATCTTCAATGAAAAAAAGGGAGGCTTCATGAAAGTTCGCAACCAGCTATAAATAACACCGTTGAACATATCTGTGTCAAGGAAATGGAAGGAATGGGAATTCCAAGTTGTGTATGCTAGTGCACAACGGAGGAATGTGACTTTCATATCGGTCGATTGTTCTGCGCCGACAAGCCCGAGTTCAAAGCTGCGATAAAGAATTTAATTGGCGACATCGGCTGGTCTCTAAACACATTCATGACAATATTCTGATAGCAGTCTTTCTATCCAACATTGTGCAATCTGTGGGTAGGAAAATGATCAGTAAGCTAATGGCGCAGCAACTGTTAAAAGGATGCTTTGTAGTAGACACTATTGAAGTTATTTCTTCTTTTGACATGAATCTCGACCATGGTCTCATATGCGATACGGTGGATACTGACAAGGTTAAAAAACAAAGAAGGTATGTGGTCGCTATCAATCTATACAGAGAGTGTTTCTTCAAGAAAAAATTGCAACCCTTTCTCAATCATGTAATTGCTAATAGGGGTTTGTTTATTCACTGAAGAGGAAGTGGGAAGGTTAAAGAATTGACTACGAGGCCGATTGCTTTGTACACCTACCACCTCGAGTAGCAGTTGTTGTGGCATATGCTTTGAAAATTTGTACTCTTTTTTCAAGAAATATAATGAGAGCTACCCTCTCTAGCCATTTGTAAAAAAATAAAATAAAATTAATTGTCTTAAGATGTCCCTTGGTCCCCATACCTCGATCCTAGGAATCAACATTATTTGGATAGAATCTTGTAACTTCTTAACTTCTTGTCACCTTGATTTAAAGGTGGTGATGATTCATAAGCATGTTTGAGGTTTCCTAGTATCTTCCATGAGTTTGGGTCTCTAATTTATGATAATGAGTAACACTATGTAAGTGTTATGTTGAATGTTTTCTAGGTATTGATGTGAAAAGTTGCAAGTATCACCTTTGGAGGGTATGAGTGCTTATATGATGTAGCAAAACAAAAATATTTGGGTTTTCTTGTCATTAAATTTTTGGGAATTACATATTTATCATAAAATAAATATTCAAATTTCCCCTTTCTATCACTTAGAAATTTCACGAGTATTCCTCTCATAGGTATTTCGATTGAAACAATTATTTTAAGAAATAGCTCAAAGACAAAAAAAAATCATTTTATAGATTTATTGATTTCTTGGAACTTATTTAGCTCTAAAAATATTGATGGGCATAGAAATAATTTCTAAGAGTGACTATTCATATTTTTATTATAGATATTTTAGTGATTCTCTATTTCCTTAGAACCCCTTAGTGCCAAAAGTGGTGTCAAGAAGGTCCATTAAAGTTCTTGAAGATAACTACTTTTCTTAAAATAATATTATTTGGAATTTTTGGTGAATTCACTTGTTTTGAGAACCATCTAAACTAACAAAAGATATTCCGTGTAGCAATTAGTTTCCAAAAACACCAAAATTATTGAAAATAGATTCCATATATTTAAGTAGTTCTTTGTACTATACTTTCGGCTAAAGCTTTGCAATTGAGAACCGATTTTGATTCTGTAACTTTAGTTTACAAGATAATTCTTAGAGTACCATATTTTATGTAAATATTTTTAATTAATTTTAATTCCATAAGGTGTAATAGTTACAATTTCATTATGCATAGTCAATTTGCTAGCTTCTTAAAGTGCTACTAATTAATGAGCTACATGAGAACCTGACTACTAATTAATAAGGGAGTATTTTCCCATGCTTCTTCATTACTGTTAATAGAGAGATTTGTGACCTAATCATGTCTTGAGAAAATATTATAAAAAAATTTACCCTACACCCCTCACCAGACTTCCCTCACCAGACTTGAACTAACTTAATTTTAGTTACAAGATACAGATTTAATTTTTCAAAGAATCTAATACTTATGAAAAATAATATTCAAGATTATTTTTATTTTTTCTATCAATACATTTCATATTTTAACTATACACTTGCTATCCTCTCAATATTTATTATTACTATTTGACTTTGAACTTACATACAAACAAATTTTATGAGACTAGTTCATTTTTACTTTTGCAAAACATAATAACTTTTAAGATATAAAAGATGAATTGTAAATTACAAGGTTATGAACTAACGTTCACACTCGAGAGAAACATACATGAAGTGGGATATTTTTTATTATGTCATATAATCTAAATGAATTATATGAATTTTTTACAATAAGAAAAGGAACCAATTTCCTAGAGGATTCTTAAGAGAAAGCTAGCATGCACCAAATATTATGATTAAGATAATAGGGAAGTGAATTCTATAGAAGGAAAATTGGTGGTGAGACTAGATCAAATTTCCATAAATATTTGCTTCTAGAAGAATATGTTGGTGGGACTAAACAAGTAGTTAAGGATTTATATCAAACTCATAAAGAATAATGTAGAACTATGATAGACAATAATAGCTTAAAAGAAAAGAAACTAGGGCCTTCAAATATTCTTAAGAATTTATAGAGTTCAATATTTTTTGATCAATGAATTATCTAATTTCATAACCCTTCTAAATAGGGTTATCAATCACAATGAAAACAATACTTTTATTTCTAGATGTGTTTACTTATTGATGCTATTTGTTGAGGGAAATAATATATTGACTAGTAGAATATATCATAAGTGATAATCTTCACGAGTAGCTAGTGAATCTTGAGAAAACCTTATATTTTATATGAATTTCATATTTATTTTAGGGTAAAAGCACAAAGTTGTGTCACACTTTTGGCCAAATAAATAGTTCTGAGTGAAATAATTTCAGCCAGAAAAGTTTCGGCCAAATAGGTTTTGACTGAAACCATGTGGTCTATACATGACATACAAGGTTTCAGCTGAATAAGTTTCGCCCGAATCCCAAAAAAATTAATTTTTTTCCTTTCCCACTTTGAAATTGTCTTTGAAATTGGATTTTTTAATGTGTGAGGTTTCTATAGAAAGGTTTCAGACCAAACCCTTTCTATAGAAACCTTTTCTATTGAAACTGTCTATGTGGCATCCTAATTGGCAGCCAACTCAGCTTTAAATTTTTTGAAACTTTCAAGCTTCAACTAAGTATTTCTTCAGTAGAATGATTTTTCTGCAAAAAAGGAAAATTACCCTTTTGTAGAGCTCGAGTGGTGAATCCAAATATGCTTTTTTAATATTTTTGATTAGTTTTAATATATTTAATTTTAAAAATAAAGCAAGTAGGTTGTTAAAGTTAAAAAAGAGGTTGATTAGAAATTTAAAAAAATAGTAAAACATATTAATTTTTAAAAAAAATATATGGGGCACAAGAGGAGAGAGTATTCTTCAAAAGGGTATAATTTTTTTTTTGAAAATGATTAAAAAATAGACAATAGTTGACGACCCGTGAAAACTGTTGAATTTGACAAATTTGACTTTAAAACGTTATTACGAGAAAAATATACATCAAATTTTGATTTTTCTTTTTCCATGCACAAGATATTGAAGTTACCTATTTGGAGAAAAAAATTAGGGAGAAATGAAGTTTTTTTCAATTTATTTCTTGACGGCCATGAAGTCACTTTTTTCTGAAATTTTCAACATTCCAAAATCTATTCTTAAATTGGTAAAAAAGTAATGAAAACATTTTTTTTTTTAAATTTGAAAAATTACAGAATAAACTTCATCAAAATTTATGCATTTCATTAGTTTACATTATTTTTAAATTCAAAACATAAAGACCACTTTTATGTGGTCAAAGTTCAATTTTTTTTTGTTGTTGGCTAATTCCTTTATAAAGTGTGACACAGGTTTGTGCTTTTACCCTTTATGCAATTAAAATAACTAAATTATGACTTGCTATTAGAACTCAAGGTTTTTTTAATGCCCCAATGTAGATTTTTGATAACTATCCTTAGATAGTCTTGAAAGAAAGCAACAAAAAATATAAAATAGTGATTTATGCATTCATTGTGATTATTGTTAGGGAACTCAATGGTGATATTGAAATCTATTTATCAACTAAGGATGTGGACCTAATCATAAAATATTGAACTTATTTTATTCAATTTCCTAGATTAAGATACATTCCTATCATAGATTTTGAAGTTGTTCCCTATAAATTTCCACCTTTAATGAGTGGTAAATAAAAGATATATGTAGAAGAAGATAGTTGTAATTTTCTTTACAATAAGACTCAACTATTATCAATGAAATTCTTCATCTAATTCCTAAGAGATCACAAAATCCCTTGCTAAAGTGATATTTCATTTTTATGTGAATATTTTTATTTGATAGTAAGAATTTTGTTAGAGATAATATCAAAATTGGGACACAATATATACATGTTCCTCATTTGAAATATTATTAGGAAGACTACATGAGAATAATTTTGAGGTGAGAAGAAGAGATTAGTTTAAAATAGCGCTTGATCAATTTAGAGCATTGAATGGGTCATTTAATAGATTATAGATTATGAAACTAATTTGGTTGAACTCATATGATAAATCCATTTCTAGATCACCATTTTCACATACTAATTAGTTAAATCAAGAAATGATTGATATTAATGAAATCTCTAGCCATGCACTTCAAATATCTAAATCTTGGATAAATTAAAAGATATTTGAAAATACCACTAGTCAGAATACATAATAAATAAATAATTTCCATAGTAATAGATAGGTAGATTCATCATATATATCCCAGTTCATATTAATTTAATCAACTTGTTCAAAGGGGAATCTAGAAAGCAATGAGGATGATGAAAACCCAAAAAAAAGGGAAATTACCTATAGATCCTTATAATCCAGTGGAGGTGCCTTCAAAGATAAAATATAATTTGGAAAGTCCCAAGCTCCATAAAATTCAACCACATCTCCTTCTACATAGAAAACATGTAATCTACCTTATTATTCTACTATTCTAGACTTGTCATCTCTTACACATCTTTTGTGTCATTTACAACAATAATTATTATATTTGGTACCTATTTCACCACTCCACCTCCATTTTTTGACCCCTCAAAAACTTCAAAATCCTCTTTCTACTTCTATTATGAATTCCATTATAGATTCTTAGCAAGTTCCCCCTTCTCTACATGTTGATATAATAAGTTTCCAAGTGTCTACATCTCATGCTTTGACACCTTGGGAACAATTTTTGGTAAACCAAGAAAATAATACTTTCCAAAGTAATTTTATTAGTTTTTGATGTTTTTAATATCTTACTATAAAATTTCCCAATGCCTAATAAGGAAAAACCTAATTTTAGTTTGATGTTTAATAATATGTCTAACATGTCATATGTGGAATTATTTTAGCTAATCACTTATTAAAATAAAGAGTAAATTAATGCAATAGAATGTGATTTTACCATATTTGATCTTGGTCCTTCAAATCATTATGGATAAATCCAAAACAAATTAAATATCAATTGCAAGATTGGTTTAAAGAAAAAAAGAAAAGAAAACCAAAGTGAAATTGTAGGAAAAAAATTAAGTATTAACTACATATATAAAATCAATTATGAATAAGAAACCTATAAATTTCATCCCCATCATGTAAATTAAAGAAACAACCCCTGGTGGTGGTATTAGAAAGGATACTATTGTCAAGAAAAGAAAGTTCCAAATTATTGGGAAGGTTATTAATGCCTAGAATAAAAGGACCATCTTAGATGGTATAAAATTTACTAAAGAGGCATTCATAATTTACTCAATGATTTAAGCTAAGAAGACAAGTATTGATGAATAAATTTAAGCTTATAAAGAGAGGAGTCATTGCAGCTCTTGGTTAAAAGAGATCTTCAAGAATTGTTAGCTTTAGATATAAATTTATCTATTGTCAAATAGATTTTTCCAAAAGTAGAAAATTATTTTTCTTATCTATGGTTCAAAATCATGAAGTAGCAATTGTCAAAGGTAAAGGTTGCATGTAAATAATACCATAAAATTGGTAAATATTAGATTAAGTAAAGATAAAAGATCAAATCTATTTTATGTCAATTTATACTACATTTATAAAGGAGGGAAAAAGCATGCTCTTAAATGTAGTTAATTTAAATAAAGATTTCAAGAAAAAAAAATTCACAAGAATGATTCACCAAAGATAACTTTGATCTACGAGTTATGGAAAAGTCATGTTCTATTTCTTCTATACTATCTAGGTGTAATAAAAATCTTAAATTTCACAAGGTACAAATATATGAAGAAGAATTGGTAAATTCTTGGAAGGTTTTCTTTAAAAAATGATCTAGTTCCCAATAAAAAGGTCATGCCCCATGAAATATGACAATTTAGGATTTGTAGGTTGAAGCAATAATAGGATTAAAGGGAGGATTTTAGCAATCAAATCCCTAATGGTATTTCTTCCCTTTAATTGAATCAAAACACTTTATTTTGATTATCATGAAATTTTGTGAAATGGTGGGGTTTCTTACCTAAGTTAGTGAACAACCAAGGTTCAAACCTTGTGGGGTTAATCTCTACCATGTCAACAATTGAGGGGGCCCCAAGATCTTGTATCTTTATTTACCCCTGGGATGTGGAACATCGATTTTCATTCCAACCAGGGGGACATCCCTAGCTTAAATTTTAAGGGGTGACCCTTTGGTGAAATGGTGGGGCTTCTTACCTGTAGTTCCAATAACCAATGTTCAAATCTCATAGGATTACTCTCTACTATGTCAATAATTGAGGGGCCCCCAAGATAGTGTATCTTGATTAAATACCTATGGGATATGAAGTGGGTCATTTGCATTCCACCCAGGGGGTACATCCCTGGCTTACATTTTAATGGAGAAGCCACTCTGGGATGGTCTCCCTATGATCTCGTTGAGGCCTCTTAGAAGGATTTGATGACCTTTGATTAATACAAATTAATGCATGTTTTTGTAAAGGAAATAATTCCATGGATGTGATGGAAAACTTAGGACCTTCTATCTAAACTATTAAAGTTTAGGATGATATGAACTTTCTTTCAGATCATGTGAGAAATTCTATCTCTAATGAAGCTTGATCTCTTAGCATATACCATGTCAAAAACTAAAATAAATTTAGCTCAAGTGTGTAAGAATTGTTACAAGAATGAAGGTGTTGTCATTGATGTCAACTGGTTAAATGGTTATCAACTAGTTGCTATTGTCATTAATATCATGGTTGCAAGTTATTGGTTATATATGCTGAGGATATTGAGAAAATTGTAATGAAGAAAGGTTGCATGTATTTAGTGGTTGCTCCGGGTTTTGCTCCTATGTTTGTATGGCTCAAATATGTTGATCATGGTTGTTGGAAGCTAGTATATCCAAATTTTGGGAATCTGATTCATTGTACAATGCGAGTTATGTTCACCAGTTGTGAACTGTGGTTTTCTGTGTATCTGGCCTAGGTCTGGGAGAAATGTTGTTGGTACGGATTTCATTTTGGTTAAGTCTTATGACTTGTGGTTCTAGAGTTAAGCTGCTATGATCATGTTGAAGATATTTTTGTTGTTTGAAAAGATTGGATCGTGTTAAGGGTTGTACATGTTCTTAATTGTTCTATGTGTTTTACATTGGCTTGGCCGACCTTGTGTTGAGAACTAATTTTGAAGTTCATGAAGCGTCTTGGGACTTATTTGGGTCCTCTCTAAGCGTACATGTTTGGGTCGCCCTCATTATAATTCCACCTTAGAATGTTTTTTGCGCAGACCTAATTTGAATTTAATAATGGATGCTGACTTTGGATATGTTTCAAAGTTGAAGATGGTATAAATATAGGATGAGTTACTGGCGAAAGATGTACAAAGAGATAAGTGTGAAGAAGTAGATAAAAATAGATGCAAAATAGTGTGTGTGTGTGATGCGAGTGTGGCAAATAAGTGTGAAATCTAATTGCTGAGTTTTCAGAAGCAGTGAGTTGAAGGTGTACTCTATCATTCATGCATTTTTGCAAGTGGTTGAGCAAATAATAGTGGAAATATCTGTTGCATTGAGATTGTCTTCTCTCTATAACATATCTCTTCTATCTTCTTTGTATCTCTGTGGAAGTGAGCCCTTCGGGTGGTTAACCCTTGTTGGATAGTGAGTCCTTATCCAAACAATTAGTCCTATTTTGGTAGTGAGCCTTCTCTAGCAGTGAGCCTTTGTAATCGAGTTTGATATTCACTATATTGTGATCTAATCCTCACCATGGTTTTTCCCTCATTGGGTTTTCCATGCAAATCTAGTGTTACTGTGTATGTGTGTTACTTTTCAGTTTCTGCTCTTGCATTTAATGCTTAATCATTTTAGCAGAGTAAAATATTTGTGATTGATCTATGCTTCAGTGAATGTAAAGGTTTAAGTTTGTTACAACTGACTCACCCCCCCTCTCAGTTGTATTGTTCAACAATTCGTATCAGAGCTTAAACGCTTAAGGAAGGTCTAGGATCTGACAAGAACACTTTTGAGTATCTAAAGTTTGATGGAACTAATTGTGCTATCTGGAAAATACTGATGGAAGAATATCTAGAGTATTGTGGATATGATGTGGAAAAATCTTACAAGATTTTTTACACTCCTCATGCTAATGGTTTGAGTACAACTGATGAAATCAAGGCACATGAAGCGAACAATAAGGCGGAGTTTATTTTGAATAATAGTCTTGCACATTCTGAGTTGATTAAAGTTCAAAATTTGAAGACTGCTAAAGAAGTCTGGGATGCTTTAGAAAAGGCGCATGAAGGAGATGAAAGGGTCAAAGAAGCAAAGTTGTAGAATTTGGAGACACAGTTTGAGCTCCTCCATATGTTTGAAGATGAGAATGCTAAATCCTATGTACAAAGATTGGATGAAATAGTAGGTGGAATGCAAGGACTTGGTGCAACAATAGAAGAATCCAAAATTATAAAGAAGATTCTTGGAATTCTCCCTTATGCATACAATGAAAATGTATGTGCTATTGAAGAACATATAGACTACAAGACTTACACTAAAGATTAGTTATTGGGAAATCTAACATCTTATAAGATGAGAAACCCAAATTTGAGAAATGGATCCAAATCAGAAACTGCTTTTAAGGCTACAAGAGCTGAAGATCTAGATGAAAAAATCCTTGATGAAGTAGAAGCTAACTTTGTGAGAAGGATGAAGAAAGGCTCCGACAAGTATGAAGGTACATTACTCTTTAAATGTTTTAGTTGTGGAGGGATAGGTCATTTTGCTTTGAGATGTCCAGAAAGAGCTAAAAGGAATAAACAAAAAATTAACAAAGAAAACAAAGGTAAGAAGATCAACAAAGCATACTATGTGAATGAGGATGCTAGTATTCTGATGAAGAGTCCAATTATGGAGATCTTGATGACAATGAATGCTTGTTCTTAGCTATAAAGGATGAACCTACTTCTACTAACTCTAAGAAACATGTGAAAGAATGCCCTCCAGATAAAGAGAAAGATGAAGGTACTGTAATTTCTACCCTACATGCTAAACATGAAAAGAACTATTGGGTTGTTGACAATGGTTGCTCACATCACGTGATCGGTGATAAGAGTAAGTTTGTTAAACTTGAAAAATATGATGGAGGCTTAGTTATGTTTGGAGATGATACTGGTGCTAAGATTTGTGGGATAGGTTCAATAAGTTTTGATGGAAAGCATAATACTGATGATGTCTACTATGTCAAGGGCTTAAGGCATAATCTTTTGATTTTTGGATAGATGTGTAGTAAAGGATATGATCTTGTATTTAAGGATGAAAGATGTGAAATTAGAAAAGTATCCAGAACAATGATTACTACAGGAAAGAATCTGAAGGAAATATTTATCAACTTAAGGGTGCTGATGGACGATGCTTTATGACTCATATTAATGATAGTTGGTTATGGCATCAAAGAATGTGTCATATGAATTTTGATAATCTGGAAAGGATTAGTGAAGTACAGGCCATGTGATATTTACCAAGGATTACAAAACTTGTTAATGCTATTTGCAGGAATTGTCAATTTGGAAAGAAAGTAACAAACAATTTCAGATCAAAGGAACAATCTACTACTAGAATACTGGATTTAATTCATACAGATCTCTATGGTCCTACAAGAGTGAGAGGTCTATAAGGTGAAAGGTACTTTATGCTTTTGATTGATGATTAATATAGGTATACATGGGTTAGATTTCTTAAGAGAAATCAGGATGCGATAGAATAGACTTCCGAAGAGAATTAAAACTGGATGCCAGGTTTTGGGTCACAGGAGGCCAGACATTTGAAGTTCACGGAATAAGAAGATAGTTATCTTCTCTGAGAACTCCTCAGGAGAATGGAGTTGTTGAAAGGAAGAACAAAACAATTCAAGAAGTTGCCAGATCAATGATTATTGAGGCTGGTCTACCAAAGTTTACTAGAGAAGATTTGAGAAAAGATTCTACAAGTATTTCAAGGTATTTGGAAGCAAATGCTATATCAAATGGGATGAAGAGAATTTGGGGAAATTTGATGCTAGAAGTGATGAAGGTATTTTTCTTGTATATTCTACTAGAAGCAAAGCTTACATATGTTTCAATAAAAGATTGAGAAAGATTGTAGAAAGCACAAATGCCAAGGTTGATGAAGCAATGAAGAACTCTATTGAAATTGATGGATATGTATCCAATGAACCTGATTGTGTAAGGATTGAAGAAGCTATGGAAGAAAAAGGAAAAGGATGAGCAAGAGAAGCAGAATGAAGAATAAGAAGCGCTGGTGGTGTCCCCTAAGACACCTAAATATGCGCAAAAAAATCATTTAGATTGTTAGATCATTGGAGACAGGACAAAAGGAGTATTAACAAGAAGTAGAGTTGCTTCTGGTGAAGTAAATATGTGTTTACTTTTTGAGATTGAACCAAAGACTGTGTTGTACATTGTGTAATATAATCATCTCATCTCGTATTTTCATTCTCTGATGAAATAGCCTAGTTTGCTTCTCCTATGTTTTGTGGATCAGGATGTATTTGTAGATGATTTTCCTGGGTTATTTGCTCTAACATGGTATCAGAGCCACCCAATCTACAACTTCTTCCTTGAGAGTTTTTGTTAGACTTTTTTGAGATCATTCAGAATTTGATTTTTTTTTGAATTTCAAAATTGCCTCATATTCGATTACTTCAATTCTAGCACAAATTTATGAAGGCATTAGATTTGTTTCTTCACTGGAAGGAAAAAATATGATTTTTACCTTGTGGAGGTCCAATTGAACCAGATTGGAGGCATGATTCTCTATTAAAGGTTACGTTTCTTTTGGAGAGGCATTTTTTGTGGCTATGAATCATCAGATTTGTTGATGGTGTAGTCAAGAGGAGAGGTAGTGTAACTTTTTGGCAGAGAAGAAGGCTGTAATTTCTAGTTGATTAGTTGTCATTCATTCTGGTAGTTCCAGGCACAAATTTGAGGGGTTTATTTCCACGTTTAAAGGCTATGCGAAATTCTTTTGGAGGCAACATTTCAATTCTAAAGGTAGTGATTTTTTGATCTACAAGCATTTAGGGAAGCCACTTTTTTTTCCTTGCTGCATTTAAATTTGGAGAAGGCTGCGACCCTTGTACATTTTTTGAAGGGCAATTTTCTCTCTATGAAAGCTCGATTTCTCTTTCTGCCAAGGAACAATTTTGAATTTGAAGAGAGCGATTTCCTTGCTACAGCTGGTAACGAATCCTTGAAATTGCAGAGGCATTAATTTCTCATTTGGAGGCCATGGTTTCCTTGAGGAGGCATTTTGGAGATTGTTGGAGGCTTTTTTTTTAACTTTATACTTTATAAAGTTTTGATTGAAATATTTCAATTTAGGGTTCACTTTTCTCATGCAGCCGAAGTGGTGTGGGCCCCAAGATTTTCATTGCCTTTGGGAGGCATTATCCCACATTGGCAGAGTGAGATATTTTTTCTATTTAAATAATACTATAGTGTGATTACTTGGTGTGAGCAAGAATCACAGAGGCTTGTGGTGTGCCTTGAGTTGTGGAGACTTGTGTAAATATTTGGCTTTCCAGTGGTGTGAGATTCTACAAACAAACAACAAGGTGCCCCTATTTTGCTCAATTTGTTTTCTAGTTTCAAATAATCACCTTTTTTTTTTCTTGAAGTATTTTTGGAAAGTGGTGAAATATAATTTCTAGAGGCTGCATTAGTAGTTTTCTTGGGGGTTTCAGTCAGTTTGGTGTATTTTCTTTCCTTTTGTTGCAATGGCCACTCCTGAATCTATTGAATTGTTAACTCCCCATAATTACCATACTTGGAAGATGAAAATGTGTAAGTTGAGTCAATCTCAAGGTTAGTGGTCCACTCTGAGTAATATCCAACCCACTCTTACCAAAGAACTTGAAATATTTGTGTATAGAAATAAGTGTAACCAAGCTATGGGTTTGATGAAATTGAATGTTTCTGATAGTCTCCTCTTTCATATTGATGAGTTAGATACACCCAAGGAGATATGGGATAAGTTACATAACCTGTTTGGTCAAGTCAGTGAGTTCCATGTCTTGCAATTGGAGGCTGAATTAATCACTATTAACCTTGAAGCATTCCCTTCTATTGATGACTTTGTGAAATTCAAAACTTTAAGGTCACAATTAGCGGGATGTGGGAAGAGAAAAATTGATAAGGAGTCCATCTTTTTGATATTGTCTAAGTTGAGAGGCCCATTTGTTGTGTTTTCTTCTACCTTCTACTCCACAATGGATGCTTTGGGTAGTGCACTCCAATTGCCTTCTTTTGAGACTTTCTGTGACCAGTTGACAAGGGAGCAAGCTGAACTTGTCCAATTAGAGGGGATCCCTACAAATCATGCATTGGTTGCACAAGAATCTAAGAGAAAAGGGAAGAAGAAATATAAACCTAAGACAAAGTCAAATGAGACTTCCACCTCTTCAAAAGAGGAAAATCCCAAGAAGGAGAAATTCAGTTGTGTATATTACTAGAAAAAAGGGCATGACAAACATCATTGTTATATGAAGAAGATTGATGAGCTCTCACACATTCTTCAAAAAATAAATATCGTATTTCCCTTATCTGTAACTCCTCCTTTTATAGCCTCTGCATCTTCATCATCACCCAACCCTACACAATCTGGAAATGTAGGGTTTGCAAGTGGTAAAGAAGATAAACACTACATGGGTAAAGGACATGCACTAGTGACTAGAACTGCAGTACATTCTAGTCATGATAGATGGTTTTTAGATTCTGGAGCATCTCACCACATGGATTCTAGTCCCTATCCTTTTTTGGGTCTTCATCTTGCTAACACTTCCAAAATTTTGTTGGGAGATAATAAGCTTTTGGATGTTGCGGGGGTAGGAAATGTTGAGATAGATGATGGATGTTTTAGGGATGTATTGTGTATACTTGAGTTGCACACAAATATTCTGTCCATCTATCAGATCACCCATGGTGAGGTACCAAAGATTGTGGAATCCACTTCATATTATGTTTTCATTAGAGAGGTTGGTACTGAAAAAGTCATTGCAGTTGGTAATGCTAATCATGAGTCTCGTTCGTATACCTTCTCTCACTTTGTTGATGATGATGACTATGTTCCTCACACTCCTCTTGCCAGTGTTTCCAACAATTCCTCAGGAGAGATTGGTCATCTGAACTTTGGAGTTCTTCAAACTCCAGTTGATACATCTCCTATTTCTTCAGAGGTTGATCTTTCAGCACAACAGGATTTTTTTGATCCCTCAGATCTTGTTTTATTGGATGAGTATTTGGAAAGCATCTCAAATTTGTTTGTGGAGTCTCATATTGGAGATTTGGGAGATATACTTGAGGGGATTTCTCTCCTCTTTGATTACAGTTTCAACATGGAAAATGATACATCTGGATTGTCCTTGGAGGTTGACATTTTTGAGTCTTCACTTTCATTTGATTCGTCACATTTCTTGGTTGTTTTTTATCATGATTATGTGGTGGATTATTCTGTTTGGAGATTTCCTTCCTTTTTTCAGTTGGACATGGAGTGGCTTCTTCATCATTTGGTGGACTTGTTTCTTCCTAAGGGAAGAGGTGTTTCTTGTAGGCATTGGATCATCTTTTGTTTTCAAGCATATTTCATCGGCATTAGAGCTTCTTCATTATGTGGGGGATATGATATCTCATTTTTTCATTCCTATGGGGGGATCATTGATTGTATATACATGATGCATGCAATCCTTAGGGGGTGTGATTGATTCCTCCATCCATGCATCATTTTTTGTTTTCTTTTCTCTATTTTGGATAGGGGTTTTTTCCCATAGGGTTTTTCTCCTTTTCTCCAATTGTGAGAGATTGCATTGTAAATGGGTACCTAACATGGTTATGTAGCCATGACCCATATTGTATTTTTTTCATTTTTTCATCTTCATTCTCCCTAAGTTTTCACTTAAGGGGGGTGTTAGTGTAATTAAGTTTAACTTAGGTTAAACTCTTAAGTCAGTTTCCCATGTGGTAGTTTTTCCCTTGCATCACTTCTTTTTTCCTTTAAAAGGTTGGCCACATTATTACTGTAATATAATCATCTCATCACCGTATTTTTATTTCTTTGATGAAATAGCCCTGGATTTTCTTCTCGTGTTTTGTGGAGGATGTATTTCTGAGAGATGATTTTCTATTTGGGTTATTTATCCCTATGATGTAAATTGAAGCAATGTAAAGATGAAAATTGGGAGGAAGCTATGAAAGAAGAACTTATGCAAATTGAAAATAATCAAACTTGGGAATTGGTACCTAGACTGACAGATAAGAACATAATTGGATCAAAATGGGTATTCAGAAACAAGTTGAATGAGAATGGAGAAGTGGTCAGAAATAAAGAAAGGCTTGTGTGTAAGGACTACTCACAAGTAGAAGGCATAATTTTTCAAGAGACTTTTGCTCTGGTGGCAAGAATGGAAGCTATCAAGATGTTCTTAGCATTTTTTGCTCATAAAGATTTCAAGGCCTATCAGATGGATGTTAAGTCTACATTTTTAAATGGTGAGCTAGAAAGAGGTCTACATGGAACAATCATAAGGATTTCAATTGTTAGATCAACTGGATATGGTATGTAGATTGAAGAAAGATTTATATGGATTGAAGCAAGCTCCTAGAGCTTGGTATGTAAGGTTAGATAGGTATTTGATTCAACAAGATTTCAACAAATGTATGATAGAATTCTAGCAATCTATATTTTAAAATTGAAAATGACAAGATATTGATTGTGGTTGTGTATGTTGATGATATTTATTTTGGAGGAAATGAAACTATGTGAAAAATGTTTGTGGAAGAAATGAAAAAATAATTTGAGATGTCCATGTTTGGTGAGATGAATTTCTTTCTTGGTTTGCAAATTAATCAAACTGAAAAAAAGGTATTTTTAGTTTAAAGTCAAAGTATGTGAGAGATATGTTGAAGA
>VDFB02281492.1:1070018713-1070117339 GCA_007258455.2 Sequoia sempervirens | reverse complement strand
GTTCACATTTATTCAAGATCTAGCATTATCAAGGATTGATTATGGTTTCCTAGATGGTGAATCGTGTTGGATTATAGGTTTGAGAGATGCAACTAGCCATCAAGCCAAGCCTAATGACTTATTTCCTAAAGTGATTCCATCCTCTATTATCACTCTACTTTCACCCTAAGGAAGGTACATGCATTATTATGACTTATTAGGGTGATTAGGGATCTCCCAAAGTGATTCATTCATCTTCATGATTCATTCATGCATCTCATTCTAGCACATTAGAATAGGATTTCATTACATTTCAGATTTCCTAATATTACATACACTTAAAGTTAGGGTTTATGTTCACATTTACTTTCAAAATCCATTGTTTCTATCAAGGTTTAATTACCGAACTAGGGGTTTGACCAAGGCAATCCCCCCATAAGCAAATCAACATTATATTATGTTTTGCAAATCTTTTTACAAGTTCAGATCTAGAAATCAGGTTGAGAAGAAAGAGCAAAGATTGGAGAGAAGATCTGGACTTTGACTTTTTGAGAAAGCAAAAAGGGACTGATATGCCACAAGTGGTGTATAAGTCCCAATATAGGCAATTTTCCAAATTTTTGAAAATATTGAGTCATCACTACCAGATTCTTGTTTCATTCCAGAAACCCTAGACTGGGACTGATACGCCAAGCCTAGCGTATGAGTACTAGTGTGCCCTAAAGTCCACATTTTCAAAGTTTTAGAGCTTATTTTGAGTACATTCAAGTTTCCAAGTGCACCATTATGATTTCTTAGTTTCCTATTCTATTTTTCATTCATTTCTAGGTCATTTGTTGAAGTTTTGTGTCATACAATGTATTCCTAATGTTGACTGATTTATTAATTATATTATTTTATTATGTGTGCATGAGAAAGGGCATACCACTTTGACTTGGTTAATACGCCATGTTTATGCTATCAATTTTTCTCTAATTTTTAGGTTTTTATCTACATGCAAGGCATTAATCTTGATATTATATTATAACTATGTTATTGCTAGGATTACATTGGTTTCACTACTTTGGAAGCTAGGTTTTTCTTGAATTTTTTTTACCAAGGTATATATGTCATTATTGTTCTTCAGGTTACATCTATTCTTCTTATCCCATTCTTATTTCTTTCTAAGTGGTGTTTTGCATGTATTCTACGAGTAATTTTTTTGTAGTACAAATTTTATAAGTTTCTCCTCATATCTAGTTAAATGAGAAAATACCTATATGTTTAGTATTTAAGTTTTTTTAGATTAATTTCTAAGAGGTTTTTGTACATCTTTCTTTACAAATACAAAACCTAATAATGTTTGTGTCAAATTAGGTAGAATAAAATCAATGTATTTTCTAAAATAGAGAAAATATTATGGTTGAAAAGGATTTTTCTAAGGTGGCAAGACCCCAGTTTTAACCTGTGTGTGAAATTAACCTAGAAGTGTGCTTAGTGTTAAGAACTAAATAAAATTGTGAATAATAGAAATAAAAAATAAAATCTATAAAAAAATATTATTTTTCCAGTGTGCAAGAAGAAAGGTGGGTGATGTAAGACCCTATATAATACTAATAGAAAACAAGAAATAAGGAATTCCAAAATGATTTAAAAAGAGAAACAAAGTGAATATCTTTGAATGGACTACAAGAAGAGAAAAATTATTTTAGAAGAGAGACTTATTTGAGAAAGTCAATGTGTGTGTATGAGAGAGAGAGTGCGTGTGTTTATTTAAAGAGGAGGGAAGTTATAATACACAAAAAAATCCAATATTAGAACCTAGAAATAAAATGCCAAAGGAAAATGTTATAATAGAAGAGAAGATGATGAATCATTGTCTCCTCAAAAAATGAAGATGATAAAATGCTAAGAAGCTATGATATAATCCTACAAGTATTTTATTGGTTAGAGTTAATTGTCTCATGTTTTCATAAATGTAAAAGTGGGAGGTAATCTTTAAATTAATTGATAATGAATTTTAATCAAAATTTTACAATTGTTTTTATGAGTATAAAATTTGTCATTTCAAAAAAAAAACATTTGGAATTTTTTAAGTTAGATTAGCAGTTTATTTAATATTATATAATCATAAGGGTAGAAGGAGTATTGATAGTACCTCACATTCTTTCAATGTATCTTCAACATTATTTTTGGTTATTCTTGTATTGGAAACTACTATCTTTCTAATTTCATAAGCCTAGTCTAATTATACTACAACATTATGACTAAAATCTATTAGAAAATAAGATTTCATTATTGGGATTTGAAGGGATGAGTCCAATCTTTTTTGGATTCTCTAAGGGAAAAGCTAAGTGGGACTATATGCATAAGGAATAGAAAGTTGAAGATAAATTGTATGTTTTTTGTTCTTATAAATGAGGAAGTGCTAGATTGTATGGTCAATGGCACTTAATGAAAGCTCATTCCCAAGATAGTGACAAATATGTATCAAGAGTAGCTAATTCTCAATCTCCACATCATAACAATTCCTCTAAATCCTTTGTCTCTAGCTAATAATGTTCTTACAAGCACATTACTAAGGCAAAGCTCTATGTCATCAACATTAATGGTAGCATCTTGTCAGGGAAGCTTAACTTACAAATCATTTGTTCATATTTACTCTAAATTAATCCATAGTAAATACAACATCATTATATGAAAGAAAAATCCATCTTAAGAAAGTGAATGATTGGAGAAACAGTTAAGATTGACAAAAGTGTGTACAAGGAAATTACTAACATAATTAATTTAGAGGACACAACAAATGAAGAGGAAGCTATAATTAAATATTTAGGAAATTGAAACAATAAAAATTTGGAATAGATAAATATTTCAACCACAAACATGATATTTCAACCATGTTGGTACAATAGATTTGAATATAATTGACCTTATAGTCTATCACTCTAGTCTTTGACCAAAAACATTTCCTCCCCACCATTTATTAAGAACTATATTTCAATATAATTGGTGTTATAGTCTATCACTCTAGTCTTTGACCAAAAACATTTCCTCCCCACCATTTATTGGGCATACATTGGTGTTCTATGTTTTTTAATAAGCATTTAGATTTTTCTAATTTCATAAGCCTAGTCTCATTGTATTGCAACATTATGACTAAAAGCTATTTTTTTTAAAAAACATTATTGGGTATTGAAGGGATGACTACAATCTTTTTTGGATTCTCTAAAGGGAAAAACTAAGTGAGACTATATGCATAAAGGATAGAAAGTTGAAGATAAAATGTATGTTTTTTGTTCTTATAATTGAGGAAATGCTAGATTGTATGGTTAATGGCACTTAATGAGAGCTCATGTCCAAGGTAATGACCAATATGTATCAAGAGTAACTAATTCTCAATCTCCACATCAACACCATGCCTCTAAATCTTTTGTCTCTAGCTAATGTTATTACTAGCACATTATTAGGGCGAAGCTCCATGTCATCAACATCTCATTAGGGAAGCTTAACTTACAAATTGTTTGTTCATATTTATTCTAGATTAATCCATAGTAAATGTGACATCATTATAAGAAAGAAAAATCCATCTTAAGCAAATGATAGTGATAGGAGAAAAGATTAAGATTGACAGAAATGTATGTGATGAAATTACTAACATATTTAATTTAGAGGACACAACAAATGAAGAAAAAGCTATAACTAAAATTTAGGAAATTGAAACAATAAAAAATTAGAATAGATAATTATTTCAACCACAAACATGATATTGTGACCATGGTGACACAATATATTTCAATATAATTGATCTTATAACCTATCACTCTAATCTTGACCAAACACATTTCATCCCCACCATTTATTAAGAACATTATTCTAATTTAAAAAATTCCAATGAATTTTCTGTCTTAATGATAAGAACCCCTTTGATTTCACACCTACTACCTCATCATTAACATCTTAGATTTAAGAGCTTGATAGAGCCTTAAACATCTTTGAAAAGGTTATTATCTTAAATGGATGTGGAAGTGGTAACACTGATGAGATAGTGTTCTTAGAAGGATTTCGAAGTTTCCACGGTGGTAACTCACAAGGTGCAGGAAAGTTTGGCTTATTTATGGATGATAAATATCCTCAATGAATACCACACTGTGTGCCGGTGGATCAGTGTACGTAAGCCCAGGGAAAACTCATGACTGGATTTAATGATGAGAGTTCTAAGAACACACTATCAACGATATTTTTGCTACTTTCTATTCTTAGTTTATCTACTATTTTGGTTGAAGAGTCACCAAAGACCTTATAAAAGGCTCTGTAATGACTTGTTTTATGATCCAAGATTGTTGATAATGCCATACATTTACTAGATTTAGTGTTATATTTTGTCACAATCAGAATGAAAGGAATGTCAAGCAGCTGTTTATCTAAACTTAGTCTGTACAAATAGTTAAAGTGCCTTTATGAACTGCATGCCTGCTTATGTACATTCATTACAATTGGTACTGCACGACATCTGTTCCTTTGATAAATCTTCTAAGCTTCGTACTGGTAAGCTATCACATAGGGAAAAGTTGATGGGTTTTTCTGCTAGTTTGTATGTCTAAGATAGTTGCAACATAGGAAGAGAGAGTGCAATGAATTTAGGAAAGTAAAGTTCATTTATTGTTTATTCCATCCCAATGTTGAAAGTTACGTAGGTTTGGTTAGAAATAGATAAAAAGGGAAATAATTATTAGTTAAAATTAGGTTATTTGATTTGAATTTTAGGTGGTTTGAAGGGATAAATTATTTCCATAAAGAATTTTATCTATAGATTATGTTAATAAAAAATAAAAGATAATAAATTAAATATATAATTAAAATAATTATCTCTAGTAAATGTGTATTATATTTATTTGTAAATAAAATAATTAGTTATAATGGATGATATAAGCATGTACAAATAAATTACATGAGAGAGACTTCCTAACAAATGTGAACTTAAATTTTATCCATGTCAAGTCTTATAAATGAAAAGAAAGATTTTTCTAAAAAAAGTTTCAAGAAGAGAAGTTTCTAGAAGGAAAGAACATGGAATAGAGAAGTGATGTTGGAATACTCACACACAAATAAGTGTTTTCATCACCACAATGACACTAGAACAAGCACTCAAACATGCATAGAAGAGGCATGTAGCTAATACACACAAAGAGAGATACAACATCATCTTAGCAAGGAAGGAGTGGCAAGTATCTCAATGCAGCACACTCTCCAAATGAGAAGCACAACACACATAAGTAAAGGGTTGTTAGGTTAACTCAATCTACTACAAGGTACACAACAAATATGACACAAGCACACACCATAATAAAAGATAGAATGCTATAACAAGAAAGGAGACACCAAATATTTCATTCCTTAGATTCATTAAGAAGGAAGACACAAACCATTTGACTCCTTAGCATTTTATGAGAATTATACAATATTCACTACTTCATTAGGTTCAAATACTATATTCAATCACTCACTATAACTTCACAAGCATAACAAATAGATTAGGCACATCAACCATAAATATATATGTAAATAAATGAGGACAATATCAATCATTTTCTAACATTAGAAAATGGAATAAAGCCTTTCCTTAATTCTTTAATTAATCAAATTAATTCCTCCACTAATACGCATAATTGCAAATAAATAAATTAATAGATAAAATGGATTATTGTTTCAAACACCATGAATACATCCTCAAAACATTTCTAACCCCCAAAAATAGAGATAAAGCATCTTAAGAGATTTTTTGAGTTATGCAAATAAAATTGCCTCAACATGCATATCAAGGCATTATTACCACATCAAAACTTTACACATTTTTTTTCATAATAGGAACATTATAACTCTATTCTATAAATTGATGAATTAGGAAGCCAAAATTATAAAAAACAAAGCCATAAAGCTTCATCAAAAAATTCCACAAAAGGATATATGCTTTGGTAATCCTTGGATGCTTCTACAACTCTAGTAAAAGCTTAAAAAAATCACATTTAATAGAATATTTTACATAAGGATGCCAAACATGTTTTTCTAGCTTCCCAAATTGACACAAAGCAATAATAAAGTATTTAAAACAAAAAAAAAATACCAATTACATAGTAGAAGGACCTCTTAAGACTTATATGTTTCCCAAAGCTTCAATTCATGAAAGAATGGACTAAAACTTACAAATAAGGTTTAAAAATGAAAGGGGAGTCCTATTAACTTTCACTATAGTACATTGAATCATAAGTTTGATAGCCATCAAGGTCAACATTTAGAATTGCAAAAACATAATTTTTAAATTTGAATAATATTTTTCTTCTTTCAAGTAATTTTACAATATATAAAAGAATCTAATTCCATTACAAATACATTCTGAGTGAATATTACAATTTGGTGACTTCTAACTAATAAGGTCAATCCACAATACTTAATTTGAATCCATAAGAGAAATAATACAACTTTACAATTTTATGTAAATAATAAAAAGTGATAATTAAAAGATGTTAAGACATTGATAACCCTACAAGCTCCCAAGGAGATCTTCAAGAAGAGGTTCAACATAGAAATTGAGAATATTGAAGGGATTTGGTGCCATACAACTTATTTCTAATGTTGAATTATTTATTAATTCTATTATTTTATTATGCCCACATAGGAAATGGCGTCCCACTTTGACTTGGTCAATATGCCATGTGTATTCACTAGTATGACATGTGTGTAAGAGTTTGTAAGAATATTTATGACATTGTAAGATGCATAAGAGATTCTATGACATTCATAATAATATACAAGAGGGAGGTTAAAAAGTGGAGTAGGAATATTAACCCACTTATGACATGTAAGAATGATGAGTCATAAAGCATCTTGTTAAAGGTGGTAAATTTGAAAAAATAATGTGTTCAAGTATTACATGGGAAGCTATGACATTTTTATGATGCATAAGGGAATGTGTTATAAATATGCCATTGACCCATCATGGGTTGTGGGTTGTGAGAATCCTTATCATGGTATTTTAGAACCTTGTTTGGACCCATGGTATTGTCTTTTGGTGGTTTTTAGGTCTCATTAAATCTATATATCGAGGGATCGAGATGGAGGTAGTATTGATTGCGTATTATAGGTTTATGTTATCAATTTTCCAATATTTTTTTAGATTTTTATCTACATGCAAGGCATTGATCATAATATAGTATTGTAGCTATGTTATTGCTAGGATTATATTGGTTTCACTACTTTGGAGGCTAGGGTTCTCTTGAATTTTTTCCCAAGGTACATGTATTCCATTCTTGTTCTTCAGATTACTTATATTCTTCTTATTGTAAGGAAGCTAAGGTAGCAGAACAACTTCCTACACTAATCTTGAGAGGAGAATAATGCAAAAAAATTATATATATTTAACAATTATAGAAACTGAAATAGAAATAAACATAAATATCATGCATACCACAACACAAAAATTTACGTGGGGAAAAGACTTTCAGGAGAAAAACCCCACACTCCAAAAGTCACCCAATATATTCTTCAATAAATCACAAAGATTACAATATACTTGCAGAGCAAGCTTCTCACAGGAGTATCATCACTCAGAGATAAAGACACAGCATGACCGCTATCAGACTCTCAAAATACATCATCATCGTCTTCTCTCTACCATAGTCATAATACAAAGTCTTCATAAAATAGAGTTACATTCTAGGGAAGGACAAGCCAACAAAATTTCTACCATTAGATCTATAACCTAATAACAAAAGGTCCAAATTTACAATATATCCTTTATTTAATGTATGTTAGCCATTCTAGAAGTTTCCTAAAAAATTCAACATGCTCACATTCCACTTCGTGTTGCCATTATATACACCTATCGATGTAACTAGGAAACATATATATAAATATATATACATCCTACCAACAATAAACCGCATATAATTGCAAGGTTGAGACATGTTTTCCCAAAAAATCTCCCATTTTTCAAACACCTTGCAAGAGCAATGTGAGGGAGTAAGCATCGTCTCTTAATTGCTAGGGGCCAAAAGTCCCATATTCTTTGAACACCATCTGAACTTCTTTTTGCTCATAGGCTTAGTTAAAGAATCAACAACATTCATCAAATTCTCTACCTTAATCAACTTCATCTTCGACCATATCTCTAACAAAATGATACTATACATCAATGCGCTTGCTCCTGGCATGAAATGTTGGGTTCTTGGCTAGACACATTTCACTCTGATTGTCGCAATCAATTGTCACTGCACCTTATTTTATTCCAATATCTAAACATAGTCTCTTAAGCCAAATGGATTCTTTACAAGCATGAGTAGCTGCCATATACTCTACTTTCATAGTAGACAAGGCAACCACAACTTGTCATTTACTCATCCAACTAATTGCACCACCAAATAAAGTAAATACATAAGCACTAGTGGATTTTCTGCTATCAACATCACCTGCCTAGTCTGAATCCACATAACCATGAATATCAATGGAAATTTCTTCTTCAATCATATTACTATGATAACATAAGGAATAATCTGAGGTACCCCACAAATATCTAAAGACTCTTTTAATTGTATCCTAATGAACTCTACCAAGATTAGACATATATCTGGAAATAACTCCCACTGCTTGGGAAATATATGGTCTAGTACAAACCATAGCATACATTAAACTTCCAATTGCATGAACTAGTAAGGCACTCTGCTCATGTCTTCCATCTCTAATGGAGATGTTAGACAATCTGAAATAGATAACTTTGTTCCAACTAAAATAGGAACACACAATTGTCTACAATCCTGCATATCAAACTGCTATAAAATTGAATTCACATACTTTGGCCAATCCATAGCTTTCCGTTCACTCTATCTCTTTTATTTTCCATCCCAAGAATGTGTTTAGCTACACCAAGATCTTTCATTTCAAATTTAGCAACAAGTTGAGATTTTAGTTCTGAAATCATACCTTTCCCTTTGCTAATAAATAACATATCATCAACATATAATGTAATAAATAGGAAATGATCATCATCAGTTTTATAATAAATAAAATGATCTAATTTAGAACGCTCAAATCCCAAACTCAACACATATATATCAAATTTCTAGTACCACATCCTAGGACTCTATTTTAGGCCATACAAAGATTTCTTCAATTCTAAAAACCAATTTACTTTTACCTTTCACCACGTAGTGCTCTGTTTGTGTCATATAAATATCCTCCTCCAAATCACCATGAAGGAAAGTAGTTTTCACATCCATTTGCTCAACCTCTAAATCATAAGTAGCAGCAATAGAAAGAAAAAATCTAATGCATGTCATTTTTGTAACAAGAGAGAATATCTCACCATAATCAACACCCTCAACTTGAGAGTAACCTTTCACAACCAACCTTGATTTGTACTTCTCAATGCCTCCATCTGAACCGATATTTTTCTTGAACAACCATTTGCAACCAATAAGTTTTCGTCCTTCAAGAAATGGTACAAGATCCCATGTATCATTATTTTTTAAGGATGTCATTTTTTCATCCATAGCAATCTTCCAAGATTTTGTATCATTCATACCTAGTGCCTCTTCTATAGATTTTGGTTCATCCATGTTAGCATTCAAATAAAAAATGCATCTCCAAACATCAGGTGAATACATTTCAGGTGGTTGTCTATGCCTTGTGGACCTATGAACAAGTTGAGTTGGAGTTTCTTCCTCCTCTTCTAAAAATCAAGAGCTAGATGAGCTCTCCTCTACTTCTTGTCTATCCTTGGGCCTCGATTCAACTTTCTCAGGTTGAGAAGGAAATTGAATCGCATCTTCCTGTTTTCCTTGTTCTATCTGCAATACAACAAAAGAAGGCTTAGTTTCACTAAAAATAACACTTCTACTATGTATTACCTTATGTACAATAGGATCTCAAAGCTTGCATCCTTTCACACCATAACTATATCCAATGAAGATACATTTCATAACCTTATTCTCCAACTTTGTTCGCTTCTCCTTTGGAACATGTGCATATGCCTCGCAACCAAAAACTATAAGATGTCTTAATGAAGGCTTATGACCTGACCATGCCTCTATAGGTGTCGTATCAACAAGAGCTGATGTAGGAGACCTGATGTAGATGATTTCCCTTGTCTCTTTATTGTTATGACAAATAAGAATGACATATTTCTTCTCCTCCAGATGACCTTGATGACAATCTCACCATGCTACTTGTTGGAGTCTCTTTTAGCAAGACTGTATTTTGATGTAAATGGCTGCTTCATTTGAGTATGGCATGTCCCTTGTTTTCTCATGGCTTACTGATTGTGCTTGGGAAATGCTTGATAGTTCCTCTTTGTCCAAGGAAGTTCTCCCTTGTCATGTAGCATGCATTGATGTTGAACTATCTTGTAGCATGCATTCATGGTTGTTGTACATATGCATGAGATCATGAATGTATTCATTGTTATAATCTTGTTCATTCCCTTAGGACTGCCCCTTGTAGACTCATAAAAGTTACTATCATATTCACTTGGCATTATGACCCTTGCTACAAAAGTGAGTTTCATCTCTATGTTCAAATTATCCTTGAAGATGAAGACATAATAAAACTAGCACCTAGGGTTTATTTTTGCCATCTCTCAAGATATATATATACTTGGTAGTTCAAATTTACATGTATAGTATACTCTACCATTCACACACGACACCATTATCCACAACCTGAAAGACAATATACACATATCACATAACTACATGAAACTAAAGGTTGATTAGTACTACTCAATATGCACTTTCACTATCAATGGCATGGTTTTTCTTTACCTCCAACCATACAAATAGTTATCCTTAAATATAGAGACATGTTGGAATCTATTGCCTAGATTTTATAAGCCCTTTCAAATTTTATAAAAGATTGGTTTAGTTTCCTAAAAATTGGATCTTCCTCCCTCCTCAAAGCTCCATCTAGTTTATCATGTTTCTTGTTTGAAGAAGACCCTTGGCCAACATATTCATGCCCAACATATATAACGTGAGCTAGATACCAAATGATCTAGCCTCTTGATGCCTAAACTTCTATCCTCAATCGATGATCCCACCAAATCTACAACTACACCATTATAGAGGCCCTTGTCCAATGACATGGTGTGCAACTAGAAGATGCACCATGAAAACCCCTGTTTCAACTACAGCAACAATTTCTTCTTCTCAGGATTAAGTACAAATATTTTTAAAGGGGATGGCATGCTATGACCAATAATCCTAACTATTTCTTCCTAATTAATTATTTTTGTAATTATTTGACACACATGCTTTTTAATTCATCCCTTTTGCTAAGTAGGTTTATGTGACATACTTTTGAAGTAGTAGTTATATTGGGTACTATTAATTTAAATAGAGGGTTTTGATACAAGAATGGTTTATCTATGATTATATTGTATTGAGAATTTCTCCAAGAGGTTGCCCCCTCAAAGAGGCCAATGATATATTGTAATGTGAGTCTACCTATTTAATACAATATTGTTCTTATGTTTTTTCTACAATACACATTTAATATATTTCAATTATTTGGTTAATCTATTGTAGTAAGGATAATATCATATGAAACATGATATAAAGTCCTAATTTTGATGTCTTCTAGCTTGGGGTCCCTAGGACCTTGATCTAGGTCATGACTTAGCATTTTAAGACTAGATTGACCCCCTTCTTACATCACATGTCACTAAGAGTAAAACTACAAGGCACCAATAGAAACATCAATAAGACATACAATTAAAAAAGCACAACTACAACATCACAAGGAATGGAATCTATCACTAGTCAATCTCTTCTATGAGATATGCTCGTAGAACAAATTTAGATTCACATATACACTCATAGTGAGTGTTCAACCAATGTGAACATGTAATACAAAACAATGCAAAAAATTGATGATATATGTACTTATCATAAACTAATAAAATTTAACTTAATCAAATGTTAAATTTTAACAAATTCATATCATTATGTTCTAAATGCATGAACAATTAATATCAAGTCTAATCAACCTAAAATATTTTCCACAACTATCATACCAAGTTAGTCTTGTAAAATATGTGAAAGAAATTAAAATCAAAACTTTAATAAAATTAGAAAAATAAGAGCCCAAAAATGGATTATGACAAAATCAATAATCTAAAAGATCATTTTCTAAGAAAGAAAATTCACATTCATATATATATGTGGTCCCTCTTGTAAAAATGCCTTCATGAGATTAATGAAGTTCATTTTATCACACTTGCTTATAATTTGAAAAAGGTTGTAAACATAAATAGGGTTATGTATGCAATATATGTGGGAATTCATAGTCAATATTTTCTAAATTTCCATCACTTCCTACGATTCCTATTCTCAAACAAAGATTAATGACTTTATGCAAAGACTATAAGGATGAGGGAGGTCTTAAATGATCTAGCATTTATAAAGTTTTAGTTTCCCATCATTTGTAATTTAAGAGCTTAAATATATTGTTTGGAATTGAGAGCACCAATGATATAGCCACATCAATTTCATATTTATTGAGTTATTCAAAACACTCACACAAAATTAAATGAAAACATGTACATCAAAACATATTTTTTATTGTCTTATATATCACTATATAATTGATTTTTTAATATAATTTTTTTAAAAAAATTATCCAAATTTTAAATAAATATAATAATTTCAAACAATTACATTTTTTTATAAATAATTAAAATGTACAAAAAGAAACCTTGAATATATAACACCAAAACAACTATTAAGATGTAGACAACTATCGATTCCTCTTATTGCATGTGCCTCCCCACATGAACGATCTAAAATTATTTAAATGAACTCACATTATTAATTCACTTTTATAATTTCCTTGGAGTTGCTTCTCAGCAATGTTTCAAATCCTTGAAAATCGTTAAAGAGTACGGACACTTAAGAAAGGAATGATTAATATCTTAGAAAGGTTTTTCCTATATTTTCGTTTTAATGATTTGTGCCACCTTTTTTGTAGGGCTAAGGATAAAATAAGCTAAGGATAAAGGAATTTTATTAAAAACCAAGTAACCATGTCAAGTTGTTAAAGAGATTTTGTGACTAAAGCCAAAGAAAGTAAAAGAGCCTGGGCAACTAATTTTATCCAGCTAAATATAGGGATATAATTATGGTTTTACTAAAGTATTCCATGTTTTTGGCCAATGCTATCCATTAGGTTAAGATGCAAAGATAATTTGGATGATTGATTAGCGAAAAATTATGCCCATAGTAAAAAAAAGCAATGTTTTTGTTCGGGTCTTTTAAATTATTATGTCTTTTGGGTATATAAGAGCAAATAAGATGTGATTTTTATTCATGTCTTTAAGTTAATTATTCGAGATGTGACCAAAGTTTTGGTGTAGGATGTATAGAAAACGTCAATTGTAGTTAGATTTTTTTTTGGTTGGATAATGGACAAGTATTTTATTATTTAGAGTTAATTGTCTCATTTTTTTACAGATGTATAAGAGGGAGGTAATTTTTAAATCAATTTATAATGAATTTTAATCAAAATTTTACAATTGTTTTTATGAGTATAAAATTTGTCATTTCAAAAAAAACATGGAATTTTTTATGTAAGATTAGTGGTTTATTTAACATTTATATAATCATAAGGGTAGGAGTATTGATAGTACCTCAAATTATTTCAAGGTATCTAACATATTTTTTGGTTATTCTTGTAATATTGGAAACTATTATCTTTCTAATTTCATAAGCCTAGTCTAATTGTATTGTAACATTATGTCTAGAAGCTATTCCAAAATAAGATCTCATTATTGGGATTTGAAGGAGTGAGTCCAATCTTTTTTGGATTCTCTAAAGGGAAAAACTAAGTGGGACTATATGCATAAAGATTACAAATTTGAAGATAAATTTTATGCTTTTGTTCTTATAAATGAGGAAGTGCTAGATTGTATGGCCAATGATACTTAATGAGAGCTCATGTCCAAGGTAATGACCAATATGTATCAAGAGTAGTAATTCTCAATCTACACATCAAAATCATACCTCTAAATCCTTTGTTTCTAGTTAATGTTATTACTAGCACATTACTAGGGCAAACCTCCATGCCATAACATTAATGGTAACATCTCATCAGATAAACTTAACTTACAAATCATTTGTTCATATTTACTCTAGATTAATCCATCTAATAAATGTGGAATCATTATAGGAAATAAATCCATCTTAAGCAAGTCATAATGATAGAAGAAAAGATTAAGATTGACAAAAATATATACAAAGATAATTAATTTATAGGACACAACTAATGAAGAGGAAGCTATAAATAAGAATTTAGAAAATTGAAACAATAAAAGTTTGGAATAGATAATTATTTCAACCACAAACATGATATTGTGATCATGGTGGCACAATATATTTCAATATAATTGATCTTATAATCTGTCACTCTAGTCTTGACCAAAAACAGTTCATACCCAACATTAATTAAGAACATTATTCTACTTAAGAAAATTCCAATTAAATTACTTCAAAATTCAAATATATCTCAAATGATAGGAATCCCTTTGATTTGACACCCACTACCCCATCATTAACATCTTAAATTTAAGAGCTTGATAAAGCCTTAGACCTCCTTTAAGAAACATGTTTGAAAAGGTTACTATCTTAGAAGGAAGCTTAAATGGATGTGGAAGTGGTAACACTAATGAGATAGTGTTCTTCTAGAAGGATGTCAAAGTTTTCATGGTGGTGACTCATCTATGGACGATAAATATCCTCAATGAATACCACACTGTGTGTACGTAAGACTAGGGAAAACTCATGACTAGATGAAATGATGAGAGTTTTTGCTACTTTCTATTCTTAGTTTATCTACTATTTTGGCTGGCTGGTTTGTTGAAGAGTCGCCAAAGACCTTATAAAAGGCTCTGTAATGACTTGTTTTATGATCAGAGATTGTTGTTAATGCCATACATTTACTAAATTTAGTTCTATATTTTATGAACCGCATGCCTGCTTATGTACATTCATTACAATTGGTACTGCATGACATCTGTTATTTTGATAAATCTTCTGAGCTTCGTATTGGTAAGCTATCACATAGGGAAAAAAAATTTAAGAGAATTTATGACATTGTAAAATGCATAAGAGATTATGTGACATTCATAAGAATATGTAAGAGGTAGGTTACAAAGTGGAGTAGAAATATTAACCCACTTATGACATGTAAGAATGATGAGTCATAAAGCATCTTGTTAAAGGAGGTAAATGAAAAAATAGAGCATTTGAGTTTTATGGGAAGCTATGAATATTTTATGATGCATAAGGGAATGTGTTATAAATATACTATTGACCCATCATGGGCTATGGGTTGTGGGATTTCTCATGGTATTTTAGAACCTTATTTGGGCCCATGGTATTATCTTTTGGTGGTTTTTATGTTCTCATTAAATCTATATATTGAGGGATTGAAATGGAGGTAGTATGGATTGTGTATTATACGTTTATGCTATCAATTTTCCTCTAATTCGTAGGTTTTTATCTACATACAAGGAATTCGCCTTATATTGTATTGTAACAATGTTATTGCTAGAATTACATCAGTTTCACTACTTTGGAGGCTATGTTTTTCTTGAATTTTTTCCAAGGTATTTATATGTCATTCTTTTTCTTCAAGTTACTTCTACTATTCTTGTCTCATTTCTTTCTTTTAAGTATTGTTTTTTTTTTTATAAAAAGGGGTAAAAACTTTATTGAAAATCAGAAAACAACATTACAAAGAAAGCAAATGACCGAGGTCCCAAGGGAACACCGGAGCACCGAACCAAACTAAGAAAAAACAGCCAACCCCATCATCTGTCACCATTCCCATCCCTATCTTCAGCAAGAATATTTGCTAAATCAAGACGAAGCTCCTGAGGAACCAACTCCCACTCCTCAATTCTCCATCCCTCAACATGCTCAGAAGCCCATTTCGCCAAACAATCAGCCACCCTATTCCACTCCCGTGGAATATGGACAAAAGTCACAGTTTCCATCAAAGAACTAACCTGAAGAATTTGTTGCACAACCCTAGCCAATTGCCAGCTGACATCTGCCACTTTTTGCTCAATAAGAAAATTGATCAAAATCTGGGAATCAGATTCACAAACAATCCTTCTCCACCCCAAAGCATGAGCTCTCTCAAGAGCCTCAAGAATAGCCAACCCTTCCACAAGGTTGATGGTCTGGGTCCCTTCAAAAATCGAAAAGAGGAAGATCACCGAGCCCAAAGAGTCCCTACCAATCCCCCCAATACTAGCCGGTCCCGGATTGCCCCTTGAAGAACCATCCGTATTGATCTTCAAAACACCGTCAGGTGGAGGTTGCCATTTGCCATCCCTATCAATTTTTTGCTTCTCTCGCTGTCCTCTTCGAGCCCTTGCCAAAGCCAAAGACGACCCCTGAATCCCCAATCTCTCCACCAACTCAGTATCCCTTTTCTCCAAAGGGAATTCCACTTCACACCTCACTTCCACAGTTTCCTGAACCATGCCCAATAATCTTTGCCAAATCTGTTGCACTAGCCTCCGCTCTCCACGGAAAATCCTTCGATTGCACTCCAACCAAATTTGCCACAATAAGAAGATAGGCCCCACAAACCACACATCCTGCAAAAAGGAGGCCACAGAAGGGGGCCGACCCATCCCCTGCCAGAACTCAATCAAGGAGGAAGCATGAACACAAGGAACTGTCCAAACACCCCACCAAAAATGCCAAAGCGGGAGGGCAAAAGAGCAATGAAAAAACAAGTGCGTAGAGTCCTCCTCATTAGCCCCACACATAACACAGACACAGGGACCATGGAAACCTCTCTTCCGAATGTTGTCCCAAGTCAAACACTTATTCCAAGCCAACATCCAAACAAAACAATTACACTTTGGCCAAGAAAGCTTGTTCCAGACCTTCTTCCACCACTGAATTTCAGGCCCAGCCAACCTATGAGACAATAACACACTATAACCAGAGGCTACAGTATAGGTCCCCTTAGGATTGGGGGACCAAGCAAGCACGTCATCATCTCGGAGAGAGCTACATCTTCGACTGGAGAGGATACTATGCAACACTGCACAATCCTCCTGCAAACCAACATCTGGCCACTCATCTGGGGACTTCCACTTGGCCATCTCCAGCTGACCACAAGAAGAAAAGGACTTAAAATCACTCACCTGCGACCAGCCAGCCTCAAGAAACCTCTGGCAAAAATTCAACAAGTTGGGAAATTGAGAGGTGATGGGAGGAAAACCATCCCAAGAATCAGACCAGAATTGGACCTTTGTCCCCTTCTTGCAGATCCAAAATAATCCTTCCTTAATAAGCCCAGCTCCTTTTTTTAGGGTGCCCCATATCACAGAGCACTTCCCCCCAAGGGGGTACCTAGAAATATTGGGTTGAGAGATCCCCGGGAGATACTTCTGAGAAAGAACCCTGGCCCAACTCTTATCCTGCTCATTACACCACTACCAATACAGTTTAGCAGCCAAAGCCTCCCCAGTCAAAGCCGATTGCCTCAAGCCCAGACCACCATAATGTTTCGGACTACAAACAACCTCCCATCTAACCAGACTCCATTTGGAGGACTCCAAGCAACCAGCCCATAAAAACTGTCTTGCCACAAAATCAAGGTCCTTAAGAAAGCCCATAGGGGCAACCTGAAGCATGCATCTATAAATAGGCAGAGCCTGCACCACAGACTTAATCAACTGGACGTGGCCGGCAAAGGATAACCATCGATGAGTCCAGTGATTAACTTTCGCCTGAAATTTATCCAAAATGATCTTCCAAGACTCTTTAGGCAGTCTACTCACCGAGATGGGAATACCAAGGTAAGACACTAGGAGAGTCCCGATCTGAAATCTCAAAGTTTGGGCAATCCTCTGCTGAATGGGGCCCGGAGTGTTGAAGAAGAAAATGGAAGACTTTCCCTCATTAATTTGTTGACCGGAGGCAACCAGGTAAACATCCAGCACTCTACGCAAATTAGAGGCCTCTCACATTGTAGCCATCCCCATCAAAGCAGTATCATCCACAAATTAAAGGTGAGTTTGCGGAGGTAAGGTGCCACCCCACCTCCAACCTTGAATGAGACCGGTCTCCGCATTCTGTTTAATCCATCTCCCCAAACCTTCAACCAAAAGAATAAACAAGTAAGGGGAAAGAGGATCACCTTGACGTAGCCCCCTAGAAGCACCAAATAACCCAGAGTGATTCCCATTGATAAGCACAGAGAAAGAGACTAAAGTAACATAGCTCAAAACCCAATGAATCCAATCTTCAGCAAAGCCAAAAGCACCAAGAACCCGTCGAAGGAAGGACCACCTAACTCTGTCATATGCCTTAGCCATGTCCAGTTTGATAAACATCATTTTTTCTTTAGAGCTAGCCATAGAATGGATGACCTCAGTAGCAATAACAATCCCATCTAGAATTTTCCTACCGGTTACAAAACCACTTTGTTCTTCGGAGATCAGCTTCTCAAGCCCCTTTTTCAACCTGTCAGCAATAAGTTTAGAAATAATTTTATAAATTACATTTACATAGAGAAATGGGCTGAAACTGGCTTAACCTATTGGCCCCCTCACTCTTGGGAATAAGAGCAAGAAAGGTAGCATTTAGGGCCCTTAGCATCTGCTTATTTTGTTGAGATTCATGAACCACAGCCAGAAGGTCAAATTTGATGATATCCCAAAACTCTTGAAAAAACTCAATTGGGAAGCCATTAGGACCAAGCGCCTTCCCTTTCTTCATATTGAAAACAATCCCTTCAAGCTCTTCAAGTGAAATATCACTCATGAGTTGTCGATTCAAATCTCCAGACACGAGAGAGGGGATACAAGAAAGAATCTGCGCTTCCTCAGGAGACCCCCCTTGTGAGTCCTCCCTAAAAAGAGATTCAAAAAACTGCACCGCCTCCCTTGAGATTTCCGGGAAGGAGAAAACATGGTCTCCCCTGTCATTCACCAAACTAGAGATAGAATTGCCATGCCACCTGGCTTTCACAGAATTAAAAAAGAAAGCCGTATTTTTATCTCCTTCCTGAAGCCACTCAATGCGAGCCTTTTGTTTCCAATACATTTCCTCTCGCAGTTCCCATTCTTCAAGAGTTTTCACAGCCCGAGCCTCATCCTGAAGCAACGCAGTCGTCACCCCGACCTCCCTTAACCTCCTCGTGATACCATCCAAGTCTTCTTGAGCCCTCGCCTTTGCATGGAAGACATTCCCAAAGTACTGACGATTCCACCGTTTAAGCTCAAATTTAACATATTGAAAATGTTTAGCAAAGGCATACATAGCCGTACCATAGGCTAGACTACCTTTCTTCCACCAGTCAGTCACAAAGGCATTCAGAGAAGGGTCACGCAACCACATAAGTTGGAACCTAAAAGAGGCCAAACGAGGCGCACGAGTTGACTCAGTAGCAAGCTTAATAGGCCAATGGTCAGATCCTCTCCAATCCAAAATCTCAGAGCAAGATGACCACATCCCTCCAACCCAGTAACAGGAAACCAGAAATCGATCTAATCTTTCTGCAATGCAGAAATCACCGACCCAACGATTGTTCCAGGTGAAATGACCATTGCTGGGTTTGATATCAACAAGATTCAAGGTATTGATACTGTCACGAAGCAGCATTGCAGAGGGCTCCAACCTTCTAGTACCACCACGCTTCTCAGCCAACTCACAAATAGCATTGAAATCTCCACCCAAAATCCATGGGTGAAAAGGCAACATGCTACGGATAAGCCTGATATGGGACCACAGACCTTGTTTACCTTGAAAATCTGAAGGAGCATATATATTAGTAAACAGAATGACTTCCCCAGTCACAAAACTAGTAGCAATCATGGATATAGAGGATTTAGAAGAAATCCACCAAAGAGGTCGGATTCTTCGAGGATTCCATAAACATGCCAAACCCCCAGAAGCTCCATGAGCTCCAATGCACTGGCACTCCCCACTCCTCCACAACTTAGGCGTCAGGCCTTGCATATTCTCAACTGATAACTTAGTCTCTTGCAAAAATAAAACATCAGGACCTTGCCTTCTAACTAAACCCTGAACCGCTTTTTGTCTAGGGTCGTTGTTCAAGCCCCGAACATTCCATGACAGAACAATCATTTCAAAGGGCTTGAAAAAAGAGAATCCAGAGTCTTTACTGACCCTGACTCCACCAAATTCTCGCCTGCCAGTTTAATCTTTTCCACATCCTTTTTTCTACCTGGTTTAGCAAATTTCTCTGCCCCACCCTTCTTAATATCCTTCTGCAAAATGCCCAATTTGAGAGGAGGCTTAAACTTCTTAGTCGGGTCTAAACCAGTGGTCTACCGAGGAAGAGAAGAGTCCTTACCAGCTAATGAAACAACGGCCGAGGGTTCCAGCTCTTCTGACACCACTGGCAGTTGACTAGCTTCCATGTGCAGGCAGTCAACCCTTTGTGAATCCAAAGAAGAATCAAGAACCAAATCCTCCTGAGTTGAGCCCACAATCCCCTGATCTAAATTGATTAAACCTGGGTTTACCTCCTGTTGGCCGAGCTCATCCAAAACCTCAAATCTGTTAAAGGTACCTTCATCCTGCCTTTCTTTAAAAGGCCTCTGTTGACCCCTATTTCGATTTCGAGCCTTGACCGGAGCAAAACCATCAGACGCACCCACCTCACTAGGAGAACTGCTTTTCCCCTTATCTGTTTCAGGAAGATTGCTAGCAGGTTGCGAAGGCTGCTGCATAGGCTTATATCTTGGACATCTTCTCTGCAAATGGCCATATTCTCGACAGAGCCAACAACGAAAAGGAAGAGTTTCATAGTCTAATTGTTGCACCCAAGAATAAGTGCCCGCACACATATCTATTGCATCGGGCAGAGGCCTACTTAGATTAATCTCAACACAAATGCGTGCAAAAGTCATTACCTTTTTACCCAAAGTTTGCGATGAAGTCCCAACTGGTTTTCCCAGCACCGAAGCCAAAAGGTGCAGCACATCCTCTCGACAACACTCCACCGGGAACCTTGGAAGACGAACCCACACCGGTACACGATTTGGAAGCTCCTCGGCGAGGTTAAAGCCTGCATGCCATGGCTTGATAAACAACCCTACCTTATTATGAAAATAAGGGCCTCCCTCAAATACCCTATTGTGATCAACAATGCAATTAAATGTAACCATGAAATAATTGTTCGCCAACAGCATTATCTCCATCTCCCCCTCTGGCTCCCAAGTCCTCCGGGCCCAAACCTCCAAAAATTGCAAGGAAACCCTCATCCCCAAAAACTTACAATATAAGGAGTGATTTGAATAATACTCAACATCTTCAGCAATCATTTCAGACTGAACAACCAGTTTTGGCCTCTCCTTACACCTCTCGAGACAACCGTTAATCTTCGTGATCCGTGGACCATTAGATAACCCCAAATCATCAATCCCTATATTCTAAGCAAATAGATTGTTATCAAAGGTCTTCATCCCTTGACTTGAAAAATTCGAGCCTAATGCTGCCCGAAAGTCCAAGTGAGGGCTCCTCACTGACGTCTCACCCTTTGAGCAAGGCATCATGCCCAAGACAAAAAACACAAACCCCAAAGAAGGGTGGGGATATCCTCCCCTCACCCTTCCTCTTAGCCCCACCCAACACCAAAACCCACACCTTCAATCCTCTCCACCCGCGCAGCAGAGAGAAGAAACAAAAACCACAGGAACAGAGCACACTAGGCCTTCTCTGCCCCCAAAATGCCTCCACCCCACTGATAAGTCAACTCCACCACCAAATGGAACCCACTAACCAACATGCAAACACAGATAATTAACATGCAAGGGCTTCGCGCATGCAGCAAACCACAAGCAAAGGCCAAACGTAGTCAAAGGAAGGGAGAAACTTAACGCAGAAGAAGCCACCCGCGCCCAATCCCCACCAAAACGCAGAACACCCCACCCGCTTGCAAGGGAACACCAGAAACGTAGAGGAAAGATAGAGCTAGGGCATTGAAACCCTAGCTCCCTCAGACGCCTCCCAGCCGCTCGCCGTCCGTTTTACTCCTGCCAATTTTATAATGACTTCTTTTAAGTATTGTTATGCATGTTATTTTGTTGGTAATTTTTTTTTAAGTACAAATTTTATAAGTTTATCCTCATTTAGTTAATGAGAAAATACCTACATGTTTAGTATTTAAGCTTTTTTTTAGATTAATTTCAAAGTGGTTTTTATACAGATTTCTTTACAAATACAAAACCTAATAATCTTTGTGTCAAATTTGGTAGAATAAAATCAACATATTTTCTAGAATAGAGAAAATGTTATGATTGAATTTAAGGTTTTTTATATGGTGGCTAGACCCTAGTTTTAACCTTTGTGTGTGCACTTAGCCTAGAAGTGTGCTTAGTGTTAAGAACTAAATAAAATTGTGAATAATAGAAATGATAATAAATTAAATCTAGATACTTTTTTTTATTTTTGTAGTGTGCAAGAAGAAAGGTGGGTGATGCAAGACCCTATCTAATGCTAATAGAAAACAAGCAATGAGGAATTCCAAAGTGAATCTATTTGAATGGTTTACAAGAAGAGAAAATTATTTTTTTAGAAGACATATTTCTTTGAGAAATTAAATGTGCGTGTGTGTGAGAGAGAGAGAGATTGAGAGAATGTTTCTTTAAATAGGAGAGAAGTTATAATAGAAAAAAAAATCTCCAACATTAGAACCTAAAAATAAGAATTCCAAAGGAAAATGTTTTTGATAATATAAGCAACATTTACAAGGTGTTTTACCCTTAACACAAAAGGCCCCAAGCGAAAGAGTTCAAAGCAAAAAAATTCCAACAACGCAGTGTCAAACCAAAGCAAAGACAATGAACTAATAGCCAAAAAACAACATACAATGAACCAAAGAAAATCGACAAACAAAAATCGGCTATAACATATTGAAGACCGAAAACAACATCTCCAACACGAAAAAACTTCAATTAGTTTCTCCTCGAAGATCCACAACATGCTTCAACACCTTGTTGGCCAAGAACATGAAAAACATGAACACGCAAGAGAAAATCTCTTATCACAAGCACAAGGATCAATGCAGACATGCCACAAAGATAGAGAATGAACTAGAAACATCCAAAAGCATCCACAGCAACTGAACTTACTGAAATCACAGAATCTTCAATTAGGGACACTAACTAAAGCGACAAAAAAATTGTCAGAATGATAATCGCCATAACTGGATCAAATCTTCATACAGATCTTTGAAAATCAACGTGGATAAACTAAATATACTCAAAAAGAAACCCTTTAGTCCACAACCTCAGAATAGCAACGTACTGAACACAATGACAGAAAGAACTTCACTTCACCACTAACAACCTGTAGCATTTCTTATTACAATTTTCTCAATATCCTCGACATATGCAGCTTCTAATGCAACAATGCTAATAGTGTTGAAATCAATGACAACCACAACATCCAACAGTCATATAAGCCTGGTGCAAGTTGAGCATTAAGTTAGTGGCCTTCAAGGTCCATGTGTTCATTCCCTTTTCTAAAACCCAATTCCACAAAAACTTAACTGTCAGAATACAAAATTTGACAAGAGTAAGTAAAACACTAACACTTGAAATTTTAATTTGAAATCTCCCCATTTTGGATGGTATTTTTTCTTCAAGGATTAATACTTTAAATTTCACTAGAAAACTTGAATGAACCCTCCAACATCTAGTTGAATCCAAGGATATCCCCAAGTTTTCCATGGCGTCTTCCACCCTATTACCATCATCCACCCTATTACCTTCTCTATAAATATGAGAAATATTTATGTTCTCCAAATTCCTTAAGATATTTTGAACATCAAATATAATATCAGAACAAGTCCAACCTAAAATTTCTTTACCTTTGACAACATCTATGATAGTTTTATAGTCGTCTTCCACTTACAATCTATTGATTCCTAAAGACAAGGAAATTATGATTCCTCCAAACATAGTCATAACTTCAATTGTCATAGAAGATTGTTCCCTAATACCCCATACAAATCATGCAATTAGTTAACTAAAATCATACAAACACTTAACTAACCCTCAAATTCTCTCATCAATTCTCAACCATTGATATTCCCAGTTCTCTCTTTTGATCTTGACTGTTGATCAGTGTCATTAGATATCTGTAACACCACGCCATGAAACCCTAGAGGACAACACACTAATCACCTAAAATCAGACAATTTTTTTTTTTTAAAGTGCAATATTCACAAGATGGAAGATGAATCAATAGTTTGTTATCTAATATAAGTCCTCTAAGGTTCATGACTACGCTACTCGATTCTTGTTAACTAAACTTTCAAGAACATAAAACCATTACATTTAATTAAATTCCATCAACAATATGAAATTACATTTAATCATCTTGTTTAATTGAACAATCAATGTGAAATAAACATCAATAGAGATCATTAAATTGACAATAACATCCATTACATTTACCATTACAATAGAGAGTTTACAATTAGTACAATAATACATCATTACATCATTGTATCCTTGAATGAGAGAGGAGAGTACACCAAAAGTATATACATGATACAATACATTTGTGGAACAATACAAGTACATGAAATAATAATCCACGTGAACTAGAACAAGTGAAGAAGTCTTTAAATCCAGCAGTGATCACCACGAACATGAACAAAGTGAGGGAACCCAATGGAGTACAAGGCACATTGCACCCAACCATGTGGAACCCTAAGGTCCACCCCCATGGTAGGAGGTAGCATTAAGGTCCCACCACCAAATAGTCAAAAAAAGAAGACAACACAAGGGCTAACATGACACCAATGTAAAATAAAAATATAACATCACACGACAGTAGCACCACTTCTAAAGGCACACAACATCAAGGAAACAAGAGACAAGCGAATACTAGATTGCCATAGGAGGAGTGTCATCACATAGTTTTCTATGTGTTACCCATGTAGATCTTCCTAGGCCACAGCCCCCATCCAGGGTTACCCTAGTAGCCTCTACCAATCTCTGGCCCCCATACAAACCTATGCGGAATGAACATACCTCTCATGGGGACGAGGCAATTGATCTTGCCATTCTAGGCCTTCTCAAGTCATCTCAAGCCTAAATGAGCACTTGAGCCATGAGTGAAGCATTCACTTATCTTGATTAATGTGATTACTACCCAACCCCATAATTCATTTTAGGTTATCACTTAAATATGAAACTCCCACATGGGTTACCCAGATGCCACTTTGTGCATCAGCCCCCATTGAGAGCCACTCCCCTACTAACAACAAGGAGACCCCAATGAAATCATAAGAGAAAAACCAACTTGCACATTCACAAAATCTCATTAACATGCACAACAAGGCGAGGCATATTCCTTCCCGCACACAAGTTCCAACCACATTGGTGAATATGCTATGCAAGCTAATGACCATCATATACTCATTTAATAAAAAATAATCATCTCAAAGAATTACCAAGAAATTCCATCATGAAGACAATTCCCCTTAGCCTCTAGACGAATCCTAATATTCACTTCACATGATGACTTAAACATTGGTACAAGCCCCACAATTCAATTCATTCCTAAATCAATAATCATTCATTTTGCATCACATAAACAATTTAAAACAATATCAAAATAATGGATTACATAATCAATTTATGATGCACCCCTTTCAAGTCCATAAATACTCATCTGAAAAAAGATAGTCTATTCATATACACTATTCTTTCATTTGTTCTATATTCAATTTCATCAATCTATCTATACCCAATATTTTCTTGATTTACACATTTAAATAAAAGTATATAGAAAGCAGCATTACTTTAATAAGAAACCACAATACACCCATGTATATACATATACATACATATAAATATATAAATACATACATATATATATATATATATATATATATATATATACATATATACCTGTATAAATGTAAATATTTGATTAACATTGAATATAGAATGTTGTTGACAAATTAAAATATACAACAATAAGTTTATGCATTTATATCTGTGTATAAATATATAAATATATATATACACTACATATAAAAGTCGGTCTCTGAATACAAGAAGTGCAGTGACTGAATCGACCACACATTCATTTTGTAATTTATGCATTCATTTGAATAACATTGATGCATGTACAAAGCATCAAGAAACCATTTTTCAAACTCAATGCATGAAAGTTTACAGATTACAGCTAGCGCACCTAGATCAAATTGAGGATTTCCCTAGAGTTTCAAATGCCACATAAATTGACTACAAGGATTCATTATCCATACATTCCATTGGGTATCGAATAGATACTTTAGCTCAATATCAAAAGCTAATCGGCGCTGCAAAAGCTTGCATGGCGAACACGGAATATAACAAGGCAACCCTGTAAACTACTAATTCAAATTTAATATATATATAAAATGTAATCAAAGATTGTATCAAATAAACTCTACAGACAACTAGATACAATCGAATGACTTCAAGTCTTCAAGTATGCATAGAGGATGATATCAAATAAAACGGAAATTTCAATATGAAATCAAATGATAATTAAAGGAATGTAAATAGTGGATGGAGTATTAAATCATATGTAAATTGCATGCCAACGGCTGGAATAGAATAAAATGAAATACATTCCCAATACAAAGACAAATAGAGCCATCTACCCAAATTGAATCTCACAAAAAAAATAGCTTAATACAGAGACATTGCATCAAATACCAGAGCCAAAGTGACTTTCTCAATTAATTTCACATGACAATATCTAAAAACTCTATAAAGGTCGATTCATAAACAAATGTTAGTTTACTGATAGTTTATAGCATGAAGAGAGGGGTGTCCATTAAAACAAGAGAAGAATAGTGAATGCACCAGAGATTGCATGGAGCCAACAAGCATGATTAAGATATAGGGGCGGTGATCAATTATTTTTATCAGATTGCTAAGGATAAACTAGAAAGCTAGAAACAGGGGCAACGACTTGTGTTAATTATGATAAGTTTAAAATATAAGGATATTGAATGCTTAGGGAAATAGAGACTGTGGCTACCAAAAGTCCACCATTCTTAAATGCATACAATCACAAGTACAATAACCACGACTAGAGCCAAGACTAAGATAACAGAAGTATGGCAATCAAATTTGGGAAAATAATATAGAGCAATAAACAAAAACAACAGAACGCCGCAAAAGAAAAGAATTCCCAAGGTTGCATGAAATTTATGGAATAAGCACAACTTGAATTCAAACATTTATTTTGCTTCAAACAACACAATATTGCATTATTTGTTTTCTAATTCAACATTAAAATGGAGGAAATATAATGGAACTTGGTTTATGTGCTTGTCAAAGCTGAAGTCTTGATGCAGAGCTCTTCTAAATTCCAGCTTCAACACCTTCTAAGTTTTCAAAACACTGTGAAAACCCCCAATTTCCCCAGCTTCCAAAAACCCCCAAAAAAGATTTCAAGAATCCAAGAAAATGTGCATGGTAAGAACAAAAATTAGTTTTCCCCCAAATAATCAAAAGCCCCTTAACTAATTTATTTATTACCTCCACCATCTGTAACTGCATGCACTCTTAATTCAATTAATTGATTTAAATTTTCCCCCACTACCATCAACTTATTCAATTTATTATTATTTTATAATTTTTTCTTACTTAATATCTACACAAAGTAATCAACTATTAAAACATTTAATTTACTAACGTAATATTTCATATAATGTTGTTTGCACAATATGATAGTTTAATATATTTATTCTTTAAATTCCCTTATAAAATCATAATTTTAAATTTATTTAAATCAAATAAAGACATTATTATTATTTATTTAATCATTGCTTCAATTTTATTAAAAAAATTATTTTAATACAAAAATTAATAAAAAAATCAAAGTACAATCAACCAACTCAATCAAATACACAAAATACCTAGAAAAGCCAGACCTCACAGCGAAGATGGAAAAATAGGACCATGACATAGGATAGAAATGAACAACACTGCCAAGGTGACACGGATACACATCCTCGTTGAGGATGTTGGCTCAACATAGGGGACCCAATGCTATCTCCATTGGGTATAAGGCATGCTCAAACTTGGAAATTTAGGTGGAGTCGATGCCTGGTTCCTGTAACCTGCAACAAAGCACACATTCAAATATGTACATAGACAAGCAATCAAACACACTATGAAGGTAAAATCGTAGCATTGCAAGGCACTCACAAATGAGTGATGTGACCCTGTTCCCCTTCACCAATGCATCAACACACAATAATCAGATATCAAATCATGATAAGAACATATATCTAATATAACATAATTCTCATATCAATAATAACCCACATAATCAATTAAACTGATCTACTAAGCATGGTATAACTATAAACATCAACGATAAGTGTATCATCAAGTATCATAACTATGCATCAAAGTATCATAATATTCAAGTATCATCAAATAGTATCATAATTTCCACTACAACCAAGTCTCTATCAAAAACAAAAGGAAAACTAAGGGGGCACTACATCCTCCCCCTAGGACCAGGCTTACTCCTAGAAGCCTACAAACAAAAATGGGTACAACTCTCTCATCCCAGATGCATCCTCCCATGTAACAGAAGTCTTGTCATTCATATCCCATTGGACCCTAGCTTGCTCAATGTCTCATCCCCTAAGTGTGAGTCTCCTATGTTGTATGATGCCCATGGGCTCCAAAGCCAGTTGCTCGTCCTCTACCTATAATGCATTCCAATCAAGTACATGAGATATGTTTGGATAATAGGGTCTAAGAACTGAAATGTGAAACACATCATGAATGCACGAGAGATTGGACGGAAAAGCAAGACAATATGCAATAGGACCAATCCTCTCCAAGATCTCAAAAGGCCCAACAAAGCGTGGTGTGATCTTAGAGCCTTTTCCATAACATATCAGACTCTTTCGCAGATGCACCCACAGGAATACCCGGTCTCCAACTAAGAACTGATGGCCCACCCTATGAGCATCGACATATTTCTTTTGCATGTCTTGGGTTGCCACCAAATGCTCCCTAATGCAAAACACCTGCTGCTCCATCTCCTACAGCATCTCCAAACCAAGAATAACTCTGTCCTCCAAATGATCCCAACTCAATGGGGCTCGACAAGGACGACCATACAATGTCTGAAAGGGAGGCATGCCAATAGAATTGTGATAACTATTATTGTATGCAAGCTCCACCAAATACAAGTAGTCCTCCCAACGATACTGTTGATCCATAATGTACATCTGAAGCATATCCTCGAGGATCTGATTGACCCTCTCGGTCTTCCCATCAGTCTTTGGATGATAAATTGAACTGAAGTTCAACTGATTCCCCAATGCATCTTGCACAAACATCCAAAGAGCTAAAGTAAACATTGGATCTCTATCTGAATAATCCTGCAAGAAATACTGTGCAACCTAACAATATCCTCCATGAAAACTTTGGCCACTAATGAAGCATTGTATGAGGATCGTATAAGAGAGAAGTGTGCCGCCTTCATCAACCTGTCCACAGTGACCATATTGGTGTCATGCTGACGGGAAGAAATTGACAAACCAACAATAAAATCCAATGAGATAATATCCCATTTCCACTCTAAGACTAGATGAGGTTGTAAAAGACCTGTAGGATGCTAGTGTTATGCATTTACTCTCTGACACTTTAGACATCTCGACACAAAATCAACAATATCTCTCCTCATTTTGGCCCAAAAGTACAACTGACGAAGATCTACGTGCATTTTCTTGACACCCAAATGAGTTGAATAGGGTGCCCGATGAGCCTCAGTCATGATAAAAGTAAAAAGATCTCCTGAGGAAGGAACATAAATACTTCCCAAATACCGCAACAAGACATCTGACTTAAGAGAGTATCCTGCAAATTTTCCCTCTAAAACTCTATCTGACTCCACCTCAGATCTCACCTCCTGATACCAACTATCTAAAGGAAGTGTTGAAAGGATCTAAATCCTCAATTCCACTCCAAGAGTCATTGTTGAAAGCTTGTGTCTTCGACGACTAAGCACATACACTACCACATTCCCCTTCGCCTGAATGAATTTTACCTCAAAATCATACTCACATAAGAACTGCATCCATCATCTTTGCATCGCATTTAGATTATGTTGCATGAAAATATATTGTAAACTATGATGATCACTGTGAAGCTCAAACTAATGCCCCAATAGAAAGTGCCTCCATCTCTTCAAAGCATGAACCATAATAGCTAACTCCAAATCATGTGTGGGATAGTTCAACTCATTATTCTTGAGTTTGTGAGACTCATAGGCAATCACACAACCATCTTCCATCAACATTGCTCCTAAACCCTCCAAGGAAGCATCTATACAAACCACAAAATTCCCAGTAGGATCAGGAACTGCTAATATAGGTTCACTGGTCAATCTCTCCTTAAGAGTCTAAAAAGCTACCTGACACTACTCTGACCAAATAAGCTTCTTCCCTTTCCTTTGAAGAGAAGTGATGGGGTGGGATATCCTCGAGAAACCATGTACAAACCGTCAATACTAACCTGCTAAACCCATGAAACTGTGAACCTTTGCAACATTAGTGGGCGCAGGCTAATCAATGATAGCTTGGATCTTTGAAGGATACACTGCAATGCCCTCACCAGAGATAACATGACCCAAATACTTCACCTCAGTCTGGAAGAACTCACATTTCACCAAATTTGCATACAACTAGTTTTCTCTCAAACACTGAAGCACCTGGCTCAAGTGCTCCTCATGCTCCTCCATGGTCCTCGAATAGATCAAAATGTCATCTAAAAACACCAAGACAAACCTATTGAGATAGGTATGAAACACACCATTCATCAAACTCATGAACATAGACGGTGCATTCATCAACCTAAGCGACACAACTATGAACTCGTAGCTTTCGTAACAAGTATAAAATGTGGTCTTATGGATATCTGCCTTGAAGATGCACAACTGATGATATCTTGACTTAAGATCAATCTTCAAAAATACCCTAGCACCCTTGATTTGATCAAACAGATCATCGATCCTCGACAATGGATACTTGTTTCTCACTGTCACCTTATTCAATTACTGGTAATCAATGCACAATCGAAGGGATTCATCCTTTTTCACAAAAATCACCGGTGCTCCCCAAGGAGAGACACTAGGATGAATAAACCCCATCGCCAACAACTCCTCAAGCTGCAACCAAAGCTCCTTAAGCTCCTGAATGGTCATTCGATATGGAGCTCGTAAAATGGGCTCAACTCCTAGTACACAATCTATCTTAAAATCAATGTCACGGTTAGGTGGCATCCCTAGAATCTCGCTAGGAAAGACATCAACATACTATCTAAGGATGTGATGACTATCAAGAGACACCTCGCGGCTCTCCCCTAACTCCATATCATTAACTGTCACTACAAACAACTAACAGCCCTGATGCATACACCTCCTCAACTATATAGCAGAGATCATCCTCAAAGAAATAGGCCTCTGCACACCAACTACCTCAACCTCATTGCCAGAGTCATCTATGCACTGCATCGACTTACGCCAACAATCTATGACTGCTCTATGAGCCTCTAACCGATCCATGCCAAAAACAATATCATATGACCCAAGGGGAATAATACGAAGGTCTATTGTGGTGGAAAGAGACCCAATCCTCAAACTACAACCATGAACAAGAGACTCAACTGTGACCTTAGCACCGGAGGCCAACTCAACCTGTCACCTATCATCCTACTTTGTTGCCACCAGTCCACATCGCGCTACTATGAAAGGAGAGATAAAAGAATCTGAAGCACCTGAATCAAAGAGAATAGAGACACTATGACCCTCCAACACACCTAAAGTCTCAACCACTATACCCTAGTGCTTAGCCTGGAAATTTTCAACAACAGAAAAATCTTTGTGTGATCTGCCTACATCTCCTGCTGTCAGCTCTGAAGCCTCTAATCTCTGACTAAATCTAGATGTTACCTTTTGAGGACACTGCCTAGCAATGTGACCCTACTGACCGCAAGAGAATCACCCTGTACCTTTGCTGAAACCTCTACCACCTAGAGGTGCACTGGACTATTGAACATTATCACTACTAACTACAGACTGTGAACTCTGGGCTGGCTAATCAGAGTGATAATGCTTGTTTCGCCTCCAATTCTAGTCTCTCTCGGACTGAAACATATCATGCTACCAAGACTAAGAGTTCTTATGTTTTCATTACAAGTGTTGTTACTTTTGACCACCCTTAATGGGTGCATGATGGCTCCTAGAAGGACCTACTGACTGAGTCTGACCACCTCGAGAACTGAAACTTGCTCGAGGTGCACTACCAATCTGTACACATGGTTGACCACCTAAATCCATAGCCAAATTCTCCTCTACTATATGTGCCTTCTCCACAACCACCTCCATAGTTTTTAGCTCAAACACATACACACCCCCACTTATATGGGCATTGAATCCCCTAATAAAGTGTTGTACCAACATACCCTCATCATCTCCTATGCCAGCATATTGCTTAAGCTCATAAAATCTCCACTTATACTACTCAACTAAAATCGCCATCTATCTCAACTCATGGAACTCATCCGCATGACATTGCCACCAATGATTGGACAAGAACCGAACTTTGAATCTCTCTAAGAACATCTCCCATGAGACTGAATCTATATCCAAATGGAGCTTCTACTCCTCCAAATTCCACCACATGGAAGCAAAACCTCAGAGATTCATGATAGCGCACCTAGCCTTGGTGTTGCTACCATATGGATGCATAGCGAAACACCTATTTGGATCAATTAACCAAGTCTCTACCTCTAAACCACTACCAGTCCCATCAAAAGTAGGAGGATGTGCTCGTAAAAATTCCCTCATATGTCCAGCTAATATAGCATCCTACTCAACTACAATCTCTCTCCTCCTGGAGATCTCTCTCTCTAAACACCAACTATTCATCCTCCTGTCTCAGACCAAGATGGGCAAGAACCTCCTCAAGTAAGTGACACAACTATGTGCCCTCTAACCCTAGTTGATCTAGATGCTGACCTCCACCTCCCTGATTATTTTGGGAACCTTGTTGTTCCTCACAATTAGACTCGTGGGAACTCTGATGAGGGGAGGCATGGTGATTAGCCCCACGGCCACCACCATGACCTCTACTACGCCCTCAACCTTCACCCCGACCTCTAGGAATTATCGTACACAGACACCACCAAGGACAAGTTCAGGATGTTAGACGAGGTCAACGAGGGAAAATATAAACTTCAGAATCTAAACAACTAAGACAACATAATGGACTCTTGTATATACCCAAAGTACCCAGTGTTAGAACTTGGGATCTGATACCATGTGTAACACCCAACCACGAAACCCTAGAGGACAACACACTAATCACCAAAAATTGGAAAAAAAAATTTTAAGTCAAATATTCACAAGATGGAAGATGAATCAATAGTTTGTTATCTAATCTAAGTCCTCTAAGGTTTCTGACTACGCTACTCAATTCTCGTTAACTAAACTATCAAGAACAAAAAACCATTACATTTAATCAAATTCCATCAACAATATGAAATTACATTTAATTGAACAATCAATGGGAAATAACCATCTATAGAGATCATTAAATTGATAATAACATCCATTACATTAACAATTAAAATAGAGATTTTACAATTAGTTACAATAATACATCATTACATCATTGTCTCCTTGAATGAGAGAGAAGAGTACACCAAAAGTATATACATGATACAATACATTTGTGGAACAATACATGAAATAATAATCCACATGAACTAGAACAAGTGCAAAAGTCTTCAAATCCAGGAGTGATCACCGTGAACACGAACAAAGTGAGGGAACCCAATGGAGTACAAGGCACACTCCACCCGACCATGTGGAACCCTAAGGTCCACCCCCCATGCTAGAACATATCATTAAGGTCCCACCACCAAATAGTCAAAAGACAAAAGACAACACAAGGGCTAACATGACACTAATGTACAAGAAAAATACAACATCACATGAAAATAGCACCACTTCCAGAGGCACACAACATCAAGGAAACAAGAGATAGGGGAATACTAGATTGCCATAGGAGGAGTCTCATCACATAGTTTTCTATGGGTTACCTAGGCAGATCTTCCTAGGCCCTGATCCCCATCTTGGGTTACCTTGGTAGCCTCTACTGATCTCCGAACCCCATACAAACCTATGTGGAATCAACATACCTCTCATGGGGATGAGGTAGTTGATCTTGCCATTCTAGGCCTTCTCAACTCATCTCAAGCCTAAATGAGCACTTGAGCCATGAGTGAGGCATTCACTTATCTTGATTAGTGTGATTACTACCCAACCCCCTAATTCATTTTAGGTTATCACTTAACTACGAAACTCCCACATGGGTTACCCAGATGCCACTTTGTGCATTGGCCCCCATTAAGAGTCACTCCCCTACTAACAAAAAGGAGACCCCAATGAAATCAAAACAGAAAATCCAACTTGCACAATCACAAAATCTCATTAACATGCACAAAAAGGAAAGGCATATCCCTTCATGCACACAATTTCCAACCACATTAGTGAATATACTATGCAAGGCTAATGACCATCATATACTCATCTAATACAAAACAATCATCTCAAAGGATTACCAAGAAATTCCATCAAGAAGACAATTCCCCTTAGCCTCTAGAAGACTCCTAATATTCACTTCACATGATGACTTAAACATTGGTACAAGCCCCACAATTCATTCCCAAATCTACAATCATTCATTTTGCTTCCCATAAATAATTTAAAACAATATCAGATCATGGATTACATAATCAATTTATGATGCACCCCTTTCAAGTCCATGAATACTCATCTAAACAAAGATGGTCTATTCCTATACATTATTCTTTCATTTGTTCTATATATTCAATTTCGTCAATCTATCTATACCCAATATTTTCTTGATTTACACATTTAAATAAAAGTATATAGAAAGCAACATTACTTTAATAAGAAACCACAATACACCCATGTATATACATATACATACATATAAATATATAAATACATATATATATATACATATATACCTGTATAAATGTAAATATTTTATTAACATTTAATACAAATTGTTGTTGGAAAATTAAAATATACAACAATAAGTTTATGCATTTATATCGGTGTATAAATATATAAATATATATATACACTACATATAAAAGTCGGTCTTTGAATACAAGAAGTGCAATGACTGAATCAACCACACATGTGTTTTGTAATATGCATTCATTTAAATAACATTGAACCCTTATATGTCCAACAAACATTGATGCATATACAGAGCATCAAGAAACCATTATTCAAACTCAATGCATGAAAGTTTACAGATTCTAGCTAGCACGCCTACATCAAATTGGGATTTTCCTAAAGTTTTGAATGCCACACAAATCACCTACAAGGATTCATTATCCATACATTCCACTAGGTATCAAATAGATACTTTAGCTCAATATCAAAATATAAATGACACTGGAAAAGCTTGCATGGCGAACAAGCAATATAAAGAGGGAACCCTATAAACTACTAATTGAAATTTAATATATATCAAATGTAATCAAAGATTGTATCAAATAAACTTTACATGCAACTAGATAAAACCGAATGACTTCAAGTCTTCAAGTATGCATCGAGGATGATATCAAATGAAATGGAAATTTCAATATGAAAACAAGTGATAATTAAAGGATTGTAAACAACGAACAGAGCATTAAAGTATAACTATATTGCATGTCAGTGGCTGGAATAAAATAAAATGAAATACATTCACAATACAAAGATAAACAGAGCCAACAACCCAAATCAAATCTTACAAAAAATAGAGCTCAATACAGAGACATTGCATCGAATGCCAGAGCCAAAGTGACTTTCTCAATGAATTTCAAATGATAAGATCTAGAAACTCTATAAAGGTCGATTCATAAACAAATGCCAATTTATTGATAATTTATAGCATGAAGAGAGAGGTGGCAATTAAAACAAGAGAAGAATAACGAATACACTAGAGATTGCATGGAGCTAACAAGCATGATTAAGAAATAGAGGTGGCGCTTAATTATTTTTATCAGATTGCTAAGGATAAACTAGATAGCTAGAAATAGGGGCGAAGGCCTGTGTTAATTATAATAAGTTTAAAATATAAGGATATCGAATGCTTAGGGAAATAGAAAGTGCGGCTACCAAAAGTCCACCATTCTTAAATGCATACAATCACAAGTACAATAACCACAACTAGAGCCAAGACTAAGATAACAAAAGTATGGCAATCAAATTTGGGGAAACAATACAAAGCAATAAATAGAAATAATAGAACGCAGCAAAAGAAAAGAATTCCCAAGATTGCATGAAATTTATGGAATAAGCACAACTCGAATTAAAACATTTATTTTTCTTTAGAAAGCACAATCTTGCATTATTTGTTTTCTAATTCAACATTAAAATGGAGGAAATATAATGTAACCTAGTTTAGATGTTTGTCAGAGCTGAAGTCTTGATGCAGAGCTCTTCAAAATTCCAACTTCAACACCTTCTAAGTTTCCACAACACTACAAAAACCCCCAATTTCCCCAGCTTCCAAAAAGGCCCAGAAAAAATTTCAAGAATCTAAGAAAATGTTCACGATAAGAACAAAAAATATTTTTCCCCCAAATAATCAAAAGCCCCTTAACTAATTTATTTATTACCTCCACCATCCATAACTGCATGCACTCTTATTTCAATTAATTTATTTAATTTTTCCCCCACTACTGTCAACTTCTTCAATTTATTATTATTTTATAAATCCACCTTACTTAATATTTACACAAAGTAATCAACTATTAAAACATTTAATTTACTAACTTAATCTTTCATATAATTTTTTTTTCACAATATGATAGTTTAATATATTTATTCTTTAAATTCCCTTATAAAATCATAATTTTAAATTTATTTAAATCAAATAAAGACATTATTATTATTTTTTTAATCATTGCTTCAATTTTATAAAAACTTTTATTTTAATAAAACAATTAATAAAAAAAATCAAAGGACAATCAACCAACTCAATCAAATACACAAAATACCCAGCAAAACTAGACCTCACGGCGAAGACGAAAAAACAAGACCACGACACAGGATAGAAATGAATAACACTGCCAGGGTGACATGGATACACATCCTCTTCGAGGATGCTAGCTCAACGTAGGGGACCCGATGTTATCCTCAAATCAACTATCTCCATTAGGTATAAGGCATGCTCAAACCTAGCAATTCAAGTGGAGTTGATGCTTGGTACCAGCAACCTGCAGCAAACCACATGATCGAACACGTACATAGACAAGCAGCCAAACAAACTGTGAAGGGAAAATAGCAGTGTCGCAAGGTACTTGCAAACATGTGATGTGACCCTATTCCCCGTCACCAATACATCAACACACAATAATCAAATATCAAGTCATGATAAGAACATACATCTAATAATCACATAATTCGCATATCAATAATAACCCACATAATCAATTAAATTGATCTACTAAGCATGGTATAAGTGTAAACATCCGTGATAAGTTTGTCATAAAGTATCATCATAATTGTGCATCAAAGTATCATAATATCCAAGTATCATCAAACAGTATCATAAGGTCCACTACAACCAAGTCTCTATCAAAAACAAAAGGAAAACTAAGGGGGCACTACAACCAAGTGTTTCTTTTGATCTTGACCGTTGATCAGTCTCATTAGATATCTATAAATTAGAGCATCCTATCCTTCATTTTTTATCTCATATCACACAAGAAAACTATAGTCATATTTTGTAGGTGATAATTGTGCTAAATCCAAATCTGAGAGCAAAGACAATTCAATACCATTTATCCCAAGGTGAAATAGAGGAGAGCAATGGAACTACGCATAGGGTAAAATTGTATTGTGATTTAATATTTTATAGTTGAATCAATTTACCTTTCTTGCTTCATTGTTTTGATCTTGTTTGATTGTAATTTGTTTATTCATGCTTATTACACCATGGTTTTGCAATCATTCCATTTTGAGGTCATACACATGACATAAACAAAAACCACAATACATCCTAAGTACTAAATCATAAATCATAATCACAATGTCATCCCGTAAATACCATATCATAATAACATCATTAGTGTATCCATAAACCATAATACCTTGCATAATTCATCAATCATATACATAAATCCATAAATCATAACCATAATCATGATAGCATCCATCAAATAAATCACATCCATAAAACATATAACCATAGCCATCCCATAATCATAATCATCTACATCAATCTATAAACCATAACCATAATCATGATAACATCCATCACATAAATCACATCCATAAAAAATATAACTATAAGCATCACATACTCATAATCATCTACATAAAACCATAAACCATTGCATCATGACACAATATTAGGCATCATTAAATCATAAGTGTAATCATACCCACCACATGATAACCATCCATAAGTATAAATTATAACCATGAAATAAGCATAACCACACTTACATAAGAATAATCATATCCATCATCAATCACATCGTGAATAATATGCATCATAAATTTGATCATGTAGATTACATAATCACATAAACAACATAACTATAGTTATATCCATCATCATAATAACATGCATGAGTTAACTCATGGTTATCATCATTACATAATAAATAATATAACACCATCATATAACCATCAAAAAAATTATCTCATATATTATATAAATAATTTTCATGGTACAATGTGTCATCCATATAAATTCACTCTGAGGAATTAGGAGGAGTAGACATAAAAAAAATTATACAAAATCAAGGCTAGATTTTGCTAGCATCCTCATCTAGGCCTCTAGGAAATTATTTACAAAAGGCTATCCTACAATATAGACCCCATCTTCCTAGATCATTGAGATTGATTTGATATCATTGAGATTGAAGTTACCCTCTAATTCAATAGCACTCCTTGCTTATATAGACCTCAATAATACTTTTCCTCTCATTTGGCTATTGTCATATGATCAAATAGGCTACATATTTTTGCTATCACCAACCCCATCTCATATTCCTCGACCATGGTTGTATCCCTCTCTCTTAGATGTGCTATAATTCATACTATGCCTACTATAACTAATTCCTAAGCTAATATTCCATCCCTCCTCCATCCCCTCATGCATGTTCCCTAGAAGCATCTTGGTCATGTCTAATGGTGTCTAGCTTAGTCTAGAGTTTGTCTCCCTAGCTCTCTCTATGACCAGATCTATCTTTAGCCCATCTTGCTTTGCTTGGAGACTATCTCACTTAGCTTTTCCTTTATCTTTCTCTACCTATAGTTTACCTTTCTAGATTCTTGGAGGCTATCTCACTCAATAGTCCTCTAGTATCACTCTAATCGAACCTCATCTCTCACCTATTGACAAGTACCTAACTATAGAATCTCCATTCCTAGCCCCACCTATACATTCTCCTCGTCCTCTTTTCCCCCTATATTTAATCAATTTACATATCCTCTCCCTCCTCTCCCCTTGCTCCTTCAAACCCTGATGGTCCTACTCCTACTATCCCTAATGGCTCTGCTCTCGCTATCCTAGATAGACTTGCTTTATTTATCCCTTGAGCCTACTCTCTCCTCCCCCCTTTTCATCCACTCTATCTCCCCCATCCCACCCTTCCTCACCTACAATACCTCTCTCTCAAAAATCATCAGTCTAATAGGTTGACGCCTAACCCACTAGGCTACATACTTTGTTGTAACCCTTGCATCTACTACATTTATCCTCGAAACTCATATCATTTATAGTCTCTAATACCAACTTTCCTTGTCTTGGAATCCATCCATAGGCATCCCCCATGACCAATTATTGTATGTGACTCATGCAAATACCACCTCACCCCATAGGCTCCCTTGTTGTAACCCAAACTATTGCATCACCTTATGAGGAAGATAATGCTCAATGGCATGTCATGTTTTCCCTATCAAGTAATGTGACCTTTATGAGTAGAGAATTTGGTCACCATTCCCTAGTCACAACTTACATTATTTCCATGACCTACACTTCACATCATCAATCTCATTCATCACCCATATTCAGTAGGGTAGGTATCCCATCTTGGTATGTCAAATAGAACCTACATACATGTGAACATACAATTGCCCTGACTCACTACCTCATTGCTACAAGCCTCAAAATTATAATATAGTCCCAAACCCAAATATGAAGTAAAATCGTATTTCACCCCAAACTCCTCTTGCCCATGTAATGTACCAAGTGTATTTCCTAGTATAACTGGGCCAACATGTAGGATCCCAAAGCATTTACCACTCTAGTGGATATCGTCTACTCCAAAAAATGTGCCCATCCAATGGGGAATCCACATGATCTCTTAGTCACAACCACATACAAGGGAAAATCTTAAAAAATACCTATACCCACTCCAAAATCCCTCTCTATCCCTCTTAGTGATAAGATGCATATCATGAATAGTAACTCCAAATATAGATCTTTAGTAATCAAGTCATATGCCATCAACTCTTCATAGACTAAAATCTATAGAATCCTCCATATGTCCTCTAGGGTGATAATCATCTCCCTAGTTAGTAGTAGGACAGGGATAGTATCACTCTGCCATCTACCTAACAAGTTTGTAATCATCATATGATGAGCCTAGATCTCTAGAATGTAGGTAATATTGTATACTCTAATTACCTCTAAAAACTCCTTATCAATATCTATCAATAATGGTCATAGCCTCATTGTTCAAGGCTACCTCTTTCATGATTATAGTAAAATTAATAAGTGGTGGTAATTTTTAAATTAATGTATAATGAATTTTAATCAAAATTTTGCAATTGTTTTTATAAGAATAAAATTTGACATTTCAAAAAAAAGCATTTGGAATTTTTTTAATTGGAGATTAGTGATTTATTTCATTATATAATCATAAGGGTAGGAATATTGATAGTACCTCACATTCTTTCCATGTATCTGGTGTATCTTTTGATTATTCTAGAGATTTAGGCTTGCATTATAATTAAATAATCCTGATATCTCGTGATATTGGAAACTATCTTTCTAATTTCATAAATAAAAAAATATAACTAAAATTTAGGAAATTGAAACAATAAAAATTTGGAATAGATAATTATTTCAACCACAAACATGATATTGTGACCATGGTGACATAATATATTTCAATATAATTGATCTTATAGCATATCACTCTAATCTTGACCAAACACATTCCATCCCTTTGATTTCACACCCACTACCTCATCATTAACATCTTAGATTTAAGAGCTTGATAGAGCCTTAGCTTTCCTTTAAGAAACATGTTTGAAAAGGTTATTATCTTAAATGGATGTGGAAGTGGTAACACTGATGAGATAGTGTTCTTAGAAGGATTTCGAAGTTTCCATGGTGGTGACTCACAAGGTGCAGGAAAGTTTGGCTCATTTATGGATGATAAATATCCTCAATGAATACCACATTGTGTGCCCGTGGATCAGTGTACGTAAAACCAGGGAAAACTATTTTGGCTGGCTGGTTTGTTGAAGGGTCACCAAAGACCTTATAAAAGGCTCTGTAATGACTTGTTTTATGATCCAAGATTGTTGATAATGCCATACATTTACTAGATTTAGTGTTATATTTTGTCACAATCAGAATGAAAGGAATGTCAAGCAGCTGTTTATCTAAACTACGAAAGGTATTCTTCTGGTGAATGCAATTATCACTTGCTATGTGTTTACGATTTAAAAGCTTATTCTGTACAAATAGTTAAAGTGCCTTTATGAACTGCATGCCTACTTATGTACATTCATTACAATTGGTACTGCACGACATCTGTTCCTTTGATAAATCTTCTAAGCTTCGTACTGGTAAGCTATCACATAGGGAAAAGTTGATGGGATTTTCTGCTAGTTTGTATGTCTAAGATAGTTGCAACATAGGAAGAGAGAGTGCAATGAATTTAGAAAAGTAAAGTTCATTTATTGTTTATTCCATCCCAATGTTGAAAGTTAGTTTGGTTTAGTTAGAAATAGATAAAAAGGGAAATAATTATTAGTTAAAATTAGGTTATTCGATTTGAATTTTAGGTGGTTTGATGGGATAAATTATTTTCATAAAGAATTTTATTTATAGATTATGTTAATAAAAAATTAAAGATAATAAATTAAATGTATAATTAAAATAATTGTTTCTAGTAAATGTGTATTATTTTTATTTGCAAACAAAATAATTAGTTATAATGGATGATATAAGCATGTACAAATAAATTACATGAGAGACTTCCTAACAAATGTGAACTTAAATTTGATCCATGTCAAGTCTTATAAATGAAAAGAAAGATTTTTCTAAAAAAAGTTTCAAGAAGAGAAGTTTCTAGAAGGAAAGAACATGGAATAGAGAAGTGATGTTGGAATACTCACACACAAATAAGTGTTGTCATCACCGCAATGACACTAGAACAAGCACTCAAACATGCATAGAAGAGGCATGTAGCTAATACACACAAAGAGAGATACAACATCATCTTAGCAAGGAAGGAGTGGCAAGTATCTCAATGTAGCACACTCTCCAAATGAGAAGCACAACACACATAAGTAGAGGGTTGTTAGGTTAACTCAATCTACTAAAAGGTACACAACAAATATGACACAAACACACACCATCATAGAAGATAGAATACTATAACAAGAAAGGAGACACTGAATATTTCATTCCTTAGATTCATTAAGAAGACATGAACCATTTCAATCCTTAGCATTTTCATGAGAATCATACAATATTCACTACTTCATTAGGTTCAAATACTACATTCAATCACTCACTATAACTTCACAAGCATAACAAATAGATTAGGCACATCAACCATAAATATAGATGTAAATAAATGAGGACAATACCAATCATTTTCTAACATTAGAAAATGGAATAAAGCCTTTTCTTAATTCTTTAATTAATCAAATTAATTCCCTCACTAATATACATAAATAAATCAATGGCTAAAATGGATTATTGTTTCAAACACCATGAATGGATCCTCAAAACATTTCAAGCCCCCTAAAATAGAGATAAAGCATCATAAGAGATTTTCAATTATGCAAATAAGATTGCCTCAGCATGCATATCAAGGAATTGTAAGAAACAAAACCATAAAGCTTCATCAAAAAAATCCACACCAAGATGCTTCCACAACAAGATATATGCTTTGGTAATCCTTGGATGCTTCTACAACTCTAGTAAAAGCTTACAAAAATCACATTTAATAGAATATTTTACATAAGGATGTCAAACGTGTTGTTCTAGCTTCCCAAATTGATGCAAAGCAATAATAAGGTATTTACAATATAAAAAAATACCAATTACATAGCAGAAGGACCTCCTAACACTTCTATGTTTCTCAAAGATTCAATTCATGAAAGAATGGACTAAAAATTACAAATAAGGTTTAAAAATGAAAGGGGGGTCCTATTAACTTTCACTATAGTGTATTGAATCATAAATTTGATAGCCATCAAGGTCCAACATTTAGAATTGCAAAAGAATAATTTTTAAATTTGAATAATATTTTTCTTCTTTCAAGTAAATTTTACAATATATATATAATATAAAAGAATCCAATTCCATTACAAATTCATTCAAGTGAATATTACAATTTGGTGATTCCAACTAATAAGATCAATCCTCAATACTTAATTTGAATCCATGAGAGATAATACAACTTTATAATTTTATGTAAATAATAAACAATGATAATTAAAAGATGTTAATACATTGATAACCCTACAGGCTCCCAAGGAGATATTCAAGAAGAGGTTCAACATGGAAATTGAGAATATTGAAGGGATTGGATGTCATACAATTTATTTCCAATGTTGAATTATTTATTAATTCTATTATTTTATTATGCCCATATGGGAAAGGGCATCCCACTTTGACTTGGTCAATATGCCATGTGTATTTACTAGTACGATATGTGTAAGAGTTTGTAAGAAAATTTATGACGTTGTAAGATGCATAAGAGATTCTATGGCAATCATAATAATATGTAAGAGGGAGGTTACAAAGTGGAGTAGGAATATTAACCCACTTATGATATGTAAGAATGATGATTCATAAAGCATCTTGTTAAAGGAGGTAAATGAAAAAGTAGTGTGTTCAAGTATTATGGGAAGCTATGACATTTTTATGATGCATAAGGGAATGTGTTATAAATATACCATTGACCCATCATGGGTTGTGGGTTGTGAGAATTCTTATCATGGTATTTTAGAAGCTTGTTTGGACTCATGGTATTGCCTTTCGTTGGTTTTTAGGAGTCATTAAATCTATATATTGAGGGATTGAGATGGAGGTAGTATGGTTTGTGTAGTATAGGTTTATGCTATCAATTTTCCTCTAATTTGTAAGTTTTCATCTACATGCAAGGCATTAATCTTTATATAGTATTGTAACTATGTTATTGCTAGGAATATATTGGTTTCACTACTTTGGAGGCTAGGGTTTTCTTGATTTTTTTCCCAAGGTATATATATTGCATTCGTGTTCTTCAGGTTACTTATATTCTTCTTATATCATTCCTATTTCTTTCTAAATGTTTTTATGCATGCTATTCTACTAGTAATTTTTTTAAGTACAAATTTTATAAGTTTTTCCTCATATAGTAATGAGAAAATACCTACATGTTTAGTATTTAATATTTTTTAGATTAATTTTTAAGAGGTATTTATACATATTTCTTTACAAATGAAAAACCTAATAATGTTTGTGTCAAATTTGGTAGAATTAAATCAACGTATTTTCTAGAATAGAGAAAATGTTGTGGTTGAAAAGGATTTTTCTAAGGTGGCTAGACCTAAGTTTTAACCTTTGTTTGTGCACTAAGACTAGACGTGTGCTTAGTGTTAAGAACTAAATAAAAGTGTGAAATAATAGAAATGATAATAAATAAAATATAGAGCTCAAATTTATTATTTTTCTAGTGTGCAAGAAGAAAGGTGGGCGATGTAGGACCCTCTCTAATGCTAATAGAAAACAAGCAATAAGGAATTCCAAAGTGATTTAAAAAGAGAACCAAAGTGAATCTCTTTGAATGGATTGCAAGAAGAAGGGAAAAATAAATTTAGAAGAGAGATTTCTTTCATAAATTAAATGTGTGTGTATGTGTGATAGAGAGAGAGAGAGAGAATATTTTTAAAGAGGAGGGAAGTTATAATACACAAAAAAATATCCAGCATTAGAACCTAGAAATAAAAATGCCAAAGGAAAATGTTATAATAGAAGAGAAGACTTGAAGATGAATCATTATCTCCTCAAGAAATAAAGATGATAAAATTCTAAGAAGCTATGATAGAATTTTACAAAGGTTAATAGTAAAATGGAATAACAATAGTTTTATAAATAATAATTTAATGTGTTCACAATATAGAATTTAAAAATGAATGCAATCAAATTTTACCAACAAAGAGGAGCAAATTTTACAAGAGTGGAAAATCTTGTAGTAGTAGAATCCTTGAGAAAATCTATCAATAGTGAAATCTCTTGTTCAAGAAGATAGGAATAAAAATAAGCCTTTCAAATTTCTAGAATAACTAGAAATTTCCATAGCATAAACTTGTAGAGAATCGAAAGCAATCATGTGAAGAAATGAAAGCTAGCAAGAAGAATATTTCGAAAATTCAAGAGCTTTTTTTAAAGGACAAAGAAGAAAAATTTTATAGTGCATTGTTAATTTAAAAAATAACTAAATAAAAAGGTGGCCAAGTAGAAAATATATTAGGAATTACATGTATGGTTGAAATAGTGGTATGATTCAATTTTGTGAAAGGTTACCACTCAAACATGTGGGTGTCTTGTAACTGTGGATGGGTTTGATATAAGATAAAAATCATAAAATATTATAAAGAGGTCAAAACACAAGAAAAAATAATATTAGCTCCAAATACATGAAAGAATATAAAATTGGCACGTGATTTAAAAAAGGTTGAGGTCATGGTTTAAATGAATCCTGAAACATACTATGATAAAGGGTACTAAAATGATTGTGATTCAAATAGAGTAGAAATTGTAAGGTATGTGACTTATGAATCTACAAATTTATCTCAAGACTCGTTATAGATGCACTTATATATCCAAAATCATAGAACAAGGATTTGAACACAAATTTTCAATAAATCCTAAATAAATTCAAATAAGATAAAGCAACAAGGACTCAAATAATCCAATAAGCAAGCTACCTTTTATATATAATGATACATGTATTATAAGGCCCAACTAATGGACCTAGTCAACTTGGTGTTAGACACACAATTCAGGGGAAGGGTTCTTAGCTTAACAGTCCACTAAAATCTTGCTAAGGCTTCATTTAATTATCAACCAGGGCTTAGTAAGCTTTAGATTATATTGGCATTGTATGTGCATTCATAGACTCTAAATGGCCTATATCATCAAGTATAGGTGGTTTACACATGTACAGGAAAAGAGTAAAGATTTTCAAAGGGAAATAAAGCATAAACGACAAAACAAAGAAAATAACTTAATTTGCTATTGATGTTGTGGGTACTTTTAGCTTAGCACTACAACTAATAACTATTAACTTGAACTCTGCAACTTCATTAACACTGATAACTCTGACTCCTAACTACTTGACTTACTCTTGAGGATGACTCAAGACTCAATATAGAAGGTGAATCATAAAACTAAGATATCATTCACATGTGTGTAGTGAAGAATCTATTGAAAAGAACATTTATTCTAACAATAGAAATCAAAGGTGGGTAAATAGTACCTTGAGTGGCCCTTGCTCAAGTTGTTGTTCCCATAGGATAAACCAAATATGTGCTGCTTGAATCAACTAAAGATAACAATAAAATGGAACATCTTCATTTTATAAAATTGAACTCTCACAATATGACAAAAATCTTCACAAATATTTCATTTATGAATTCATATCCACTACAACTGATAACAAAAAACTAACAATGCAATATTGTATACTGGAAAGCAATACTAGAAATATTAAAAACATGTGTATCTCTAACTAGATCCGCTCCTCAACCATCGATCCAACTATATAGATTCAGGAGGAGGTTTATTTGCATAAGGACTAGAAATTGAAATTAAATGAAAGCGTCCACTCTCCTTCAGAATAGAGAAAGACAAAGTCTTTGCAATAAAAACTATAATAGAAACAAATGGAAGAAGACAACTAGGTTTTCAACTCTTATTCAACAACATGGAAAAGATGTGCTTTGCACAAATAGTTATGGTAGTTTCCTTGTTCATCACAAAATCCTTCATCCTTCCATCATCTTATTGAATGCTCTGATGACTCCCAATCAATCACTCCAATGATTGTCTTCATCATTTTCTACAATTGTCACGTGTCTAGTCATCCTGGAATCTCCCCTACTTATTAGCCTGAAATCCTTTAGATGTAGGTTGAGTTCTCTAGTTGTTGTAGGTTGCTATTCTAGCTACAAGGAGTTAGTTCTCATCCAAGACATGCATACTATTAACAATCATGAATTAAATACGGATTTAAACTGAAATTCATGCATTCATCATGCAAATATCAACATATCATAATCATATTCCCACTCATCAAAGTTTGGTTTTTATGGCATAAAAGATATAAAAAGGTATATAAGTTTAGGAATGTATCTAAAATAAGCAACTTAAAGTGTTTAAAATATATGGAATAAACAAGAGAAAACTAGTTATTAATTAAGCTCATCATTCCCCCCAATTAAGCAATTGCTTGTCCTTAAGCAACATTTGGGTCACAAAGGTTGTACTACAAAGTCATCTCCCTGAAATCTACAACAACATAAACTCCCTTAAAACCTTTCTCAAATAGTAGCCCTTTCAACATGAAATCTTTGTCAGCCTTAGGTTCTATGTTGCTTGCACTTCATCATGATCCCTCCTTGTCCAATGTGGCACTAGGTAAAGAAGGAGAGTTGGATGAATTTTTAATGGAAGTCATTTTAGTTCATTGTCCCTAGAAATGTTTATATACTTGTGAGACCTAATAATGGCTATAAAATTGTATAGGGAGTGAGGTTCCTTCTTCTTCAATTTAGGGGTTAATTCCTCCCATCTCTTCTTTAAAAACTGGAAGGTGTGACCAATAATACCTATAACTAGTTGCTTCATCTTGGTGTAGTCACATTCCCTAACATGCATTATTTTCCTTCCTACACCTTTATAAGTCAGGATCTCTAACCACTCATCAATAACTGCATTGGGATCTGTGGATTATTTTCTTAGCTACATTGGGATCTCCTTTTCAACATATTCCTACAAGATCTCACCCCTTTTCTATTCATTCTCGATATAAGAGGCCAATGCTTTAATATTTAAGTCCCCCACAAACATGAATTAAACATATATTTAAACTGAAATTCATACACATTCATACATTTATCATGCAAATATCAACATATCATAATCATATTCCCACTCATCAAAGTCTAGTTTGTATGGCATTAAAGATATAAAAAGCTATATAATTTCAAGAATGTATATGAAATAAGTAGCTTAAAGTGTTTCAAAGATGTGGAAGGGTATGTGCAGGATCATCATGGAAAAAAGGGCCCTTAAGTGGCGAAAAATTTAGAAAAATCAGAGTTAGGCAACTTGACGTAAAAATTTGAATAAGTTATCTATATTATTTGAAAAATATGTAAAAATAGAATATGTAGCAAATTGAATGTAGTTTCTAAACTACTAGGTTTTTGTTTTTAAATCTATTTGGTGAAATTTTGAAATTTCAATGCAGTAGTACTTAAATTTCAGAGAAAAAATAAGAAGTAGGTATTTGTCTGACCACCCTCACCACAATATAATGATAAAAAAAAAATTATAAGATTTTAGATATAAGTAGAGGACTCATGTCTGGATGTGATGCATATTTTTTTGTAATTTTTTTCCAAGTAAATAATTAATTATGAATTTTTTATTACAACTTTTAAAAAATATAAAAACGCATCTGTCTAAGCACCTTAACTTGGTCAAAACTTCATGAAATTCTTTTTTTTTTACTCCTATAGTATGTGAAGCATAGAATTTGATGCATGTTTGGGATTCAAGAAATGTGATATCATTTGAAAGATATATACGTTTTTCAATCAACCTATCAATCAGGACTTTAGTCGTAATTCAAATAGAAAATGAATAATAATTATTTATTAAATTCAAAGTAAAGCATAATTTATATTGGTGGAAAGCTGAGAATCTCCTTTAAAAACCCTTTTCGTTTCATCAATTTTGGGTTAAAAAAAAGTCGTCAGCCACATACCCTACACATACCCATCATATCGCCACTTTTTGGCCCATCATGATCCTACACATACCCGGAATAAACAAGAGAAAACTAACTATTGATCAACCTCATCATGGATCACAAAGGATCAAGAAGCATATCTCAAGCAAAGTAAATAATCTACAAATCATGGTGTGAACTGGGGTTAGGGGAAAATGGAAATGAAGCATGAATTATTCAATCAAGGGCTAGAATTCACAATACCCATATCCAAAAAATGATCAAATCCCACTTACAAATGAAATTGAATGCAAAGAAGGTTAGAAATCAACATATAGTAATGAAAATTAGATTCAAAACATAAAAACCAAATAAGTGCAAACGTAGCATTCCATTTTGAATGGTTGATGGTGTGTTAGATTACTTAATCATTAGCTCCCATGGTTACAAAAGCATGAATGACCTAGATAAGATGATATAATTGTTCAAATACTCAAAACTCAAAATGACATGATCTTGCTCAAGAATTCTAGGTGTTGATTATAAAGGGATGAAAGTTGTTTTATATATTTTCAAGATTTAGATCAACAGTTGAGAATAAATCTTGAGATCAATGGATGAGAGTAAATCAAGGAGGATGAAGGATCAAGATTAGTTTGAACTCAAAATATCTCCACAATTTTAGGAAATTGGTTTAAGATATTTCAAAATGAAGGGTGAAGATTAGATCATGAAAATGAATGATTGAGGATAAAAGAGGAAGTTAAGATGTTTATAAGATATTTTGAAAAAAAAATCATAGGAATATTCCTTTGAGAGGGAAATTAGAACAATTAAATAATTTAAGATTATTTAATTATGGAGGATTAGGATATTCCTTGTTAATAAAGAATATTCAATGCTAAGTGGGAGGGAATTAGATAATTAAATAATTCAAATTATTTAATCATGAGACATTAGAAGAAAATTAGATCATGGATAATTAAATAATTAAAAATTATTCAATTAGAGGAGACAAGAGGAAAATTAATGAAATATGATGAATTAATTAGATAATTCAAAATTAATTAATTAATAGGGGAAATAGGTTAATTAATGAAAAATGATCTTAGAAGGAGAATCAGTGATGAAAGTGATGAAAATACAATATTAGGGATGTGTGATATGAATTAGGAATTTTTGCATGTCTACATTTTGCCCCTCTTTGACACAATGTACTTACTACGTTATTTCAAAGATAATAGTTGCTTGGAAGAAAAAAAAATTGATGCTCAATTGTGCCCCAGCAGATGATGGAAGGATGATAGAATGCTAGGCTGCCCCCTCGGGAGGTTGGCCAAAAAATCAATTTCAGGTCAAGCTTACGACAAGAGTTCAATAATAGTTTAGTTGAAAAGAGGACATAAAACTAGGCCCTAAGGGTCCCAAAAAATGACCAGGATTAAAAATGAGGCTCAAAAAATGATCTAGTATGGCAGCTATGGGTGAAACCCTAGGTTTTGGGGGTAATATATAGGCAATTAGGCTCAAAACATCCTCATTTGCACACTCATCTTTAGAAAATTTCTTCTCTCTCAGAGCTCCTAGCACTCAAATCACTCAAACCTCTCTTCGTGATGGTGCATGTACCTCATGCCCCACACTACACAGACAAATTTTGTTAGTTCCAAAGACTTGCAAGAGCAAGCTCGATGGTATGTATAACTTTAATTTCAGCTTTGATTTGATTTTTTAGTGCATTAATTACTAGCAAAAGGTAGGAAAACAAATATGTCAATCTATAGATTAACGCTTTGGAAACCCAATAGGGCACATTGCAATCGAGAATTGTCACATTTTCCATACAGTAGTTCCTTTGAAAAAGTTTTGTTGGAAGAATGAAGAAGAAGCCCTACAATGTGTTGTCATTGATGCCAACATTGGTTTGTGACAGTTTTTGTCTATCCAATAAACAATGTTTCAATGTTTCAGGTACTCTAATCCGGTAATTTGGTCTGAAATTGTTCATATCATAAGATTGACCTATGTGGTTTTAATATGTTAATCAGGACTATTAATTGCAGCTATGGATGATTTTTCGGCGGTTTTGGTTGAATAGGTTGATAAATATAAATGACAGAAGTTTGGCTAACAGTTTTTGGTATGGGACTTCTTCTGGTCGACTTAGAAAAGTGGTGTACACTTTGTGGATGATTAAAGAGTTCTTTATTAGGTCCAGGCTGACCTATTTTATGTCTTGCACATTTTTTTTAGCGCCAAAGAATTTTTTTTGTTTTGTGCTGACAAGCTATTTTGAATCAAGTATGTTCACATCTAATTAGGCCAACCTAATTGATGTATGTTGATGTAAGTCGATACATATATATATGAAAAAAAAATTGTAATAGAGTGAGATACAAACATATATAGATAGATGTATGTATGTGTGTTAAGTGAAAATTACAAGCAGTGATGTGCGACAGTGTGATATCATGTGAAGTTGTTGGCAGTTGTTGTGAACCTACAAACCGGTGTAGGATTTTGTTTTTCCAAGCTTAATTGGAATTGAACTCAGTACACAAAAGGTGTATTTCATCGGTTCGTCCCTTTGGTGATGAGCCACACTCTTTTGTAATCATTTCAGACTGTGAGACTTTCAAGGACAGTGTGTCCTGGCAATGTGCCCTGTAATATCTTATGGTTGGTTATAATATATTGTGAGCTAATCCTCACCGTGATTTTTCCCGTTCTGGATTTTCCATGTAAAAATCTTGGTGTTTATGTTTCATGTGATGTTATGATTCCTTTCATGTTTTTTCTTACAGTTGCAGCAAGATATGTTTTAATTATTGAATGGTTAGCAGTTAAATGGTTTAGTAGAATATTTATTGACCCCCCCTCTCAGTATTCTAGGTGTTCAACAGGGTTGACACATTGTTGTGAATAAATGTTGTCATTAATTTGTCAACTCAAGATGTGTTGTCATTGATATCAAGTGTGTATGTTGAAGTTTGTATAATAATTTGGAGTTAGGTGATGTGCAGAGATATCTATTGATACAGTCAACAAGGTGCATTATTTGAAGAATGGTGATTAGTTAGATGTATAAGTGTGAGGCAAAGGTGAGTACACTTGTTCCAATATGTTTTCAACATGTGTACATTGATATCATTCATGTTTGGTGTACCACACATTGAGACATGTTGTAGAAGATTTGCTAAGGCATTCACAGTGTGTACTCTAAGATAGAATCATGATGTTTTGATCCGCATCCTTCTGCATGGAAACTTTTAGGGTACCATTTCCAATCTTTCCACCAAGGTTTGAAAGATTGAACTCCAATTTTGTGATCCCTATCCATAGTAATAACATCAATAATAGTTTCAAAATTTTCATGGTCTTGATTGGATGGATGAAACTTCACCTTGAACTCAAGCTAAGTAAAACAATTTCTTAGTATCCTTGTGAAAGGTTGATAATTATCATTGCTTATGGTTTAGGACATAGGACAACAATCTTCTTCACTCTCTCATTCAAGGAAAATCCTAGAGATCTCAATCTAAGGTATGCAAAGGAGAAAGAGATCTTGCAATAGGGTTGTCTTAGGATCTTATTAGAAACTAAAGAGGGGTTCACCACTAAGCTAGGGCTTGGAAAGACAAATGATATGCAATAATTAATGACTAAACCTAATGATATGCAAAGTTTCACTAAATTACCTAGAGATGTATGCAAAACAAAATAGAAAGCTAGAAAATCAGAAGTGTGCACCTGAAAATTTGTAGGAGCTTGAATGAAGACTTGAAATGATAAAAATACTAAAATTAATGTTTGTTAGGACTCATACGCCAGTCTGGGCAATTTAGTCCCAGGTTAGGGTTTCTAGGCGAGAACAAAAATTTGGCAAAGGCAAGTCTAAAACTCCTAAAAACTATAAATTTGACTATATTGGGACTCATACGCCAGAAGTGGTGTATTAGTCCAGTTTGGATTTTCCAAAGAATCAGGACCTGAATCTTCTCTTCAATCTCTGCTTAACCTTCTCAACCTGGTTTCGGGATCTAAACTGCCAAATTCTGCTCTATAGATGTTCTCCAATGATCTCCTAGATAAGGTAACAACTTTGAACACTTTGCAACTAGACAACTTCTTTCCAATATTTCTCTTCAATTTTTCTTCAACCTAGATCTGCAAATTACACACTAAAGAGAGGGAAAAATGTTGTTTTGTTAGGGGAAAGGGGTTTTCCTTGGTCAAACCCTATTTTGGTAATCAAAACTTGTAATGAAATCAAATAAGATAAAGGAATGATGAATGAACAAAATGTAATGTTGCAACTCACCAAACCCTAGCAATAAAGTGTTGCAAACATGTATGAAGTGGCTCCAATGGATGTAGATCTTGAATCTTGCTTGAATATGATAGATCTTCAATTGAATGCTAGCTTGAATCATGAAACCCTACACCACAATTGTTAGCTCAAAAATAAGCATGATGCATGATGACTTTGACATGATGCTTGATACTTGAATAATGGTCTAAAACACTTGACAAACAGTCCTTGAATGATCTTGAATGCTCTTGTGAACTCTTGAATGCTCTTTTAAGTGCTCTTGATCATAATTTAGCTATTAGGAATGCTTCATCAACTTGCTAGGTACAAAATGAGTGAAATAACCTTGTATTTATACTTGTTTATGCCAAATTTATTGAAATTACAACACTACAAGCTGACATCAAATCTAGGAGGATAAAATCCTACTAAGAATTTGAATTAAATTTGATTTTGGGCCACATGAGACTCATACACCAGAAGTGGCGTATGAGTCCCATTAGTCTTAACTATGGGACACATTTTTTAAAACTACTTAGATTCATGTGAAATCGGGATCGGGACCCATATGCCCAAGGTGGCGTATGAGTCCTAGATCACTAAATTTAGGCTACACAACCTAAAAATACATGAATTATGATTGGATTTTGGTTTATGTCGAGATTATCCTCGAAAAGATGCATTAAATGAGGCTTGTGGATGGAAAATTAGGCCAATTAAAGCATAAAGAAGTCCAACAAATAATGAAAATCCTAGATTAGTGTGAAAATGTGGTACAACACTTTACAACACCTAAAATAAGGCACCATTAAGTCCATTTAGCTTACAAGGGTCCAAGACCTAATGTGACTATGTTAAACACATTACAACACTAAATCAAGGCAACATTATTCTCAATTCAACAAGGAGGACCCAAACAAGTGTGAAAATGTCACAGGCGACATTTTTCGACACTATATCTTGAAAAAGAGGTCGAGGGTCTTAGCCCCCTTTTTTGAAAAACATCAAAGAATGGACCCATGGGATCTTAGTAAGAGGATGATTTTGACACAAAAATAAGAGACCACCAAATAGTATAACGATTGATAAAGAGTGCCAATATTGGCATGGTGTGATGGTTTAAAGGTGGCATTGTTGTTCTCGCCACCAAGGTTCAAGCCCCGTTGGGGTGGTATTGTTGAGTGGTTGTATTCTAGTTCATAACTCCAGGTCAAAAGCGTTTACCCCTTGAATTAAAAAAAAAAATGATTGATAAAGAGAACATTGGGAAATCTAGTGTCATTCTTAAGAAGCTAGGGCAACAAAACTTCCAAGTTCTCCAAATATTTTTTATCACAAAAATACCTCATATTTGAACAAGGTCTTTCATTATGAGAAGGATGTAAAATCTAATCCCCTTCCATGTTAGCCTCCCCAAACGGATACAAGAAAAATGTAGTGACACACCAAAAATTTCCAAGTCTCATCAACCTCAAGAGCTCAAATGATCCATTTCGCACAAAAATCCAATCCTTGTCACTAAGTGGAATTCAAGCTCATCATATCAAAGGTCAAATAAGTGATGAAGTTGTTCGATGAAATTTCCTTTAGTCATGTCAAAAGGACAAACAACACTATGGCTAACTAGTTAGAAAATAAGGGGGTGGATTTGAGGAGGCGAGAAGGAAGTTTTTAGATTTAGTATAGGTATAATTTTCTCTAGGAGTTGAGGCCACTTATCAAAATGGATTTACAAACCTAGACTTGATAAGGGGTGGTGTATTTCACTTGGTCGTGATAGGAGATATAAATTATTATAGTAATAGTAAGAACATGAGAGATCAACATACTAAGTTATGGAGTGATTATTATAAGTGGATGACAATGTATGGTGTATCAAACTTCTAATAATAGTTAGTATTGGTATTTTTTACATGTGATGCATGGTTGTTTAGGGAAACAAAAAACATTCTATGGGTTCAAGGGTCGAGAAAAGAGGTAAGAAAAGGGTTATGAAATTCTCAAACAAAGGGAAGGGTCCAAGGAAAATCCAATCATAAGAAAGAGAAAATAGAGATAGGCAAGGGTAACGAGTGAGGAAATGGTGAATAATTTTGTGCATATCTAGATTAAGAAATTTACAACTTAGAGTTGAGGATTTGGGTGCTCAAGATTTAGGAACTTGCAAAATATACTGATGGGGAGACTTATGTGGGAATTAGTGAGGCCATGTCCAATTTGTTGCTAGACCCTAGCCACACAAGAGGTTTTAGGAACATTTTTAACATGACTCAAGTTCTAAGCTATGTTTCCATATTGTCAATAATGGTTGACTCATATCTACTAGTGTAGTTTTTTATTTTCCTAGTGGGTTAATTTATTTTCCCTTAGTCCTAGGTTTTTCCTACACCTTAATTAAGCTTTCTTAGGATAATAAAGTGATTTTATTACTAGGAGATAAGTGATGTAGTGTCCCATTCCTTAAAGGGTAGAACACTTTCCACTTTTGGTGGCATCCTCCACTTTTGGTTGTCCATCTCCACTTTTTGTGGTTGATTCCTATTGGTTGGATTTTCCACCTACCGCTTCTCCTAAGTTCTATATAAACTCACTACCTATCTTGTACTTACATATTTTGGCATAGATCTTTTTCATGCATTCATTCATGTATTGATTGATTCATGTAGCTTTGCACATCGACTTGCATAATCTCTCGGAGTCCTAGTTTGTATTCTTATGTTTTTCAGTTTATGTAACTTTGATTTTCTCTTAATAAGTTATGTTGTTTATTCAATCTATTTCAAATTTCTAACATGGTATCAGAGATTTTTTTTGAGAAATCTAAGTTCATAGATTCCTAATTGAGAGATTGATTTTTCTTGTAAAGATCTTGTAAATTTATGTATGCTCTTCTCTTGCGTTTTGAACAATCAGAAGAATCAAAAAGGATTTGCAAAGATCTAATAACCTCTTAATATTGCATATGTGTTTTGTGAGATCCAAGTGATTGCAATATTTTGGTTATACTAGCAACATCTTTTATTGTTCCAATGCATCCAGAAGGCTTGAGAAAGTTAGATTTAGCTTTTATTTCATCCAAATTGGAGACCATTTGACAAAGTTGCAAACGGGGGTTTGAAGCTCAAATCTAGAAAACAACTTTTTACTAGAGTATTTTCTGCCCAAACGGACCTTGTCATTACGCTCAAAAGGCCCAAAAACCCCTATTCTCACATAAAATTTATCTATTTTAGACAAATTTGAGCTTTGGAAAAAAATTATTTTGTTAGGGGGGTCGTCTACAAGCTAAATTCAACCAGTTTTTCAAAAATTCATAACTTTTCGCCACACTGTCCATTTTTGGCAAACAAGATATTTTTAGAAATATGGAGATGAGAAATCTCCATCCACAAAGGTATTCCAAATTTTTTTTTCTATTTTCTGCCAGATATTGCAGGTTGAAGTTGTTTGTTGTAAATTTCTTCAAGAGGCCATAACTTTCACCCTGGTGCTCTAATTTTTGGAAATGAATAGGTGTTGGAAAGGTATTGAAGAGCACTACACAACTATAAGGCTAATTTTCCCAAATTGTATTAGGTTTATTTTGTATCAAAATTTATAATTTTGGCTATTTTGAGCCTATTGGGCATTATATCTTGGAAAAGGATTTGTAAAAGAACTAAACTATAAAGTGTCAACCTTATAATATTTGAGGGGTGATCTTTGATACTAGTAAAAAGGGTGGGAGTGTATTGGTGTTCCCTTTTGGTGTTCATTTGTAATCATTTGAGGATTGTATCATGGGTTTTTCTATTCATCCTTTTGTGATAATCCTAGATAAGGTTAATTATAAGTCTTGGGAAAAAGGCATTATAACCCATCTCAAATGGATAAAATTTTTGCCTTACCTTTATGGGCTCATTCTTGAATCAGAAACACCTAGAAGGAAATCGATATGGGGTAATATAATTGATCATGTATTAGGAGTGATCGGTTCTCATGTTGATACTTACACTATGTTGGTTATAGCGGACATTGAATGACCCCTCACATTTTGGACCAAGATCTAGGAGATGTTTGGAGAACCTCATGTTTCTCCATTCCTAGATGATCTTGTTATAGATTGCCTCATTCTAGTTGATGATGCATATAATATACCCTTTGATGATGCTACTTTAGAGGAGCTTAAGTATTATGCATGTCTTGAATGTTCAGATGACACAAAGACTTCTCTTTTTTCTTTTCATCCTCATGTTGAAATCACATCAACATCACTTGTTGCAGATTCAAATTCCAGATATGCTTCTTTGAAAGCCTCAAGTGACTCATTGTAGTAGGATCATTTATGTATTTTGGATTTAGTCCATTGGGACCAATTTCTACTAGGCATCTCATGCTTTTTTGTGGAGTCTCACATTTTAGATTTGGAAGACACATTTGAAGGGTTATCTCTCCTCTTTGATGATAGTCATTGCATAACTATTGTCAAACTATCATTGTCTTTGGATTATGCTCTACATCAATATCTAAGAGATTTTGATTTGTCATCTTCAGCAGTGTGGTCTAGAATGCCGCATTTAATTGTTACAGCTTTCAGCATCGACATGAAGACACTTGAGCTGACTTCAGAGACTTCATGAATTTTGCACTTTCTTCCTACATATTCCTTTTAGGACTTGGGAGATAACTTGCATATACCTTTGGTTTTGTTTCTTCCTAAGAGGAAGAATGTTGTTTGACAATCATGGACTATCTTCTCCATCAAGTTTCGAGCATCTACCATTGGATCTCTCCTTGGGGGGCTACTTAGTCCTCATCTTCTCTCTCTATTCTAGGGGGTGCTCTCTCTCTATTTGTATGGGAAGATTCTTCTTCTTTGGGGAGAATTGATATGTACATGGGTACCTAGCATGGCCTCATTTGTTGGGACCCATCATCTTTTACATCCTCCTAAGCTGCACTTAAGGGGGGTGTTGGTGTAGGTCTTTATTTTCCTAGCAGGTTAATTTATTTTCCCTTAGTCCTAGGTTTTTCCTACACCTTAATTAATCTTGCTTAGGATAATAAAATGAGTTTATTACTAGGAGATAAGTGATGTGGTTTCCCCTTCCTTAAAGGGTGGAACACTTTCCACTTTTGGTGGCATCCTCCACTTTTGGTGGTCCATCTCCACTTTTTGTGGTTGATTCCTATTGGTTGGATTTACCACCTACCTCTTCTCTTAAGTTCTATATAAACTCACTACCTAGCTTGTATTTACATCTTTTGGCATAGATATTTTGCATGCATTCATTCACGTATTAATTGATTCATGCATATTTGCATTGTATCTTTTCAGCTTGGAAGCTCTTAATGCAATATTGTCACATCAACATTGCATAATCTCTTAGGGTCCTGGTTTACATTCTTATATTTTTCCATTTTATGTAACTTTGATTTTCTCTTTAAAAGTTCATTGGGTTATTCAATCTATTTTTTATTTCTAACAATATCTACTTCACAACAATGTTGAGGATGCCCAACATCAAATCAAGGTGTATTTTAAAGTTATATCAATCATGTTCATGTCATCAAACAATGACAAGAGAATTTGTAAATATCTATTAAGGAGTTAGCCAAAGGATTAAAGGTAACCCCATCTTTTGATGCTATTCATGCCTTTTTGGATTTTTGTGATGGTGAGAGTTTAGAGGATGTGGAAAAAATTCCTCCTATGGAAGATAAATGGTATATATATATAAGATATTTAGTGGGGATTTAGTGAGGCCAAGGTAATTTTCCTTGTCCTTCAACTAGTTATAGTTTTTATATGTATATTTAACCTTAAACCTTGTTTGGTTATAGGCATGGGGAGATTGATGAAATTTTCTTCCCTCCTCTAGTTTGATTGTATGTAGATGGTATGAATACTATTTGGTGGGTTGGGTTTGTTTTGAGCCTAAGTTTGGTTTATTAGTGGTATAATTATAGTCAATTCATATTTTATTTTAGCCAGGTTGGTTGATTGTATGGTTCAACTAGTGATTTTTCAAGTTCAATTTTGAGAAGATGAGAAAGTAATTTTCTGCTTGTATCAAATAAGTGAATATGTAGTATATTATTTACTTTTTTATATGGAAAGAGAGTTAATTTGTGATATAATTATGAATGGATCATTATGATCAATGGAATCAAAGGTATTTTTCTCTATTCTATATTGAACTATACTTAGATTGGTATTATTTTATTGATAATCATTTGTTGCTATCAAACCTGGGAGATATATCATTTCCAACATCAAGTGTTAAAAATGTTTTTTGTGTACCTTGGGAGCCTTTCCCAAGCTATTTAAACCAAAAATATATATTTTTATTTATACTAAATTAGTTGTGCTTTAATTGTATGTACTTATTTAAGTAACCTATATTTATGTAAGAGAAATTTAATTCCCATACATGTTTATGATAATTAAGAGGATATTATTTTTCTATTTCATTATCTTTATGACTTTGTAACAATTAACTTTTCGTTATGATATTTATATCAAGATTCAACTACATAGTTTTTGAGTCAAAATCATTGATCCATATTTCATGAATAGTTGTTCACACAAACTCATCTTTCATGAGAATGAATGGTCCACTTAGCACTTATTTCATCTAGGTGATGTTCACAAGGGTGAAGCATTGAGACTTCTCAAAAGGTTAACCATCCCAATAATAATTTGACTTAAGTATGCTTAAGCATGGAGTTTCCCCCAAGATCAAGCTTGCTTAACTTGCTACCTCATTTGTAAAACATAACAAGTGTTACACAATATGAACCATTAATTGCAAAGCCCCTTTAAATCATTCATTGTTAAGTAGGAGGTATTTCCTGCAATGTGTAAAATTATGATATTTATATCATAATTCAATTACATTAGTTTTTAGAAAAAATTATTTACTCATATTTCATGACTAGTGGTTCACACGAGCCCATCTCTCATGAAAATAAATGGTCACTTAGCATTCATTGCATCTAGGTGGTTCTTATAGGGGTGAATCATCAACACTTCTTGGGAGGTCACCCATCGTAGTACTATTCTGACTCAAGCTTGCTTAACAATGGAGGTTCCCCCAAGATCTAGCCCACTAACTTGTTATTAAATTTGCATAATCCTTCAAATTAACCATTCAATATAGAGCCCCTTTAGGTTATCTATTAACAACTAGGAGCTATTTTTTGTAGTGTGTCATATTTTTATGTTTATACCAAAATTCAACTATGTAGTTTTTTATTCAAATTCATTGACCCATATTTCATGAATAATGGTTCACACAAACCCATCTCTCATGAGAACGAATGTTCCCCTTAGCACTCATTGCATATAAATGATGCTCATAGGATGAAGCATTGAGACTTCCTAGGAGATCACCCATCCCATTATTATTCTAACTCAAGCATACTTAACTATGAAATTTCCCCTAATATCAAGCTCACTTAACTTGAAACTATGTTTGTAAAACCTTCAACAAGTATTGTTCTTGATGAATCATTCATTATAGATCCCCTTCAACTCATCCATTAACAAGTAGGAAGCATTTTTCATAGTGTGCCAAATTATGATATTTATATCAAGATTTTACTATTTACTTTTTTATTTAAACTCGTTGATCCATATTTCATGAGTAATAATTCATACAAACCCACCTCCCATGATAACGAATGATCCACTCAACACTCATTACATCTAAATAATAATTCACTTTGAATCTTACCATAAATCTCATCTTCATTATATTATTTTGTTACATATTTATTATAACCCATCCTAATTTTTTTTTTTTTTTTACATATGTATTATAACCCAAAAATTTACTCTCATTGGTTTGTTCTCTATGCCACCTCCAAGAATCTAGGGTGCATATCAATAACCCTATGTTCTATCTTCTCCCAAAAAACAATTTTACCAAACTCACAAAACTATAATGTTTTTTTTGGTAAGATGGTCTTTTGTGTCCCCTTACATAAGACACGTCAAAATTGCAAATCTTTTATTACTATAAAATTTAATCTCAAAGTTGCCCAAATAAAAGAAAAACATATTTTTAGTAAGATGCCTTGCAGGCACTTTAACAAGTTGAACACATGAATATTTTATAATTAAAAAATGAAAAACATTGACCTCTTTGAAATCCTATCCTTGAAAAGGCCCTTGTCTTTTTCCCTAAAGCTGGTGTCCACTTCCCTTACAAAGCCCATTTTAAAAGTGGCTTAGTAATTAGAAGTGGTGTTAGACAAGCCATGGACGTCATAATTAATCCCCATGCAATTGCAGTATTTGGGATTTTTAAATTACTAAACTAGTGAAATAAAGAAATTAGGCTAGTAACGTGAAATCAAATGATAGCGACACATTACGCATAATAATGAACGTTGACAATTTTGCATGTGTGGATAAGTTCGAGGCAAAAAAAACTGTTACACATCATTCATCACTTAATCTTTGAATAAGACGAACCGCTTCTTTTTAGCCCTCGGAAATGCCAAGATTCCATTTCAGACTGTTTGTTTGTAATAACGAGGAAAACCCCAGAGTTTATTCAAATTTAATTTGTCAGAGAAGGAGCGCTTTCGAGCTAAACTTCAACTACTACGGTTTTGTGTACCCAAGAAGTGAGTCAAAGGACGTTTCATCGAATTTGATGGTATCTGGCCCATTTGCTTGGATGTTTTTATTGTATAGGTATTTTTCGATCAATGTTATAGACTAGATTAGGTTTAGGATAAGAAGAATTTAACATTTCTAGGTGTATGATCTTAAAATAAAGATATTGAATTTAGAAAATTTCATCTAATATGATTTATTATAATGTTTTATATTTGTAGACAATTGTAGAGAAGAAATGTATATTATTTGTATTTAAATATTATATATTTTTGTAAAGGTTAATTTTAACTTTAACTTCTTTCAAGTTTGACTTTTTTTAATAGATGTAGATCTTATTTTTAATTATTTTGTTTTTCGTCTTTTAGGTATAGTCTTAAATTGACTTTAAGATTATATGTATAGTTTTAATTTGCAATTTTAATTATATTTGATTACAGATCTTGATTCTTGATTCTAACTAGTTATTTCTTTTTAATTCAAGTGTAAACTATTCAAATTTGATTGTTAAGATGTTGTATAAAAGACAAATCCTAAGATTTTGTAGAGTTATTATCGATTCATCAACTAAAGAGTACATTATCATTATAAGGACATTGTATCAACATCTGCAACCATAAGGATAGATATATAGGTGTATCTTTGAACTTGTTAAATACTTGAATCAATAAAAAGGGCATGATTGCCATTAAGACAAGATGTGGATTCCCTAGTCTTGTTATTGTGTTCTATCAATGTTTTTAAGCACCACTCAATCCCATATACATTGAGGCAAATAGCTTTTGAAGATCAAAAGATCTTTATTTGAGGTCAAAAATTCAAGTTTAAGATTGCACAAGATATGGCTGCAATGTTTTATATTAAGCTCACGTATGCAATTTTGAATCCGAATAGAGCGAAGGTCTTTTTATAGTCTCTCAAAATTTCAATATTGAAGTATGTTGGAAAAAATCAAAATTAAATCATTGAAACTACACACATTTTAACAAACATCTATCATTACATGGAAAACTAAACACCTCTATCCTTATTTAACAATTTTAATATTCATTTCAATACATATTCTATTTTTTATTTTTTTTATTTTTATTTTTATTTTTATTTTTATTTATAAAAAGGGGGTAAAAACTTTATTGAAACTCAGTAAACAGCATTACAAAGGAAGCAAGAGACCAAGGTCTCCAGGAAAATCCAAAGCAACAGAACAGAAAAAAATAGCCAACACCATCAAACATCAGCATTCCCCTCCCTATCCTCAGCAAGAATTCTCTCAAGATCAAGACAAAGGGCCTGAGGAACCAACTCCCACTCCTCAATTCTCCATCCCTCAGCACGCTTTGAAGCCCATTTCGCCAAGCAATCAGCAACCCTATTCCACTCCCTTGGAATATGAACGAAAGTTACCATCTCCATTAGTGAACTAACCCGCAAAATCTGTTGCACCACCCCAGCCAACTGCCAGCTAACATCTGCGACTTTCTGCTTAATAAGTAAATTGATCAAGACCTGGGAATCAGATTCACAAATAATCCTTCTCCATCCCAAATCAAGAGCCCTCTCAAAGGCACAAAGAATTGCCAACCCTTCCATAAGGTTGATGGTTTGAGCCCCATCATAGATCGAAAAGAGGAAAACCACCGAACCCGAAGAATCCCTACCAATCCCCCCAATACCAGTCGGTCTCGGATTGCCCCTAGAGGATCCATCATTATTAATCTTTAAAACCCCAATCGAGGGAAGCTGCCACTTTCCAGACCTATGAACTCTCTACTTCATACGCCTCCCATGCTTTACACACGCTGAAGCCAAGGACAACCCCTGAATCCCTAATCTCTCCACCACCTTAGCATCCCTTTTCTCCAAAGGGAACTCCATCTCACACTTAGCTTCCACCGTCTCATGAACCATGCCCAATATTCTTTGCCAAATTTGTTGCACAAGCTTCTTCTCACCACGAAATATCTGTCGATTTCGTTCCAACCAGATCTGCCACAACATGAAGATAGGCCCCACCGACCACACCTCCTGTAAAAAAGAAGTCATAGAAGGAGGCCTACCCAGCCCCTGCCAGAACTCAATCAAGGAGGAAGCATGAACATAGGGACTTTTCCAAACACCCCACCAGAAATGCCAAAACTAGAGGGAGAAAGGGCATCGAAAAAATAAATGAGTAGAGTCCTCCTCATTAGGCCCACACAAAACACAGGCGGAAGGACCCTGAAAGCCTCTCTTCCGAATATTATCCCAGGTCAAGCACTTATTCCAAGCCAATATCCAAACAAAATAATTACATTTTGGCTAGGAAGACTTGTTCTAGATCTTCTTCCACCACTGAATTTCTTCCCCATCCACCCTGTGGGACAGTAGCGCCCAATATCCAGATGCAACAATATATTCCCCTTTAGGATTGGGAGACCAGGCAAGCACATCATCATTTTGAAGAGAACTACAATGCCTACTAGAAAGGATACTTTGTAGCTCAACATACTCTTCCGGCATACCAACATCAGGCCACTCATCAGGAGACTTCCATCTGGCCACCTGCAGCTGACCACATGAGGAGAAGGACTTAAAATCACTCACCCATGACCAACCAACCTCAAGCAGTCTCTGGCAAAGATTCAACAAGTGGGGAAACTGAGAAATGATGGGGGGAGATCCATCCCAAGAGTCAGACCAGAACTGAACCTCAGACCCCTTCTTACAAATCCAAAATAATCCTTCCTTAATAAGCGCGGCCCCTTTCTTTAGAGTGCTCCATATCACCGAGCCCCTCCCAACAAGGGGGTAACAAGGTATTTCAAGCTGAGGGATCCCCGGAAAATACTTCTAAGACAGGATCCTAGCCCAACTCTTATCATGCTCCTTACACCACCGCCAATACAATTTCGCAGCCAAAGCCACACCAGTCAAAGCCATCTGCCGCAAACCCAAGCCACCATACTGCTTCGGGCTGCAAACAACCTCCCATCTAACCAGACTCCATTTGGAAGACTCCAAGCAACCAGCCCATAAAAATTGTCGTGTCACTGAATCTAAGTCCTTAACAAAACCCAAAGGGGTGACCTAGAGCATGCATCTATAAATGGGCAAAGCCTGCACCACTGATTTGATTAGCTGAACATGACCAGCAAAGGATAACCACCGATGAGTCTAGTGATTAACCTTTGCCTGAAATTTATCTAAAATACTCTGCCATGACTCCCTAGGCATTCTTCCCACCGAGATAGGGATGCCAAGATAGGTCAAAGGAAGAATCCTGATTTGAAACCTCAAAGTTTGAGCAATCCTCTGTTGAATGGGGCCTGAAGTGTTGAAGAAGAAAATAGAAGACTTATCCTCATTGATCTGTTGACCCGAGGCAACCAGGTAAACATCTAACACCCTATGAAAATTAGAAGCCTCCTGCATTGTAGCCATACCCATCAGAGCAGTAACATCCACAAACTGTAGGTGAGACTGCGGTGGTAAATTACCTCCACACCTCCAACCCTGAATGATACCAGACTCCACGTTATGTCTAATCAATCGCCCCAAACCTTCGGCAAGGAGAATAAACAAGTACGGAGAAAGAGGATCCCCCTGGTGAAGCCCCCTCGATGCACCGAATAACTCAGAATGATTCCCATTAATAATCACAGAGAAGGAGACCGACGTAACACAACTCATAACCCACCGAATCCACTCCTCCGCAAATCCAAAAGCACCAAGAACCTGCTAAAGGAAGGACCATCAAACTCTGTCATAGGCCTTCGCCATATCCAATTTGATAAACATTGCCTTTTCCTTGGAGCTGGCCATAGAATGAATGGCTTCCGTTGCAATACCAATCCCATCCAGAATCTTCCTACCTGCAACAAAACCACTATGTTCCTCAGAAATAAACTCCTCAAGTCCCTTTTTCAGCCTGTCAGCAATTGACTTAGAGATGATTTTATAAATTACATTGCAAAGAGAAATGGGTTGAAATTGGCTTGACCTATCCACTCCCTCACACTTGGGAATAAGAGCAAGAAAAGTAGAGTTTAAGGCCCTTAGCATCTGCTTGTTCCTTTGAGATTCTTGAACAACCACCAGAAGGTCAAATTTGATTATATCCCAAAACTCTTGGAAAAAATCAATCGGGAAGCCATCAGGACCAGGCGCCTTCCCCTTCTGCATTTGGAATACAATCCCTTCAAGCTCTTCAAGTGTGATATCACTCATAAGATGTTGGTTCAAATCCCTAGACACAAGATGAGGAATACAAGAAAGAACCCGGGCCTCCTCAGGAGACTCCCCTTGCGAGTCCTCCCTAAAGAGAAGCAAAATATTGTATTACCTCATTTGAAATTTTGGGGAAGGAAGAAAGATGCTCCCCCCTATCATTCACAAGACCAAAAATAGAATTCCCATGTCTCCTGGCTTTCACTGAATTGAAAAAAAAAATACTATTTTTATCCCCTTCTTGCAGCCACTCTATCTGAGCCTTTTGTTTCCAATACATTTCCTCCCTCAGCTCCCATTCCTCGAGAGTTCTCATAGCTTGTGCCTCGACCTAAAGAAGCTCTGGCGTCACCCCATCCTCCCTTAACCTCCTTGTGATGCTATCCAACTCTACCTGGCACAACGTCTTTGCATGGAAGACGTTCCCAAAACATTGAGAGTTCCAATGCTTAAGCTGATACTTAACATATTGAAGTAGCTTGGAAAAAGTATACATTGTCGTACCATAAGCAGGTCTACCATTCCTCCACCAATCTACCACATAATCCATCAGAGAAGGGTCACGCAACAACATGAGCTGGAACCTAAAAAAAGGCGAACACGACACACGAGTTGAATCAATGGAAAGCTTGATAGGCCAGTGATCAGAACCTCTCCAATCCAAGATCTCAGAGCAGGAAGACTACATCCCACCAACCCAGTAACAGGACACCAGGAAGCGATCCAATCTTTCTGCAATGCAATAATCCCCAACTCAGCGATTGTTCCATGTAAACTGACCATTGCTAGGTTTGATATCAACAAGATTTAAAGAATTAATGCTATCGTGAAGTGACAATGCAGAGGGATCCAACCTTCCATTACCACCCCGCTTCTCAGCCAACTCACAGATAGCGTTGAAATCTTTGGCCATAATCCATGGATGGAAAGGAGCCATACTGCGGACAAACCTGATATGGGACCATAGAGCTTGCTTACCCCGAAAATTAGTAGGAGCATAGATATTAGAAAAGAGAATAACCTCCCCCGTCTCAAAACTAGTAGCAATCATAGACATAGTGGATTTAGAAGACACCCACCAAAGAAGTCATATTTTTTGTGGATTCCATAAACAGGCCACACCCCCAGAAGATCCATGAGCACCAACACATTGAGACTCCCCACTCCTCCACAGCCTAGGTGCCAAGCCAAGCATACTCTCAATAGATAACTTAGTCTCCTATAGAAAAAATACATCAGGACCTTGTTTTCGAAATAAATCATGAACCGCTTTTTGTCGAGGGCCGCTATTCAAGCCCCTTACATTCCATGAAAGAACAATCATTTCAAGGGGCTCAAAAAATGGGAATCTAGAGTCTTTACCAACCCTGAATCCACCAAGTTCTCGCCTGTCAATTTGATCTTTTCCACATCTTTCTTTCTACCAAGTTTAAAAAATTTCTCTGCCCCACCTTTCTTAATATCCTTTTGCAGGATGCCTAATTTTGGAGGCTTGGACTTCTTAGCCGAATCCAAACCCACATTTCGCCCAGGAAGAGAAGAATCCTCACCCACTGAAGGAACAACAGCCAAAGAAATTGGAACCTCTGAAACCTCTGGCAGTTGAGCAGTATCCATGTGCATACCATAATCACCTCGTGGTTCCATAGAAGAATCCAGAACAAGGTCCTCCTAAGCAAACCCCTCAGTCCCCTGCTCCAAGTTTAACAAACCTGGGTTCACTTCCTGTTGACTAAGATTGTCCAAAGCCTCAAATCTGTTAAAAGTAACCTATTCTTGCCTTTCCTTGAAAGGTCTCTTTTGCCCCCTATTCCTATTTCGAGCCTTGACGGGGACAAAACCATCAGTACCAGCCTCCACATTAGGATCAATAACCTTCCCCTTATCTGCCCCAGGAAGGCTGTGAGAGTTGGGGCTCCACAAGCTTATATCTTGGACATTTCCTCAGTAGATGGCCATATTCTCGACATAGCCGACAGCGGAAAGGAAGGGTCTCATAGTCCAACTGTTGCACCCAAGAATAAGAACCCGCACACATATCTATTGCATCAGGCAGAGGCCTACTTAGGTCAATTTCGACACAAATGCGTGCAAAAGTCATTACCTTTTTACCCAAGGTCTGTGATGAAGTTCCAACTAGTTTTCCAAGCAGCGAGGCCAACAAGTGCAACACATCCTCCCGACAATATTCCACCGGGAGTCGAGGTAAATGAACCCACACCGGGACGTGATTTGGAAGCTCCTCAACAGGGTTAAATCCTACATGCCATGGCTTGATAAACAACCCCACCTTATTATGAAAATAAGGTCCTCCCTCAAATACCCTGTTGCGATCAACAATGTAGTTAAAAGTAACCATGAAGTAATTGTTAGCCAACAGCATTATCTCCATTTCTCCCTCTGGCTCCCAAGTTCTATGAGCCCAAAGTTCCAAAAACTGTAACGAAACCCCCATCCCCAAAAATTTGCAATATCAGGAATGATGCGAATAATATTCAATATCTTTAGCAATCATCTTAAATAGAACTACAAATTTCGGTCTCTCCTTGCAACGCTCTAGACAACCATTAATCTTTGTGATCCGTGAACCAGTGGACTGCCTCGCACCATCAATCCCAGAATCCAATACATATAAATTGTTATTATATGTCGACATCCCTTGCTTTGGGGACTTCGAGCCAATTGTTGCTCGAAAGTTCAAATCAGGAGTAACCCCAGAAGCCTCACCCTTAGATAAGGCCATCGAGCCCTAGGAAGATAAACAAACCCCAAAAGGAAATGAGGGGTCGAATCCCACTCCACTTCCTCCTCCTGATCTCCGCAAAAAACAACCACACCAACCCTCCCACACCCACACCAGACAGGGAGAACGAACAGAAACTCCAAAAGGAACCAACTACGGGCTCCTTCCCGCCTCCACACACAAGGAAGACTGCTCCAAACACACAGATCCAAGACCCATAGCACATCCAAACGCCCAGACGCACGGAGTCCCAACCCTGAGCGCACCAAAAAAGCACAAGAAATTGAACCTCGTGCCAGCCGACCACCCCAAACTACAATCGCACCACAGAAAAGAGAAGCCCACCCCCAGAAACACCAAAAACCCCCGACCCAGATCGCGCAAGAACAGAAAGAAGCAATCACGAGCTAGGGCATGGGTGCCCTAGCTCGGCCCTCGTAGGAGAAGACGCGAGCCATTTTTCCATCCCCTTCTAATTTTTATTTTGACTTTAACTCTTTTATCTAAATTAATTAATTGAATACATGATTATTATATGTGATAACCCTAAATATCCCTATATATATATAGAGAGAGAGAGATAGAGAGATAATTTAGATACCTAGTAAATCATCATATTTTTTATAGGGATAATAACAATTTTAAAAATGTTTTAATTATATTTTTTAATTATAAATAAACATGAAAATTTAAAATATGTTTTTAAATTTTTATTACAAAATAATAGGACAACTCAAAGAATATATTTTCAAAAAAAAATCATGTAAAAGAATACACGTTTCTAGGTTTTTTAAAATTATAAAACATAATGATTCTTTTAATATATTATTTTAACAATTTTTTAAATTATAATTAAAAATGTTAAAGATATTTATTTTGTATGCAATCTTTGATTTTTTTTAATATATCAATTTAATCATTTTTAAATTATGATAAAAAATGTTAAAGACATTTACTTTGTAAGCAATCTTTGAACTTGTAATGGGGAAAGTCACATACATATGCTCTATTCCATTATGATTTTGATCCACTTTGATCTTAAAGTGTTTGTTATGTAATAATAAGGTTATAATTAATCTTTGAAGTTGTAATGGGGAAAGTCACATACACATGCTCTATTCCATTATGTTTTTGGCCCACTTTGATTTTAAAATGTTTGTTATGTAATAATAAGGTTATAATTATCATATTCCAAGACAAAAATTGTTTATGTTACTATTTTAGCAAGATTCTATTATTGATCATCCTACAAAACTAGTTTTGATCTCTAATTCTACTTATCAATGGGTGAAAGTTCAAAATTGTGTCACACTTTATAAGCAAACAACCAAGCCTAATTAGATTTTTTAACTTGAATAACTAGAAAATGATGTATATGTTTTGAATTTTGAAATAGTGTACACTAATAAAATGTAAAAATTTTAATATATTTTATGTTTATAGTGTTAGTTTTTAAGATTAGATTTGCAATAAACAGAAATGAAACAATGAACATAATAACACAAGATACCCTAGGAAAACCCTCCTTCTCGAGGGAGAAAAACCCAGCCACAAATATATCTCTTATATATTGATGAAAGAGCATAAGTTTGCTTTACAACATGGCCAAACATTAGGCCAACCTGATGCAATGAATATAGCATATCTCTTAGATGCAAGATATACACAATATAGATGAGTTCTTCTTTATATGGATCTGCTCTCAACAATAACATAATCTACTATAGATATCCTCAATATCAATCTGTACTAGACAACAATATAATCTGTTGCAAATAATCGAACTCCTCCTTGAGTGTGAACTTGACTTCAGAAAATAATAATGATCTTCTCTTATATCGATCTCCTAGAAACAAATGGCCGATATGTTGTATGTGTGAATTCCTCTTGAATAATAAACACAATCTCCTTGAAGAATAACTTTTATCTGCAATGTAGAACTCTTGTTGTAGGAATTCACACCTTGCTTGAATGAATAGAAAATGTATATGTGAAAGAATAACCAGTGCCTCCTTAAATACAATTCGAAAGGGAGATCTTCTAAACAACACGTCCCTTCAATATGCAAAGGTCGGCCACCAATGAAAGGATGTGTCTCACACTATAGTCGGCCTCCTTTGAAATATAAATATTACTTACAAACAAATGAAATTGCCTCCAATAAATAAATAGTCGTTGGCTATATTTAATTTATTGCTTTGTCGTTGCTGGAAGTATGAAGCCCGCAACTATACATCAACATATAGTTCTTTATAAAAAATGAAAATGATCTTTTCTTTTTTTTAAATGACACTATAATTTTGTTGTTGATAAAATATTGAAAAATGAGGTTAAGTGGGACACCACTCTTTATATAGTAATTATTTTTTTCAATTTTTTTGTTTGTATTTATAACTTGAAACTTTAATGCATGGATTAATTTTTTCTCCATTTCAATAAATATTTTTTTTACTAGATCTTAAAATTTGTGTGTAAGTTAAAAACACAACTATTTTGATGTGACACCACCTTTTATCTTAACTATTTATCTAAAAAAAAAAACATATCATCTTGACATTGAATCTCTTCTCTAGTGCATCATGTTTTTTTAATATATTTTTAAATAAAATTTTATTTTTTTCTTGACAAGATAATCAACCTTATGTTTCGGTGGTAATGACCAACTTTTGATAAAAATAAAATAAAAAAGAAAAGAAAATATATACAGTAATTAAATTATTAAAAAAAAAAAATTTTGAAACTATACTTTATATTTACCAAAAGACATTTTTAGATTTCTTAAAAGATGATATTTACAAGAGGAGTTGTGAAAGTATCAAGTTTTTTGAATAATTCTATTTTTTGGTAAATTAGTCTCAAAGTTATGGTACATATATATTTAGTGGATAGTTCTAGTTGGAAAAGTTTTCTCATATCTAATTTAAATAGAATGCATCTAGCTAGACCATATGTTTGATTAAAATTGAATTTTAGTTGGAAATACTTAAATTCACTTGTGTTGATAAGTTAGCCTGAAGTGTGACATAGCTTTGAACTTTAATCAAGACCTTAGTATAATCCTCTTAACATGAAAAGGAAAACATAAAAAAAGCCATTCAACATTGCAAAAACCTCAACCTTGCCACGAAGCTTCCAAATTCAAAAGATCCATCTACAAACAGTGTCAATGTTGGGATGATTACCACAAAATCTCCCAACAAGTGAGCACCTTAACCAATCAATCATCTCCTCAAGGAGAGAATCAAGAACATCAATAGTAATTTGCACAGCCTCCATATCGTGCAAGGTGTTGGAACTCTCATTAGAACAACCTTCCTCCACCCCTCTAGGGGTAAGAACATGGGCAACAACCAAAGGAACAACAGGCTTTGAAATGGCACTAGTCAGAGGAACAACATCATCCACCATGGCTGAGACCTGCACACCTCCAAATCAGGAAAAACAACAACTTCATCCTCTAACAATTGAGATAGGTGCACACCTCCAGATCAGGAGAAAAGGGATGGGGAAGGATAGAATCCAAACTATCCTTTATGTGGGGTAGGGCACCTTTAGAGGGAAAACAGAAACCTTTCCGTAAACCCAAAAACTGTGCACCATTAGTGGCCTTAGTCACATGCACCTCAACAAGATTTCTCGCCTTTTGATGAGCCTCCAATAAAAAATCCATGAGGAACTCCTCCTCTTCATCTGGGGAATCCCCATCATAAGACAAGGTAGGAGGGGAAAGAGAGTCTTCAACCTCCCACCCAACATCTATCTCCTCACAATTTGGATCAATCAAAGAAAAGAGAGTAGAACCAGGGAATAACCCCTCACCTCCCTCACAAGCATTGAAAACACCATCTCCAATATCATCTTCGTCATCATCTACAAAGCAAGCAACAAAAGCAAGGGTTTTTTGTCGTAGTGAACAACATAAACCACCTTGGACGCCTTTTCTCGCAACCATAAACACCCCAGGCGAGACGAGAGACAATACCAACTGCTTCCATCCTTTGGACTTTGATCTGACTCACACAACAACATCTGAATCATCTGCCTCTTCACCATCCTTGTTTGCAACAACCAAGGATGAGCAACCTGCAGCGGCTAGGGTTTTGGGCGTTGAACGCTCGCGCTTTCCTCCTTTCAAATTTCTCATCTCTTGACTATTGAGAGACTTTGCTCAAATTTGAGTTATAGTGCACATCTACGTTAACTTGTATGCTACATGTTAATGTTATTTAATTTTAAAAAAATATTTCTTACTCCATTGAAATCATGTTGGACTTAGAGTATTAAAGGAGTATCAAATCTACATCACTTACTTGCATCACAATCCTAGACATATTGCATGCTTATCTATTATTTTTTATTTTGGTTCATTGTTGTTAGATTGATTTCCATAGGGACTTGACTAAAGGAAAATAAATCCATACTCAACAAACTCCCAAATAGTGTCTCTCAACAACACTCCCTTTTAGACATAGTTTAACAACTTAAGGCATTTGCTACAATCACCATACTAGTTCACTTCTCCAAGTCCAAGTTCACTTTCACACATTAAATCAATTTTATAGGTTGAAATCTAAACCAAAGTGAAGTATAATCAAATTGCATATTTTGAATTGTTTATCTTGACAAGGTCCTATTTAAATAGATTTATGAGAATCAATGAGACTCTGGTGAAGATAATTTTATGCATTAAATTTTGTGTAAGAATATGCCACTTGTAGATTTATTATTAAACACTCTAATCGAAAATGGTCCAAACATTAACAAAAAGAACATGATTATACAATTTTCATCATTTAAAAAAAAACATTTTAAAATAGAACTGTAATGATTATTAACGTCAACCTTTCAAATTACACTTCATAATTTATTATAAAAATGAAGAAAATCTTCACCTACCATTAAAGTTCTAGAAAGAGGGGAAAATCAAAACCGTCACAAAATTTCAATACGGGGACTGTCGACTTCCGATGCCTTGCCGCTGGCGACCGAACGGGATTGGGGGCGCAAATTTAGTCGACCGGCAGCTCGTCAAATGCGGGCGAATTTTAGTGGCCTTCAGGGAGGTGGAAAATGATGGTAGATGACGATCAGTTTTGCGTCAATATGACAGCCTAGAAAAATTAATGTCCAAGTTAAGGATTACTGATTATTTTGCTGCCTCCGGACGTTTGGTTTAATGTGAGAAGAGATGGGTAGTTTTACAAAAGCACTGATTACATGGGCCCAGGTCTGACTGTCCGCTGGACGAAAGGGGCGCCCATTCCACAGCTATTTGCATTCCTCTCAATGATCTTAGATGGAGTTGAGCGCTTTACTCTTTTAATTTTATTACCACCTAGGTATATTATCATCGCCATCCCTTTTCTTTTCAGTCCTGAGTCTGCTTTAGCAGAAGCAAACAACTGTCTCCTTTTACTTTTAAGACACCACCAGGGCCATAGATCTGATGATAGGAAATTTGTGAGAGATTAGAGTGCAAAAAAATGAAATTGCTTATTGCATTGCTGGTTATATCGGTGAGTGCTTTGAAGGGCGGGTGTTTGGAATGCCGGGTGGGAGAGCGGCGGGCATTGCTGAGCTTCAAGGCAGGGATCATCGACGACAGTTCCCAGCGCCTGCTTTCATGGAAGGGCTTTAACTGCTGTGCATGGCAGGGGGTCACATGTAGCAAGCAGACCGGGCGGGTAGTGGGGCTTCGACTCCCGGGTCTTCTCTCCGGGGACGACTTCATATTCGATACGCAGATGAAGGGCAGCATATCGGAGGCGCTGGGCGATCTGGAGTACCTGGAAATTTTAGACCTGAATGATTTGAAAGAGCTCACAGGTTCCATTCCGCGGTCTATAGGGAAGCTGTTGAGGCTGAGGAAGCTGTTTCTCAACACCAACAAGCTGGGAGGTTCGATTCCCCTGTCCCTGGGAAACCTCCGTGAGCTTCGAGAGCTCTACCTGCAAGAAAACAATTTGAGCGGTTCCATCCCCGAGAGCATTGCTGGCCTGCAGAACCTCCACGTTTTGCATCTCTACAGCAACAGGTTGACAGGTTCGATTCCTTACTCGATAACTTCCCGTCTCGTCATGCTCCGGAGCCTCGATCTCCACAGCAACTTTTTGGCCGGTTCGATTCCTCGGGCCATTGGAAAACTCAGGTGGTTACAGCTTCTCGACATCTCGGACAATGCTCTGACGGGTCTGATTCCCGACTCGGTCGGGAAGCTCTCGAATCTGTCCATCATGTACTTCAATGGAAACCGCCTCAGTGGTAGCATACCGCCGTCGATAGGCAAGCTCTCTTCCCTGGGATTCCTGCGCCTCCAGGAAAACCAACTGTCCGGCCCCCTGCCGTACTCTTTCGGGAATTTGATCAGTCTGCAGAGGGTTTCCACCGCCAGAAACAGAATCTCCGGTCGCATCCCAGACTCCATCGGTAAGCTCTCCAGCCTGACGGAAATCTATCTGAACGACAATAAGCTCTCCGGCCCTATTCCCAAATCAATAGCAAAGCTTTCAAAGCTGCTTTCTCTTTATCTGTCAAACAACAGGCTGTCCGGAAACCTCCCGGAAGAAATCGCCGAGCTTTCCAATCTCCAAGAGCTTCACATCTCCTTCAACAATTTCAAATTCCTCACAGTGCCTTCAGTCATAGCAAAGCTCCCTTCTTTATACGCCCTTTCCCTCGCTTCCTGTGGAATTCGCGGGACCCCCCCAAAATGGTTGTCCGAGCTGCAGACTCCTCTGTCTCAGCTCGATTTGTCCAGCAATTCCCTCAGCGGAAACATACCGCCATGGCTGAGCACCATGACGGATCTGTACTCCGTCAATTTCTCGAACAATGCCTTCAGTTCCTCAATCCCGGACGAGATTGTAGGCCTGCGAGACCTGGGCAGCCTGGACTTGCATTCCAACTTTCTCACCGGGCCCGTCACGGCCGTCTTCTTCGTTCAGAGCCGGTTCCCCGACGGCTCATTGCAATTCGTGGACCTGTCGCATAACAGATTTTCTGGGCCCCTGCCTGAGAATGCGAATGTGCAGGCCAGCATGGAACAGCTCCTTCTGTCACACAATCTTTTGACGGGAGAAATCCCGTCTTCCCTGGGCGCCATGGGTCAGTTACAGGTTCTTGATCTCAGCTTCAATAATTTCACCGGCCCAATTCCCGAAACGCTGGGGAATTTGACACGGTTGGGTAAACTGACGCTCAATAACAATAAACTGAACGGAGGAATACCCAGCCGGTTTCTGAATCTCACGGCTCTGTCCGATCTGAACCTGTCGCATAATTCTTTATCCGGTCGAATTCCGCAAGGAAGTGTTCTGCAGAAGTTTCCCAAATCTTCGTACGCCAGCAACAGTGGGCTGTGTGGGAATCCCCTTCCCCCCTGCTAAACTTCTTTGGATTCCTTGATGATTGTCAGACTCAGACAAGCTTGGCGTTACACAAAAGCTGCACATGTTTGTTATTGGTAGCTGGCTGATTGTGTGGCGTTTTTAGGATTTGGAATCATACAATGCAGTTATTTGTACTATACCATGAGTTGCAGTGAATGTCTCTGTGACCCACCCGAACAGGATGACTGCTCTCAGCCTCTCAAAGTTTGTATGCCACAATTTCACAAATTTGAATATAGTTTATATTTTGCCCGCGCTTGTCAATTGAAATTGCATCATTTTATGTCAAAGTGTACGTAGGAATGACTCATTTCAAACTTATCCAATATTAGATTTGATTTGAAGTTGGAACTATGATGCTTGATAGGTGTAGATATTGGTAGGTGCATAGGATGCTTCCATTACCCCAAACAAATGGCACAGTGCTATTGTTTAGGAATGAAATGGGCCCCTCTAGGATTGTCCCCTCTTACAATTATTATTCTAGAAATTATTATTACTTTCTTTAAGTGAATAAAGATTAATATTTTAGTATGATTCTAGACTATTATAATTAAATTTAAAATACAATATGTAATGAAGAGTGTAATTCAAACAAGAAAAGTATCAAGCTCTTTTAAGAGGTGATTTTTGAAATTGTTAAACATTTTGGTTAGATTATGGTTAACAATGTTAGTATTTAAATGAGTCCCTTTAGGATTGTACTCTTTAGGTTGAGGGAAATAAAGATTAATAACATATTAAATGATTCTAGGTTATTATAATTGAGTATGTTTAAAATACAATAAAGAATGAAAAGTATAATTGAAATAAAAAAAATGAAAGCATTTAGTTCTTTTAAGAGGTGATTTATGGGATTGTTAATTATTTTGATTCGATTATGGTTAACGGAATTGTAGTCTATGTGTTGGTCTACATGCTAGCCTCTCACCGAAAGCATGCTTGTGGAATTCATAACCCTTGTTTAATAATATGTATGATGTTAGATCATGACAATTAATACTAAACTGAAATTAGATATGCATGCTTCTTGGTAAATGTTTTCCACATTTGGCGCTTGCAATCTCACCCCGACGCGAGGATAAAGATAAAGATAAAGAGAAAGATGTTGATGATGGTCGAGGTCCTCCTCCTTACATCACTCCAAACCCCACTGATGTATGGAGGAAACACATGGATGACAGAGACCCTCCTGGCTCTACTGGTACTGCTCTGGCCGCTTGATGGCCATTTTATTTTATATGTTTGTAATGTTTATGGACTTCTAGACTAAGCCTAAGTGACTCTGGTTTTTTTGGTTTTCTGGGCTCTGCCCATGTGACTCTCAGGGTGTGCCTTCTTACCACCTGCCCTTTTTTTGTGAATATGTAACTTTATCTTTATTAATAATATAGATAGTTGCCTATTCATCAAAAAAAAAAAGACATGGAAAGTGTGAAAACAATAATAATTGATATTAGAAAAGATAGCGATAATGTAGAAGATGTTAACGAAGGCATTGAAGTCAAAACATATGAAGACATATATGCATGTGATAAAGCAAGAGAAAAATGTGAAGCTACAATGGGGCAAGTGAAGTATAAATTAGAAGGAAACTTTTTTAGTAAAAGATTGTAAAAAGATAGTAGAGTTGGTTGTTGATGAGGAAACTGATGAGCAAATAATCATAAATGAGAGATGGGGAAATTGTATGGAATCCCAAGTTGAAGATGTATTAGATATATGTGTATATCTAAGGACATAAAGAAGGATTAGAAAGGTGGGTGTAGGGTGTGTGCACCAATTTGTGACACAAAAATGGCTCTTAAGATTCCACTTTTTTTTCTTGAAATCAACAAAGTTTGATGTTCATGAGAAAATGAAGATAGTTACACTCAAAATTTGAAGATGCAACAACAACAAGAGTTGAAATGCTCTGAGTCTACTTTCTAAGCTACTATTTTTTTTTAAAAAGTAATGAAGATTAAGGGTTTCAGAAGGGGGGGGGGGGAAAGTGGTCCTATTTTTATCAAAAAAATAGCATAGCATATGTGGGCCCCTCCCTTTTTCGTTAAAATTTTTTTAGAATTTCAAAAATTTGAACGGTGAAAAATCAACTAACACCATGTAGTTTATCCTCGTTCTTTCGGATAATTTTTTATTGAATATATAATATTTTATGAATTTTTGAAGTGGACACATCTTGAAAAGCTAAAATTTGAGCGTGCTTCCCCCTTAAATTTTTGAAAACTAATCAAAATTCGATTTTTTTTCATTATGTGTAGAATGGAGTCTAGTTTAAAAAAATGTAATTTTTTTCAAGATTTGATGAACGAGTAAAAATCTATCCTAAAACTAGCACATGTTGGTTTTTGACAAAAAACAGAGGCAATAACAAGAGAAGTTATGGATGAAAACCTTGACATAATAAAAATATAAAAAATATATTGCTATATAGGTATACGAGAGCTTAATGTCATCATGATTTTTTATAAGATTACATTGAAAGACGTATAAAATTGAGGGTTAGCATGGCCAAAAATGTGTGAAATTTTGTTACCCTTTGAGAAAATCATGTTTATAGTATCAAATGGTCATCCAACCCTTGCCCAAGGCAAAATCCAACCCTTTGGGTTGGTACTTCCCAATGCATCTCATTTAGTGAGTGCCAAATGTGATGCAATTTGAAGAGCACCAAATTTTGCACTCGCCAAATGAGCTGCATTGACAAAAACTAACTTTGCTTTCTCTTTGTGTCTCTCTCCATCATTTTGATAACACTTAGAGTTTATGGTTTATGATCGATGATGGATAGTCAAGGTTTTACCCTTCACCCCCTCTTTGCCTCTTTCCCTCTTAACCAATACATACCCATTCTCTCTCAACCCTCTTTGGGTCTCTCTAAACTCTCTACCTTGTCTTCCATCCTTAGGGTTTAAGGTATAGGGTTGAGGGTTTAATGTATAGGATATAGGGTTGAGATTTTAATGTATAGGATAACTCCCCCTCTCTCTCAAGTCTCTCCCTCCTGTAGGAGTTGAGAAACTACAACGCCATAGGAGCCCAGTGATCTCTGCAAGCTGAGAAAACCTATTACAGGGAGAAGCAAAGATAAGCAACAAGAACACAGTAAAATTGCTCAAAAAGATGGAGCTCTGTATTCAACAATCTGTAAAAGAGAATAATTACAAAAGAAGAGTTTTCAACCACATATAGGTCAAAAATCCCTAAAAGGATAACACATTTAATAATTAATATAATTATTAAATGTCTTATTATGCAAACTAAGGTGAAATGTTAAGAAGGAGATAAAGGTAATTTAATTAACATGATTAAATTTAAACCTTTACTCTAACACCCCCCTTAAGATGAGCAAAAGTGCAACTAAAAACATATGCAAGAAAGCAAAGGTAACTACAATGCAAGAAAGTAAACTTGGGTCCCGGCAACAAGGCCAGATAAGGTACCCAATTACAACCAAATCTCTGTAAAGTGGAGAAATAGAGAAAACCTCATGGGAAAAACTCTACTCCAAAAAGAGAAAAAAGCATGCTAAAAAAACATGAAAGAAGGAAGGCCTCACTGAGACCCCCCAAGGACAACTTCCTTCACCCCAAGCATGGAGCGCAACTGAAGATAGCACGGCGATGCCAAAGGTTTAGTGAAGATGTCTGCAACCTGCTCCTCTGTAGGAATGTACTCCAAGATGAGACAACCATCCTGAATCAACTACCTGATGAAGTGCATATGGATTTCAATGTGCTTAGTCCGCTGATGCTCCACTGGGTTGCGAGAAATATGAATGGCACTCTGATTGTCACACCAAAGTATAGTGGGACTATCAGGAGGAAACCCAAACTCTATCATCAACTGTTGAAGCCATAAAACCTCCTGACTAGCTAACACTGCTCCTCGATACTCAGCCTCTGTAGATGATAATGCAATAGCTGACTGCTTCTTACAAGACCATGTAATAGGACTAGAACCAAGGCAAAAAACAAAGCCAGAAGTAGACTTATGATCATCGACATCACCAGCCCAATCTGAGTCAATAAAGCCAACAATGTGAGGGGATCCTGATGTGTAGTGAATTCCATAATGAGTGGTGCACCGAATGTACCTCAAAATACGTTTGGCTACTTGCTAATGACTCTCATGTGGATCATGTGAGAATCGAGAGACAAGGCCAACCGCAAAGGAAAGATCAGGACGTGAGTGTGTCAGGTACAACAAACTGCCAACCAACTGTCTATATAGAGTAGTATCCATGGAAGAAGTAGTACAAGTGGAAGACAAGACAACACCTAACTGAAAAGGTGTGGGGGCAAGCTTGCAATCAAGCATGCCAAAGCGCTGGAGCATATTAAGAGCATACTTCTGTTGAAATAAGGAAACCCCATCCGAAGACTGAATAACCTACATGCCCAAATAATAGTGCAAAATTCCAAGATCTGTCATCTCAAACCGCTCCATCAAAGCTCGTTGAACATCCTGAATCATGGAAGATGAGCTACCTGTAATGATGAGATCATCAACATATAGCACAAGAATCAAAAGATCACCCTCCTGACGCCAAATGTACACTGTGTGATCGAAATGGCAACGTGTGAAGTGAGTGGAAAGCAAAAAAGAGTCCATCTTCTCATACCAAGCTCGAGGGGCTTGTTTGAGACCATATAATGAACGCCGAAGTATGCAAACCAAAGAAGTGTCCTGCACAAAACCCTGAGGTTGCTCCATATAGATCTCCTCATGTAGGTCCCCATGCAAGAAGGCACTCTTCACATCCATCTGGAACACTGACCATCCCTGTGAAGCTGCAAGTGAAAGTACAAAGCAAATAGAATTCATCTTAGAGACAGGGGCAAAGGTCTCGGAGTAATCAATACCCTCCACCTGAGAAAAACCCTTCACAACAAGACGTGCCTTATACTTATCAATAGAACCATCTGCAGCATACTTGGTACGGTACAACCACTTGCACCGAACCAACTTTCTTCCCTTAGGAAGAGGACAAAGATCCCAAGTATGATTCTTCATCAAAGAAGAATACTCCTCATCCATAGCCTTATCCCACTCAAGGTGACCTGTCACCTCTGAAAACTTTTGAGGATCATCCAAAATGGCATGACTCAAAAGACTAGAACCAGATGTCTGAGCACGAGTATGACAAGTATCTGAAGGATCACCTGCCAAAGAACCAGCTGCATCAACAGTGACACGGGCCCACCTAGGCAAAGACGGAGCAACTGGTGGTGGTGGAGATGGTGGATCATCATCTACATCATCCTCAAGAGATAAGTAATCCTCAAGTGATGAAGAGGGAGGAGTAGGCAATGAGGGAGAAGTTGGTGATGGAGAATCCATCTGAGGATAGCGCTCATCAAACTGGACATCTCGCCGAAACAAGACCTCTCTGGAATCAAGATCAAACAACTTGTACGCCTTAACATCCTCACAGTAGCCAACAAATATGAGTGGTCGGCTCTTCCTCTCCATGGCTTTCCTTTGAGCATCAGGAATAAATGCTCAAGCCTCACTACCAAAAAACTCGGAATGTAGAAACATCAGGCTTGACATGGGTCCAAGCCTCCTCAGGAGTCATATGTCGCAATGCCTTATGAGGCATCCGATTCTGAATATAATTGGCACAATTGATTGTCTCAGCCCAGAAGGAAGAACTCATAGCTCGAGACTATATCATACAATTTTCCATCTCCCGTAAGGTTCTGTTCTTTCTCTCAGTGATACCATTCTGCTGAGGGGTGTAAGGGACTGTAAACTGATGTTGTAAACCATGCTCAGTGCAAAAATCTGTAAAAGCCTGATTAACATATTCCCCCCCATTATCTGTGCATATCCTCCTGATAGAAAGTCTGGATTGCTTCTCCACAAATGTCTTAAAAATCCTAAATGAGTCAAAGACATCAGACTTGTACTTAAGAAAGTACACCCATGTACGTCTGGAGAAGTCATCAATAAAAGTGAGCACATAGCGGGCCCCTGAAAAGGAAGGAGTCGGAAAGGACATAAGATCACTGTGTACCAACTCTAGGGGTGCCCTAACATGAGTGGCTCGACCCTTAGGAAAAGGATCTTGATGATGTTTGCCAAGTACACAACCTCGACATACACCATCAGTACAAGAAATCTGTGGGAGCCCAATCACAAGTGCCTGAGCACTCATCTGCTGTAAATATTTGTAATTGACATGGCCAAAATGCTCATGCCAAAGCCTGCTCACTGAATCTGCATGTGCTATAAGAGAGGAACTAACAGTGTCTGAACTCTCAAAGCCATCAAATCTGTATAAGCGTGATGCAGAATCCACACTCCCAGTAGCCACAACCAAGTTAGGATCATGAAGGTCTCGAATAACCACATCATGTGGTGAGAACTCAACTATCTTACTAGAGCCAGAGTGGCAAATCTAATAAATAGATAGAAGGTTTGCCAAAATTTTAGGAACCAGAAGCACATCCTGAAGACAACCACCATCTAATGAAACAGTACCTGAACCCTGAACTGAAAGTTGTGCGGAGTCACCAACTGCAATCTGTGAAGTAGCACTATGAGCAAGTGCGGTGACTAAATCCTGTGAGTGTGAGATATGGTGCGAAGCACCAGAGTCAATAATCCATGTGGATCCTGAAGATGAGGCTCGTGCAGAAAGAGCATGACCTTTCCCCGTGGATGGAGAAGGAGACTGAGGTGAGGAAATATGATGTTGCTGCATGGCTTCCTCTAAAGCCTCTAATCGTTTCCAACACCTGGAAACTGGATGTCCTTCCTTGCCACAGAAACTACAAGGATCACTTGGATTCTTCTTAGTCTTGGAGGAAGACTCACCAGATTTAGAAGATTTACCCTGTTTAGGATTGGATTGTGGTTTTGAATTTGGTTTAGGTGGTGGCTTGGAGGAACTCTCACTGCCAACTAAATCTGTCTTCGGCTTCTGTTTCTGCTTCTGTTTCCCTTGGGATGGCTGAGCAACTAATGCTTTATTCTTTGATCCAGGAAGAGTATCCAACTGTGTGAGCTTGGCCTGCTCTCGTGTCAATCGATCACAGAATACCTCAAGAGAAGGCATGGTAAAATGTGGACCCAAAGCATCCATGGTGGAATAGAAGGTAGAAGAGAAAATCTGGAAGGATCCTCGAAGCTTAGATAGAATCAGGTAAATACACTCTGTATCTGTTTTGTTTTTACCACAACCCTATAACAAAGATCTGAGAGATTTGAATTTCATCAGGAAATCCTCAATAGAAGGAAAGGAATCAGGTACCAAAGTGGTCAATTCTGCCTCAATCTGAAGTGCTCGAAACTGATTAATGGTGCCAAAAAGTGTTTCAAACTTCAACCACATAGCTCGAGGAGTTGCACAACCCTTGAGATGAAAGAGAAGACTGTCTGAAACATGCAAGGATAACAACCCCATGGCCTCATCCATTATGTTCCTGTGTTGAAAGATCTCAAATTGATGTTGCAACTGAGGTTGAACATCATCCAAACATGACCATAAACCTTTGGACATGAGAAGTCTTGTCATCTATGCCTTCCAGATATGATAATTGTGTGGGGAAAGATGCTCAACCGAAGAAGAGTCTGCCATTAAACCCTGCACCTGTGCCTGCTTGTTTATTTTTATTATTATGTGATCTTTCAAAATAGACATAAGATGCAGAAGGGTTTGATTGTTTTGAGAGTTTTGGTGTTCTGGTTTTCTGATAGAAAATACATAAAGCAAGAAAAAACACCCCCCCACAATACGAGAACCCAAACCCCAGTACAATTTTTAAAGCTGAAAAGCTTGAAAAAGCAAAAAATGCTTCATAAAAAATTCTATGTACTTGGTAAATTTTTGATGAAAAACAGTTACTGTTCTGGAAAGAGCATGAGAAGAGCGTTCCGACGCCTACTCATTTTCGAAAAACGGAGTTCGTTTGCACCTTCTAGGGCCCCGGAAGTGCAAAAAAAAAGAAGAAAAAGAAAAAACCCCACTTTGACTGGAAAAAAATACAGTCAAACAGAAAATCTGGAAAAAAATTACTAGTTCCATGGCGTCCGGCACGGAATCAGCTTTCCAACGCCTATTTTCGTTCGAAAATCCGAGCTAGAACGAGCAAGATACGCCCGATTTCGTGAAAGTAGCTGCAAAAGGGTTTTTAAAAAGATGCACAGCCCTCAAGGGCTAAGATCTTTGGCTCCTGGGCACGGGCGCTGGTTGCATGATAGGCCCTCAGGGGCTGGAAGCCGGCGGTGGGCGCTGGCGGTTTGCCACTGGCGATTACTGTTGGTGGTGACCACTGGTGCCGGCGGCTCGGCGGTGCCTGCTTGGCCGCGGCCGGCGGTTGCCGCCAGTGGTGGTGGCCGAGCGGTGGCTTCCGGGCGGCGCACCGGTGGCGCTGCCAATTTCAATGGGCGGCGCAAAAAAATAAACCAAAAAATGGTGTTTTTTTTTTTGCATTTTCACCTCGTAAATCGTGCCCTGAGGCCGTACGTCCTTGGGGCCTAAAAAAATTTGCCTTCTGGTGCAAATGTGCTCAAATAGGGCATGCCATATATGAAAATATGGGTTTTTGGCCACTCTGAGTCCAACTGTGAGGTCAGTTTGGGCCCAAGATGCACCCAAAAATTGAGCACCCCCTGTATCTGGCAAAAGAAGCCCTGAAACTCCAGTTCTGCTTCCAATGCAAAAATTCTCAAAACAAGAACAGGTAGCTGCAGATCTGAAGATTTGATACCATGTAGGAGTTGAGAAACTACAATGCCATAGGAGCCCAGTGATCTCTGCAAGCTGAGAAAACCTATTACAGGGAGAAGCAAAGAGAAGCAACAAGAACACAGTAAAATTGCTCAAAAAGATGGAGCTTTGTATTCAACAATCTGTAAAAGAGAATAATTACAAAAGAAGAGTTTTCAACCACATATAGGTCAAAAATCCCTAAAAGGATAACACATTTAATAATTAATATAATTATTAAATGTCTTATTATGCAAACTAAGGTGAAATGTTAAGAAGGAGATAAAGGTAATTTAATTAACATGATTAAATTTAAACCTTTACTCTAACACCTCCCTTTATCCCTCCTACCCCCTCTCTCAAGTCTCTCCCTCACTCTATCCCTCCTACCCTCTCTCTCTTGGATCTCTCACACCACCTCTCCCTCTCTTTGGTCTCTCCCTCCCACCCTAACTAGATAACTCTCTCTCCCTTTCAAGTTTCTCTCTCTCAGGTCTCTCCCACTCCCTCTCTCTCCCTCTCAAGTCTCTCTCTCTCAAATCTCTCTCTCTCAAGTCTCTCCCACTCCCTCTCTCTCCCCCTCTCTCTCAAGTCTCTCCCTAAAAAATATCGCTCCCACCCCCTCTCCCTCTCTCAGGTCTCTCCCTCCCAACCTAACTAGATAACTCTCTCTCTCCCTCTCAATTATCTCTCTCTCTCAAGTCTCACTCCCTCCCACCCTACCTAGATAACTCCCTCTCACTCCATTCCCCTCTCTCAGACTCCCTCCAACTCCCTCTCTTATGTCTCTAGTTTTCTCTCTCCCTCTCATCTCTCTCTCTCAGGTCTCTCCCACTTGGGGTTGAGGGTTTAATGTATAGGGTAGAGAGTAGAGGGTAGAGGTATTATGATTTGAAGGTTGAGGGTTGAGGTATTACAGTTTAAGGGTCGAGGGTTGAGGGATTAAGGATTAAAGGATGGTGTTGAGGGATTAGGGTTGAGGGTTTAATGTATAGGGTAGATGGTTGAGAGTTTAGGATTGAGGGTTTAGGGTTTAAGGTATAGGGTTGAGAGATTAGGGTCAAGGGTTTAATATATAGGGTAGAGGGTTGAGGAATTAGGGTTTAAGGGTTGAGGGTTGAGGGATTATGGTTTAAGGTATAGGGTTGAGGGATTATGGTTGAGGGTTTAATGTATAGGGTTGAGGGTTGAGGGTTGAGAGATTAATGGTTTAAGGGGTGAGGGTTTAAGTTTTGAGGGTTGAAGGATTAGGGTTGAGGGTTTAATGTATGTGGTAGAGGGTTGAGGGTTGAGGGTTAAAGGGTTGAGGCTTGAAGGTTGAGGGTTTAAGGGTTGAGGGTTGAGGGATTAGGATTTAAGGTATAGGGTTGAGGGTTTAATGTATAGGGTAGAGAGTTGAGGGTTGAGGTCTAAGGTTTTAAGGGTTGAGGGTTGAGGGATTAAGGGTTTAAGGTTTGACAATTGAGGATTAAGGGTTTAACGGTTGAGGATTGAGGGATTAGGGTTTAAGGTTTGAGGTTTGAGGGTTGAGGGACTAGGGTTTAAGGTATAGGGTTGATCAATTAGGGTTGAGGGTTTAATTGATAGGTAGAGGGTTGAGGTTTTAAGGTTTAACAGTTGAGGGATAGGGGTTTAAGGTATAGGGTTGAGCAATTAGGGTTGAGGATTTAATTAATAGGGTTGAGGGTTGAGGTATTAGGGTTTAAGGGTTGAGGGTTTAAGTATTGAGGGTTGGAAGTTGAGGGTTTAAGGTTTGAGGGTTGAGAGATTAGGGTTTAAGGGTTGAGGTTTTAAGGTTTGAGGTTTTAGGGATTAGGGTTTAAGGTATAGGGTTGAGGGATTAGGGTTGAGGATTTAATGTATAGGGTAGAGGGTAGAGGGTAGATGATAGAGGATTGAGGTATTATTGTTTAAGGGTTGAGGGTTTAAGGTTTGATGGTTGAGGGATTAGGGTTTAAGGTATAGGGTTGAGAAATTAGGGTTGACGGTTTAAGGTTTGACGGTTGATGGATTATGGTTTAAGGTATAAGGTTGAGGGTTTAATTGATAGGGTTGAGGGTTGATGATTGAGGTATTATAGTTTAAGGGTTAAGAGTTGAGGTATTATGGTTTAAGGGTTGAGGGTTGAGGGATTAAGGTTTAAGGGACAGTGTTAAGGGATTAGGGTTGAGGATAATAGAGTAAAAGGTTTAGGGTTGAGGGTTTAATGTATAGAGTAGAGGGTTGAGGGTTGAGGGTTTAGGGTTGAGGGTTGAGGTATTAAGGGTGTGTCTATGTAAAATGTATCATGAATAAGCAAATTAAAACCTATACAACAACACACCAATGAAATATTATATCAAGGAATTCAAATAACAATCAAATTGAAGCAAACAATTCCCCAATGGCATCTCATTGTCCTCTATCTCCAAGGATTCTTTAAGTCATTTTTGCTCTCAGATTGTTTATGCACATGACTTTCCCAATAACAACCTGAAGAATGAGAGATGTTGGAAATGCAAGAAATATTTCCTACATTACATTCAATTGCTAAACTAGTTGTAGATGATATGCAAAGATAATGATGTTGCTATGATATTGTTGTATGAAAATGATATTATGCTAATGTTGTAATTAAGATGCTGCTAATGAAAATGCCATGATTAAACTACTTGATACTAAAATGCAAATACTAGAATGCTAACTAAAATGACAATGCTAATGAAAATTCTGCAAAGTGTAATTATGCTCAGCTCTCTCCCTTTTTGTTGTAAATGAGGGTCTATTTATAGATTTTCCAAGGCATGAGCCTAGGTGGCAGGAATCAACAGTCTAGATTCGATCTGGAGAATGGACAGTTGAAGATGAAGAGGTTAGAGAGAAAAGGGGAGTGTGTTCCCTTCATAAGAACAAACTGCCAAGTATGAAAATGAATAAAATAGAGATGAAGGCCAAGTGTCCCAAATTGGTTAGAATTTGTTGAGGATAAATGCCAAATTAAATATTGGAAATATTTAATTTCTTGAGACACATGATGAGGTGGAAGGTGGAGAGAAGTTAGTAGAAATGTGCTTAGATTTGAATTTAAAATTCAAATTTAATGAGAAGAGGTTAATTAAATAAAACAAACTAATTAATTTTTTTCATTTAATTAAGACATGAAGAAAATGATTTAGAATAGGAAGAATTAGAGAAAATGAACTATATAATTTTTTTTTCAATTTATTTATAAGTAGAAGAATTAAAGATCATTAATTAAATAACTTGTATTTAATTAATTCCTCCAAACCGAATTTGAGTGTATACATTTTTCCCCTCTTTGAAGTGATGTGTTTGCAACACATTGCTTCAAAGAAAAAATTGTTAATAATGCTGATAAAAAATTTCAATATACCCCAGATCCTAATTTTCAAGTGATGATGTGAGTATGGCCCCTTGAGAGATAAATCAGGGAATGTTTGAATTTTTAGGATTTTTTGAATTTTTGAATTTTTTATGATTTTTATGATTTTTTGAGGATTTTCAAATTTTGAGGATTTTGAGATGATTTATCTCCCGATAAAGAAGAATGACCCTGCCAATTGATTAATTGATGCCCTTTTGAAAATAAAATTGATCCCACTTAAATACCCTCCATTTACCCCTTTTAAAAGATTAAAAGATGGAAAAGGAGCTCATTTGAATTCATTTGCAATTGAGAGTGATTGAGTTGATTGAGCATTGGAGCAAAATGGTGATCCCATACCACACCCACCAATTTGAGCAAGTTCAACGACACAACCGCCCTACCGCGTATGGACCTCTGGTACGTACCCCGAGCAACCTCCTTGTGAAATTTGAATTTGTTTTTGGCATGTTTTCATGATTTGAAAATCTATTCATTGCGTTTTAGCACATCTAGACTCTGATTTAGTGCATAGGTAAAAAAAATTAGCGCATTTGTGAACTGTTGTAGCACATATGTGGAATTTTGTAGCGCATATAGAAATTCAGCACATTTAGGTCATGAAATGGCGCATATGATGTATGTTTTAGCGCATTCATGCTCGATTTTGGTGCATTGATGGAGTTTTTTTAGCACATTTAGGATATTAGCGCATAGATGCACTGTTTCAGCGCATTGACGTGCTAGAATTGATGAAATGTTATTTTTTCTCCTTGTTTTTTATGTTTGATGATTGCATCAGCCATTGTTTTGATGATGTTTGATAGGATAGATGATGATTGACCTCATGATAGATGAGATTCAATCTTAGACACTCTACAAACTGATACATTTTGAAAATTTTGATGAAAGTTCATCAGAATTTCGATGAAATAATTTTGATGAACTTTCGTTGAAATTTCGACGAAATAATTTTGATGAACTTTCGTCGAAATTTGAGTCAAAATGTATCAGTCACAAGATTTGATTGAAATATCATTAGAGTTGATTAGATTGATTGATAGGTTGATTGATAAAATGTTGATTTACGATACGTCATGATGATAGGAGGATTTGAGAGTTCTTCAGTCTCGGGAGCGCTACTTGAAGACTTGGGATATGATTCCACGTCTGGTGCAAGTGGATTTGGATATCGTTGCGCAATGTGGTTTATCTTCCTTGCTTGATATGCCCCAATATAGGATAAACATGGGACTATTGACTGCCTTAGCTGAGAGATGGCATAGCGACCACAACACGTTCCATCTAGCTATCGGTGAGATGACAGTTACTCCAGAGGATGTGTACCAGATATTGGGGATTCCCATGGTTGGAGAGTTAATCGTGTATGATCATACAGAGCAGGGAGGTACCGAGGCACTAAGGAGGATTTTTAATAATGATGGGATTAGTGGTTATGAGATCCCATGGTGGGATATGGTTGATTCGTATGAGCCATTACCATCTGTGCTAGCTGGGTTTGTTGGAGGTTTCTTATGTCTCAACCATAGGTCAAAGGGACTGTTTGTTGGCTGGGGCAGGATACTGGAGAGGATGATCACTCAGGGGATCTTATATGCATGAGGTTCTTGTATGTTAGCTCACTTATATCATGATCTACATCAAGTGGTGTATCTTGGAGCTGCGAGTTTATCGTCTGGAGTGACATTACTTCAAAGTTGGGCTTGGGAGAACATAGTTGTTACTCATCTTGTAGCGGAGAGAGATCATCTGGTTGGCCGGCCATATGTCTTCGGGTACTCAGGTGGTATTGTCCAACACAAGCTAGGAAAATTGGAGTATTGGTGGTGAGTGCTTGATGATTTGGAGATTGCCACATGGCGACCATACTTAGATTATGAGCAGTGGCCTGAGGATGATCTTGAGATTCCATATGTGTACACGTCGAGGTATTTGATTGGATGGACTCGATTTGTTATCGAGAGATTCATGCTCATGAGGGTGCTTCATCAATATAGACAAGTGCACGAGATGCCCTAGGGAGTTGCATTATATGCTCAGAGATAGTAGGATATTCCAAAGTGGGGACCCACAATATCTTATAATGCAGCTTGCGAGGAGTATTTTTCATTACAGGCATAGGTATGGGATTACTGTCCAGCGATCGCGGTGGGTGTGATGACAGATGAGTATGCCTAGTATTTCTTCACACATGCCATATCGAGGATATCAAGTCCTGATGAGCCAGTACCGACGTTTGATGATGATGAGAGAGCAACACCACATGCACTGAGAAGGAGAAGGGATGAGGGAGATGGTGGTGATGAGGAGGGAGATGGTGGGGATAGAGGGGATGATGGAGATGGAGGAGATGCGGGTGGCAGAGAGATACTGGATTTCAGAGTACCCCAGAGGAGGAGATCTATGGTTCCCTTGGAATAGCAGTAGGCAGGACCATCACAGGTTCAAATTCATGTGCCTTCCCATTAGTGGCAAGCACAAATAGATGCCTTATAGTTACAAGTGGAGGGCTTACATGGATAGTTATCACAGGCACAAGGACATATTGCCTCTTTGACAACAGAGAGAGATGCTGCCAGATAGAGATGTGAGCATGCAGAGGCTCTAGCCGAGAGATTACAGAGAGTGTTTGAGGGGAATACTAAAGGGGATATGCTCAGAAAGGTTCAACATTAAGCTCAAGAGGAAGAGTACTACAAATTACTGTATGAGCAGGCGGTTCCTACAAAGCGGTGTGCCCCTAGTTATGCACAGTCTGTCATTGCTAGATCAGGTCAAAGTTAGTCAAGGACTACGAGCAGGGGTGTGACTAGGCCACCTCTCAGAGATCCATCAGGCAGAGATCCAGGTACAGGTCCATCTGGTGGTGCAACAGGAGGCATAGTGATGCCTACAATGTCTGGGGGGAGCAGCACATAGCTCTTGTACTTAGATTTGATGTACTGACACTTGATGTATTCACTTATGCAGTCGGGGACTTCATGATTTCCTACCATTTTGTTGATGTATCTCTCCACATTTTGTGATATCATTGTACACTTGACATTGATTATTTTGAGATTATATGAGATGCAGTGGAGACTATTGATCTATATGTTTTCTACATGACTTTTATGATGAATGCTTATGATGAATACATTTGATTTCGCTCTATACGCTATGTGATGTTTATATGATTATGTCATGGTTGTGTATGGATGCAATAATGAAATGATGATGCATAGATTATGATTCTATTTAGCTTTGTGGATGATGCTTTATAATGTATATGAGATGGATTTGATCATGTAGATGAAATGTGATGCACTTTATTTATTTTTGTATTTTTCTAATGCAAATATATGATCTAATGCATGGATGGATGATCGATGTATGTACATTATAATATATGTAAGATATGAGAATGATTATGCAACTAGATGTGAATGATCTTTTTTTTGTTAATGTCATATGTACTCAATCCTTTAATGAGAGAGATAAAACCATTTTGAAATTTACCAACCTTGGAAAACCTAAAATGCACATGCAAAAACTAATATGGATGCAATCTATCTTAACCATGCAAATCTAATTATGCCATGTTGTCATCTTGTCGATTGATTTTTTGTGCTTGTTATCATCATTGAGATTTTGATATGTTGAAAGTTAGTACAAACACTGATGGTATAATTAAGCCGTGATGACCTGAGTACAACTTCCATTGATTTTTGATATTGCAAGGTAATACAAGCATCTAGGCATAATTGAACCGAGATGACCTGAGTATTTCTTGCATAAAACAGACAATATTTAATCTTTTTCCTATGAAAATCTGGAGTGTCATCAATGATACTTTGTAGAGCACGTCCCGCGACAAATTTACATAGTAGTAATGATCAACTTGCAAATAATAGACAAAGAAAAATATCATACTCCATCGTAGCTTCTCTAGTCCATGACATCCTTGAGTTGCTCAAGAGAAATGATAACAAAAATCAAGATACAACAATTGAACATTCATGCTAAAGTGATTAAACCATGATTCAGAAGAACATCATCTAGTGAGACTTGGTTTGACCGATCTTGCTGGTGATTTGGATGGTTGGTTTCTAAAATTTGTATGATTGATGTTCAATGTTGTGTTTCAGTGTAATCATGATGTTCGTTGTGTTGTCTTGTTGTTACTTGTCTGTTGGTTTAAGCTCAAAACAAATTTCCCCCAATGAGAAACCAACCATTTATTGTGAATATGCACAATGATCGCCAAGCCAAGGTGAAACACGACTGTAATGCTCGGATATGTACATGAGGTTTTATGATAGACATGCATAATGATGGTGAAAAGTGGATGACCGACACATGTTCCAAAAGAATGAAAAGCTAATCTATCACAAATAACACTTGTTGCTAGGTTTTCACTACTTTCTTTTATTGTACTTTTTCTGATTTTATAATTTTATTTTATTTTTGATTTTTCAATTTTTTTGTATTTTTTCCTTTTTGCTTTTTTTTTTGGATTTTCACTTCTTCTTTTTGGATTTTCATTCATTTTTTTTTTGGATTTTTTAGCTTTTTTTTTTGGATTTTCATTCTTTTTTGCATTTTGGATTTTTCAGCATTTTTTTTTGGGGGGATTTTTTTGCTTTTTTGCTTTTTTTTGGATTTTTTAGCTTTTTAAACTTCTTGAGATGAATTTTTTTGATAGGTTCTTCAAACAAGTCCCCTTCAAGTGTAGATAATTGATATGCTCCAGATCCATTTACTGATACAATGGCAAAAGGACCTAGCCAATTAGGTTCAAATTTTCCCTTCTTTTCCCGATCTTGTTGATTGCGAGGATTCTCTTTTAGTACCAAGTTGCCAAAATAAAATGTTCTTGGTATTACCTTGTGATTATAGCTCCTTGACATTCTTTGTTGATAAGCTTTCAGATGATCAACAACATGTTGACAACGTTCATCCAACAATTCTAACTCCTGTAATCTGGATACTCGATAGTCTTCCTCTGAAATGATTCCTTTCAATGATACCTAGAGTGAAGGTAACTCAACCTCAATAGGTAAGATGGATTTTTATCCATACACAAGGGCATATGGTGTGGCTCTTGTAGGGGTGAAAATGCTAGTACGGTATGCCCACAAGGCAGGGTTTAGTTGAACATGTCAATCACGTCCATCATTGAAAGTTTTCTTTAGGATTTTCAAAATGGTCTTATTTGAGGCTTATGCTTGGCCATTCCCTTGAGGATAATAGGGTGTGAAAAACCGGTGTTGGATATGGAATTTTTCACAGAGTTCTTGTACATCTTGGTGTTTGAAAGGTCTACCATTATCAGTGACAATAGAGCTAGGGATGTCGTACCGACAGACAATGTAGTTTAGGATGAAGAAGTTAATTTGTTTACCAATGATCATGGTTAATGGAACAACTTCAATCCACTTTGTGAAATACTTGGTGGCTGTGATTATGAATTTATGTCCATTAGAGGAAGATGGATGAATCTTACCCACAAGATCAAGTCCCCATTGATAGAAAGGCCAAGTTGATGTGAATGGTTGCAGCTCTTGCACCGATGCATGTATGATATTTCCATAGACTTGACACTTCTTGCACTTCTTAACAAATTGAAAAGATTCTTTCTCCATGTTCGGCCAATAATATCCCGAGTGTAGGAGTTTCTTAGCTATAGTAAGACCACTTTAATGAGTACCACAAATACCTTCATGAACTTCTCATAAGGTAGTTTCAGATTCATCACATTTAAGACATTGGAGGAGAGTACCATCGATACCTCATCGATAAAGTGTATCAGCTATCAAGGTGTGTCGAGCTGCTTGAAAAATAAAGTTGTGTTTTTGGTTCCAAGATAGGTCAGGTGGAAGGGTATTGTCTCTCAGATAGGTATAAATCTTCCCATAGATTGAAGAATCAACTTCAACTAGATGGCACGCGACTTGGGATTCAAGATTGTCATATGCGAGATTAAACAATTGTTCCACCATGAATTCATAACGACTTGATTTTTCTGGTATTTGTAGAAGAGAAGCAATGGTTGCCATGGCATCCGAAAATTTATTGTCTACCCTTGGAACTTGTTCAAACTTTATCTCAACAAAATATTTCTTGAATTCATCTACCATTCTCTTGTATGGCATCATCTTGTCATCTTTTGTTTGATAATCATTAACTTGATTGATGACTAATTGAGAGTCTCCATAAACTTGCAATTCTATGATTTTTCATTCCACTGCTACCTTGATACCAATGATTAGTGCTTCATATTCAACCATGTTATTTGTGAAAGGGAACATCAACTTGTAATATTTTGGGATAGTGTGTCCTTGAGGGGTAACAAATAAGATTTCAGCACCTGACCCATGTTGAGTGTAAGACCCATCAAAGTATAATATCCAATGTTGTGTTGTTATTGTGAGGACATATGCATCTGGAAATTCAATGTGCATAGGATGGTCATCTTGCAACGATGCTTCAGCTAATTGATCTGCTATTTCTTGGCCCTTGATTGCTCTTCTATCCACATATTGAATGTCAAATTCACTCAATATCATCACCCACTTTTCTAATCTTCCTGTTAGGTTGGCTTTGTTGAGTAGATATTTTAATGGATCTATCTTGGCTATTAGTTTGATTGTATGTGTTAACATATAGTGTCGCAATTGTTGAGTAGCAAACACCACTGCCGAACAAGCTTTTTCAATGAATGTATAGTTAAGTTCATAGCCATTCAGTGTTCTACTGATGGAGTAGATGGCCCTTTCTTTTCCTGTAGAGTCTTCTTGTGCTAGCAAAGCTCCCAAAGATACCTCAGTAGTTTCTATGTAAAGTAGAAGTGGTTTTCCCTCTATTGGTGGTACCAATATAATTGGATTCATCAGATATTGTTTCAATTGATTAAAGGCAACTTCACATATTTCATCCCATCTGAAAGAAACATTCTTGTGCAACAAATGAGTAAAAGGATGACTTTTTTATGCCAGTTGCGAGATGAATCTTCTGATGGATTGGAATATTCCTTGTAGAGATCTTAATTGGATAATTTTCTTAAGAGGTGGCATTTCCATGATTTCTTTGACTTTTGTTGGATCTACTTCGATGCCTTTAGCTGAGACTATGTATCCTATGAGTTTCGTTGATGTTACTCCAAATACACACTTCTTTGGATTTAAACACACATTGAAATTTTCCAATCGAGTAAATATTTTGTCCAAGAATTCTAGATGTCCTTCCCTGGTGAATAATTTTTCTAGCAGGTCATCCACATAGTCCTCCATGAATGTGTGCATCATGTCATGAAATATTGTTGTCATTGCACGCCGATAGGTGGCTCCTACATTCTTTAATCTGAAAGGCATGATGTTCCAACAAAATGCACCCCATGGGCATGTGAAAGTTGTTTTGTCTTGATCTTCAGGTGCAATTTTGATCTAATTATAGCCTAAAAATCCATCCATGAGTGATAGCATAGCATGTCCTGCTGTTAAATCCATAATGATGTCTATATTGGGCAAAGGAAAGTCATCCTTTGGACAAGCCTTGTTAAGATCCCTAAAATATGTGCATATTCTGATGTTCTTTTCTGGTTTGGAGACTGGTACAATGTTTGAAATCCATTTTGCATAGTTGATTGGTCGGATAAACCCTACATCTAGTAATTTTTTTAATTCTACTTTCACTAGTAGGGCGATGTGGATGCATTTTTCTCAATTTTTTCTTTACTGGCTTCAATCCAGGTGCTATGGATAAATGATGCATTATTAGATCCAGATCTATTCCTAGCATATCAGCATAGGACCAAGCAAAATTGATTTGTCTTTCTTCAAAGAATTTGGTGAAATTTGGCTTTTCTTGCTTTGTCATTAATGTCGCTAGGTGTATAGTCTTTGTTGTTTTTGCAATATTGATGTTGATGGATTGCATAGGCTCAACCAATACTGAAGATATTTCTTGATAATTCTCAAGAAGAGTGTCAAATCTCTCATCCATCAATGCCTCAGAGAGGTTTTCACCGTTGGATACACTCTTTCTTTTTACTTTTTCATGATCTAATACTGCCATTGCATGGTTTTCACCATTAGATCAATTTTTTGCATTCTTTATTTTGTAGCTAAGAGATTTGGCACTCCCCTGATTTGAAGTTTCATTATGAAATTCATTGGTGGAACTTGTTTCTGGATTTTCTGAACAAAGGAAATTGGAAGTGGCATCATCATCTGAAAAGATAGGAATATCAAGCAGCTCATTTTGTTCCCAGTCAATGAGTTCGGGATGTATCAACAGTAAGGAATCATTGGATTGGTCAAGATCAAAGGTGGTAAGGGTCATAATGGAAATGTTTTCAAGGTGTTTGATAGCAATGTCAATTTCTATAATGTTACTCTCCTCCGAATGATCTATCTCAGTCGATGTCTGATCGTCCTCACTAGAGTCATCGATATGTAGTGATCCAAATTCAAGTGGTCTAGACCCTGAACTTTGTCCCTCCATACATATGGGTGCATACCTCTTTATCACATCGATTTCTTTGTCTTCACAAGATTCTTCATATAGTGAATCCCATTCATATTCATTTGAGTATGTTTCAGAACTAGCTTGCAATTGGAGGATTCACTCATAAATCTTTTGAGTGGCTTCTTCTTTTGTCTCTTCTTTGTATCCTATTCTTGTCTTGTCTTTTGCATTGATTGTGATAGGTTGAATTGGTTCCACAATACCTTGTTCTTGTTTGCCAATAGGACCTTTTCCTTCATATCCCATCCTTTCTAAGATTGTGAACCCTTTACCATATTTCTCTGTTTGTATATTGGAAGTTGCTACTTGGGATTCTCCTTCATCTTTGTAAAGACAATTTAGAATGTCTTTGTCCTTAGATTCATCAACTAGAGTGCATGCTTTTACAAATTTACCATCAAATATTGTGATGGGTTGTGAAGATTGTTTTCTAGATGTTGATGGTTGTCCACAGGATTTTGGAGAAGATAGTAGCTATGAGAGACATAAGGAGTGCCCAAAAGAATACTCACCCATGCCTTTATCTTTCAACTGAATATTTTTCTCAAGTTGTTTTGACAAAGAATTGAGTTGGCCTTCATTACTTGAGGAAATAGAATCACCGATGCCTTTATCTTTCGATTGAACCTTTTTCTCAAGCTATTTTGACAAAGAATTTAGTTAGCTTTCATTACTTGAAGAAATAGAAGTGAGAGCTTCTCTATTGTGTGGTACAAAAACATCTTGGATTGCCTTGAGAGTGTTGCAATATTGAGAATTATTAGAATCTGCTGAAATTATGATCTCTTGTCCATTGTAAGGGAATTTCAAGCATTGATGGTATGTTGATGGTATTGCTTGCATTTCATGGATCCAAGGTCATCCCAACAGTATGTTGTAGGCCAAGTCCTTGTCTAAAACTTGGTAGATTACATCCTTTTGAACTGGTCCCACTTGAATTGGCAATGCTATTAGTCCTTGAGATGATATTTCTCCATCATCATAAGCTTTTATGGTGATCTTTCTTTTGGAATCTATTGCATTTTCTGAAAATCCCAATGCACGGATAAGCTTTAAAGTGCATATATTTAGACCAGCTCTTTCATCTATTAAAATGTGTTTGACCTGATGTTTATGGATTATAACCTCAATATGGAGTGGAGCATTGTGTGGATGAGTGAGGGATGTATCATCATTTTCTAAGAATGATAAACAATGGGGTGCAGTCAAATGTCCCACCATGGCTTGGAATTGAAAAACTTCCAGATTAGTCGGTACCGTGGTGTCCACTAAAGCTTTTTCCAGAATTTCCCTATGGGCTGGTGAAATTTTAAGAAGTTTCAGTATGGATATCTGCGTTGGGATCTTTTGCAATTGGTCTACAATATTGATTTGATTTGAAGGGGTAGCAGTTGCCTAAGATGTACTTCCTTTCAATA
>VDFB02281492.1:1069998954-1070018613 GCA_007258455.2 Sequoia sempervirens | reverse complement strand
TATTAGTTAATTTAATTATTCTATGTTTTCTGATAAAATATATATATATATATATATATATATATTATTCGATTCTGTGTACAATATACAAATATATATATATATATATATATATTCAATTTCTTTTTGATGAATATATTCTGTTAAATATAACTGATAGTTAAACAAAGGCATGTATGCATATATTCTGTTCTGTTTCGTTTCTGATTTAAATGATATTTTCTGTTAATTCAATTGTTATTTAGAAGATAAATATTCACATTTAGATTCTGTTTCTTTTCTGATTAAAAACAAAGCAGAAATTTTTACAATGAAAATATTAGTTAAATAGAAATAAATATGTTTTATTGATTTGTTAATTTTCAACTTGGAAAAAGATATTGTTAGCAAAAGAGTAATCCATTACGAAAGTAAAACAGTATTGTTTATTTGTTCTGGTTTTAGTATGACTGTATTTCGGGAATGGTATTTATGTTGAAATCTACCCTGGAATTATTAAGTTATTTCTTTTATTTATTAAATCTTGTTGCCTTGTTGGGTTTGGGGACTTTGTTAATTCTTTGTTATGGGAGCCCTTTTTGTGTTAGCACTTTAAGTCTTCCAGAGGATGATGTTTTGTTCTGAGTTTTACACTTTTCACCTTGATTTCTGATGAGTTATGTTTTATTAATGGGGTGTACCGAATTATGAGATTTTATTATGGCATTTTTACTTGCGAGATGGTTTATGCCTCATGTATTACCTTGTTGTCATACTTTGATGATTATGATTGGCATGGTACAACCCCTGTTCCCCGATAACTTCCAGAGAAGCGTTCTAAATTTTAAGGAAGAGCCTCGAGCAACCACGCGAGTTAGTATGGAAAACCACAATTAACTTTAGAGGCCAAAGCAAGTAGTAAATGACTACGTACTTAAAATTTGATGCCCCGGCTTCATTAGCGCTCCGGGCAAGCAGACCAATGCAAAGGCCGGTAAGGCCGCGTTGGTAAGGTCGTCGGACTCGCCCTCATCACGAGGTATCTACGGCTCCTGCGAGCGAGTCAAATTCTATGGACCTCCAAATTTTGGGAGGAAGAGCACAGGACAGCCATAGATGGGACCGGCGCCTCCAGTTGGGAGGAAGAGCACAGGACAGCCCATGTAGGACTATGCGATGACACTCTCCCCTAGTTGCCCATGTGTTGTTTTATTGTGTTCCTCTGGAAGAGGGGTATGGGAATTGATTTAGATTGTTGTTTGAATTGATTTAAATTGATTTATAATTATTGTTTTGATACATTTTTAGCATGTATTGTATGATCTCATTTATATTGGATTTATCATCTTGCATCTTTAGGACATTGTGATTTGATGTTATTGGTTGCTCTTTTTAATTGGTGTATTGTGTGATGGATCTATGTTGGTACTTTTTGTTTGGTTGTACCTCTTGTTGTCATTCTTGGTCGGAGTTACTTCTCTGTCACCTCTTAGCACGGGGGTGGTCGGGTGGAACGTGCTCCGCACACCGTTGGGTTCCCCATCAGCGTTCGTGGCTTCAATCTCATCCAGTTTAAGATTTATTTCAGTTGATCTCATTGTATTTTGATAACTTGTATATTGTATTCATCCCACATGTTTGGGATTCATGATGTAACTTTATGGATGATGTAACATTGAAAGATGATGTAATGTAATTATCTCCTTTGTAATCTTAATTGGCTATGAAATGTCTTATGGGTTATCTTGTGATAGAATTTATGTATGTACTTATCTTATGTTGTCATTATAGCTCCTTTTGATATCTTATGAAATGATGTTTAGTAATGTCCTTTTCGATGTAATCTCGTGGGGGCCCCAAAGGACTTGGTTGTTGTTATTGTATATAATCATTTAATATGGATATGATGATTATTTATCTTTCTTAAAAAAAAAATTATTTGCGTTCTTTTGTTGTTTGTTCTTTGGGGCTTGCACGGCGGGCGTTACACTTTGAGAAAATCATGTTTATAGTATCAAATGGGCATCCAACCCTTGCCCAAGGCAAAATCCAACCCTTTGGGTCGGTACTTCCCAATGCATCTCATTTAGTGAGCGCCAAATGTGATGCAATTTGAAGAGCACCAAATTTTGCACTCGCCAAATGAGCTGCATTGACAAAAACTAACTTTGCTTTCTCTTTGTGTCTCTCTCCATCATTTTGATAACACTTAGAGTTTATGGTTTATGATCGATGATGGATAGTCAAGGTTTTACCCTTCACCCCCTCTTTGCCTCTTTCCCTCTTAACCAATACATACCCATTCTCTCTCAACCCTCTTTGGGTCTCTCTAAACTCTCTACCTTGTCTTCCATCCTTAGGGTTTAAGGTATAGGGTTGAGGGTTTAATGTATAGGATATAGGGTTGAGATTTTAATGTATAGGATAACTCCCCCTCTCTCTCAAGTCTCTCCCTCCCTTTATCCCTCCTACCCCCTCTCTCAAGTCTCTCCCTCACTCTATCCCTCCTACCCTCTCTCTCTTGGATCTCTCACACCACCTCTCCCTCTCTTTGGTCTCTCCCTCCCACCCTAACTAGATAACTCTCTCTCCCTTTCAAGTTTCTCTCTCTCAGGTCTCTCCCACTCCCTCTCTCTCCCTCTCAAGTCTCTCTCTCTCAAATCTCTCTCTCGAGTCTCTCCACTCCCTCTCTCTCTCTCCCTCTCTCTCGTGTCTCTCCTAAAATGTAAACCACCTCTCCCTCTCTCGGTCTCTCCCTCCCAGCCTAGCCTAGATGACTCTCTCTCTCCTCTCAGTTATCTCTCTCAGGTCTCACTCCTCCACCTACCTAGATAGCTCTCCTCCTGGGTCCATTCCCTCTCTCGGACTCCCTCTCTCTCTCTCCTCTAGGATCTTTCTCTCTCCTCCAGCTTATCTCTTATGATAACATCTTTCTCTCCTCTCATCTCTCTCTCTCAGGTCTCTCCCACTTGGGGTTAAGGGTTTAATGTATAGGGTAAAGAGTAGAGGGTAGAGGTATTATGATTTGAGGGTTGAGGGTTGAGGTATTACAGTTTAAGGGTCGAGGGTTGAGGGATTAAGGATTAAAGGATGGTGTTGAGGGATTAGGGTTGAGGGTTTAATGTATAGGGTAGATGGTTGAGAGTTTAGGATTGAGGGTTTAGGGTTTAAGGTATAGGGTTGAGAGATTAGGGTCAAGGGTTTAATATATAGGGTAGAGGGTTGAGGAATTAGGGTTTAAGGGTTGAGGGTTGAGGGATTATGGTTTAAGGTATAGGGTTGAGGGATTATGGTTGAGGGTTTAATGTATAGGGTTGAGGGTTGATGGTTTAAGGGTTGAGGGTTGAGAGATTAATGGTTTAAGGGGTGAGGGTTTAAGTGTTGAGGGTTGAAGGATTAGGGTTGAGGGTTTAATGTATGTGGTAGAGGGTTGAGGGTTGAGGGTTTAAGGGTTTAGGGTTTAAGGGTTGAGGCTTGAAGGTTAAGGGTTTAAGGGTTGAGGGTTGAGGATTTAAGGATTGAGGTTTGAGGTTTGAGGGTTTAGGGATAGGGATTATGGTTGAGGGATTAGGGTTTACGGGTTGAGGGTTGAGGGATTAGGATTTAAGGTATAGGGTTGAGGGTTTAATGTATAGGGTAGAGAGTTGAGGGTTGAGGTCTAAGGTTTTAAGGGTTGAGGGTTGAGGGATTAAGGGTTTAAGGTTTGACGATTGAGGATTAAGGGTTTAAGGGTTGAGGATTGAGGGATTAGGGTTTAAGGTTTGAGGTTTGAGGGTTGAGGGACTAGGGTTTAAGGTATAGGGTTGATCAATTAGGGTTGAGGGTTTAATTGATAGGTAGAGGGTTGATGTATTAGGGTTTAAGGTATAGGGTTGAGGGTTTAATGTATAGGGTAAAGGCTAGAGGGTTGAGGTATTACAGTTTAAGGGTTGAGGTTTTAAGGTTTAACAGTTGAGGGATAGGGGTTTAAGGTATAGGGTTGAGCAATTAGGGTTGAGGGTTTAATTAATAGGGTTGAGGGTTGAGGTATTAGGGTTTAAGGGTTGAGGGTTTAAGAATTGAGGGTTGGAAGTTGAGGGTTTAAGGTTTGAGGGTTGAGAGATTAGGGTTTAAGGGTTGAGGTTTTAAGGTTTGAGGTTTTAGGGATTAGGGTTTAAGGTACAGGGTTGAGGTATTAGGGTTGAGGATTTAATGTATAGGGTAGAGGGTAGAGGGTAGATGATAGAGGGTTGAGGTATTATTGTTTAAGGGTTGAGGGTTTAAGGTTTGATGGTTGAGGGATTAGGGTTTAAGGTATAGGGTTGAGAAATTAGGGTTGACGGTTTAAGGTTTGACGGTTGAGGGATTATGGTTTAAGGTATAAGGTTGAGGGTTTAATTGATAGGGTTGAGGGTTGATGATTGAGGTATTATAGTTCAAGGGTTAAGAGTTGAGGTATTATGGTTTAAGGGTTGAGGGTTGAGGGATTAAGGTTTAAGGGACAGTGTTAAGGGATTAGGGTTGAGGATAATAGAGTAAAGGGTTTAGGGTTGAGGGTTTAATGTATAGAGTAGAGGGTTGAGGGTTTAGGGTTTAGGGTTTAAGGTATAGGGTTGAGGGTTGAGGGTTGAGGTATTAAGGGTGTGTCTATGTAAAATGTATCATGAATAAGCAAATTAAAACCTATACAACAACACACCAATGAAATATTATATCAAGGAATTCAAATAACAATCAAATTGAAGCAAACAATTCCCCAATGGCATCTCATTGTCCTCTATCTCTAAGGATTCTTTAAGTCATTTTTGCTCTCAGATTGTTTATGCACATGACTTTCCCAATGACAACCTGAAGAATGAGAGATGTTGGAAATGCAAGAAATATTTCCTACATTACATTCAATTGCTAAACTAGTTGTAGATGATATGCAAAGATAATGATGTTGCTATGATATTGTTGTATGAAAATGATATTATGCTAATGTTGTAATTAAGATGCTGCTAATGAAAATGCCATGATTAAACTACTTGATACTAAAATGCAAATACTAGAATGCTAACTAAAATGACAATGCTAATGAAAATTCTGCAGAGTGTAATTATGCTCAGCTCTCTCCCTTTTTGTTGTAAATGAGGGTCTATTTATAGATTTTCCAAGGCATGAGCCTAGGTGGCAGGAATCAACGGTCTAGATTCGATCTGGAGAATGGACGGTTGAAGATGAAGAGGTTAGAGAGAAAAGGGGAGTGTGTTCCCTTCATAAGAACAAACTACCAAGTATGAAGAGGAATAAAATAGAGATGAAGGCCAAGTGTCCCAAATTGGTTAGAATTTGTTGAGGATAAATGCCAAATTAAATATTGGAAATATTTAATTTCTTGAGACACATGATGAGGTGGAAGGTGGAGAGAAGTTAGTAGAAATGTGCTTAGATTTGAATTTAAAATTCAAATTTAATGAGAAGAGGTTAATTAAATAAAACAAACTAATTAATTTTTTTCATTTAATTAAGACATGAAGAAAATGATTTAGAATAGGAAGAATTAGAGAAAATGAACTATATAATTTTTTTTTCAATTTATTTATAAGTAGAAGAATTAAAGATCATTAATTAAATAACTTGTATTTAATTAATTCCTCCAAACTGAATTTGAGTGTATACATTTTTCCCCTCTTTGAAGTGATGTGTTTGCAACACATTGCTTCAAAGAAAAAATTGTTAATAATGCTGATAAAAAAATTCAATATACCCCAGATCCTAATTTTCAAGTGATGATGTGAGTATGCCCCCTTGAGAGATAAATCGGGGAATGTTTGAATTTTTAGGATTTTTTGAATTTTTTATGATTTTTATGATTTTTTGAGGATTTTCAATTTTGAGGATTTTGAGACGATTTATCTCCCGATAAAGAAGAATGACCCTGCCAATTGATTAATTGATGCCCTTTTGAAAATAAAATTGATCCCACTTAAATACCCTCCATTTACCCCTTTTAAAAGATTAAAAGATGGAAAAGGAGCTCATTTGAATTCATTTGCAATTGAGAGTGATTGAGTTGATTGAGCATTGGAGCAAAATGGTGATCCCATACCACACCCACCGATTTGAGCGAGTTCAACGACACAACCGCCCTACCGTGTATGGACCTCTGGTACATACCTTGAGAAACCTCCTTGTGAAATTTGAATTTGTTTTTGGCATGTTTTCATGATTTGAAAATCTATTCATTACGTAAAATAGCACATCTAGACTCTGATTTAGTGCATAGGTAAAAAAAATTAGCGCATTTGTGAACTATTGTAGCGCATATGTGGAATTTTGTAGCGCATATAGAAATTCAGCACATTTAGGTCATGAAATGGTGCATATGATGTATGTTTTAGCGCATTCATGCTCGATTTTGGTGCATTGATGGAGTTTTTTAGCACATTTAGGATATTAGCGCATAGATGCACTATTTCAGCGCATTGACGTGCTAGAATTGATGAAATGTTATTTTTTCTCCTTGTTTTTATGTTTGATGATTGCATCATCCATTGTTTTGATGATGTTTGATATGATAGATGATGATTGACCTCATGATATATGAGATTCAATCTTAGACGCTCTACAAATTGATACATTTTGAAAATTTTGATGAAAGTTCGTCAGAATTTCGACGAAATAATTTTGATGAACTTTCGTTGAAATTTCGACGAAATAATTTTGATGAACTTTCATCGAAATTTGAGTCAACATGTATCAGTGACAAGATTTGATTGAAATCTCATTAGAGCTGATTAGATTGATTGATAGGTTGATTGATAAAATGTTGATTTACGATACGTCATGATGATAGGAGGATTTGAGAGTTCTTCAGTCTCGGGAGCGCTACTTGAAGACTTGGGATATGATTCCACGTTTGGTGCAAGTGGATTTGGATATCGTTGCGCAATGTGGTTTATCTTCCTTACTTGATATGCCCCAATATAGGATAAACATGGGACTATTATTTTGCCTTAAGGCTGAGATAGCATAAACCTAACCGCGTTCTATCACTTCTTAGGCCGAGATGAGTTACTCGAGAGGATGTTAATGCAGACATATTTGAGGGGATTCCCATGGTGGAGAGTGTCGTGTATGATCTATCTGAGGCTTGAGGGAGTCATAGAAACGAAGATTTTATGTATGGTAGGTTAGTGGTTGAATCCCATGGCAGGATATGGTTGATTCTTATGAGCCATTATCATCTATCCTAGCTGGGTTTGTTGGAGGTTTCTTATGTCCTGACCATAGGTTGAAGGGACTATCCATTGGCTGGGGCAGGATACTGGAGAGGATGATCACTCATGAGATCCGATATGCATGGGGTTCTTGTATGTTAGCACATTTATATCATGATCTACATTAGGTGGTGTATCTTGGAGCTACTAGTTTATCAGCTGGAGTGACATTTCTTCAAATTTGGGCTTGGAAGCATATAGCTATTACTTAACCTTTAGTGGAGAGAGATCGTATGGTTGGAAGGTCATATGTCTTCGAGTACTTAGGTGGTATTGTCCAACACAAGCTAGGAAAATTGGAGTATTGGTGGTGAGTGCTTGATGATTTGGAGATTGCCACATGGCGACCATACTTAGATTATGAGTAGTGGCCTGAGGATGATCTTGAGATTCCATATGTGTACACGTCGAGGTATTTGATTGGATGGACCCGGTTTGTTATCGAGAGATTCATGCTCATGAGGGTGCTTCATCAATATAGACAAGTGCACTAGATGCCCTAGGGAGTTGCATTATATGCTCAGAGATAGTAGGATATTCCAAAGTGGGGACCCACGATATCTTATAATGTAGCTTGCGAGGAGTATTCCTATTCATAGGTTTATGTAGGATTACTATCAGGGAAATTGGGTGGTGTGATGACAAAATGGTATACTTGATATTTTACTTCACATGCCGCATAAAGGATAATACGTCACGATAGACGATCACAAGCGTTTGATGATGATGAAGGCAGCACACACACATGCACGCTGAGAAGAAGGAGAGGATAGAGAGGGCAATTACGATGATGAGGGAGGGAGATGGAGTAGGGATAGAGGATGATGGAGATGGAGAATAGGGTGCGAGGAAGATACTAGATTTGAAGTACCTGAGAGGAGAAATCTATAGTTTCCCACTTGGGATAGGACCATCCTGAGGTTCAAATTATGCCTTTGTGGCGGCAGCAGAAGCCGTACCTTATAGTTACCATAGTAGGCTACGAGGATAGTTATCCACGAGCACGGACATATTGCCTCACGACAGAGAGATCTTGCCAGTGAATGCTGGAAATCACGAGAGGAAACTGGCAGAAATTCTGAGAAAGTGGCGAGGGAATACTATAGGGGATGGCGCAGAAGGTTTGACATTAAGCTTCGAGAGGAAGAATTACTACAAATTCTTGTATGGCCGGTTTCTCCTAAGCGATTATTGCCCCTAGTTATTTTGCGGTACATCGTTGCTAGATGAGGTCAAAGTTAAGTCATGATTTCTGAGCGAGGTGTGGTAGGCCCTCAATGGCGAAGATCCATCGGTGAGAGGAATCTGGTACCGAAGTCCATCTGGGCAGGAGTGCAGCAGGGGAGGCCTTAATTGATACCTACAGGGGAACAGCACATGGCTCGCCTGCGCTAGATTTGATGTCGGCACTTGATCGCGGTATTCGCATGCGGTCAGGGACTTTGCTGATTTCCACTGTTTTGTTGAGTATGCATCTCATTTGTGATATCATTGTACACTTGACATTGATTATTTTGAGATTATATGAGATGCAGTGGAGACTATTGATCTATATGTTTTCTACATGCCTTTTATGATGAATGCTTATGATGAATGTATTTGAATTCGCTCTATACGCTATGTGATGTTTATATGATTATGTCATGGTTGTGTATGGATGCAATAATGAAATGATGATGCATAGATTATGATTCTATATAGCTTTGTGGATGATGCTTTATAATGTATATGAGATGGATTTGATCATGTAGATGAAATGTGATGCACTTTTTTTTTTTGTATTTTTCTAATGCAAATATATGATCTAATGCATGGATGGATGATCGATGTATGTACATTCTAATATATGTAAGATATGAGAATGATTATGCAACTAAATGTGAATGATCTTTTCTTTGTTAATGTCATATGTACTCAATCCTTTAATGAGAGAGATAAAACCATTTTGAAATTTACCAACCTTGGAAAACCTAAAATGCACATGCAAAAACTAATATGGATGCAATCTATCTTAACCATGCAAATCTAATTATGCCATGTTGTCATCTTGTCGATTGATTTGTTGTGCTTGTTATCATCATTGAGATTTTGATATGTTGAAAGTTAGTACAAACACTGATGGTATAATTAAGCCGTGATGACCTGAGTACAACTTCCATTGATTTTTGATATTGCAAGGTAATACAAGCATCTAGGCATAGTGGTACGGGAACGGCGGTATTGCTTGCGCTAAAGCAGATAGCCTGTTTAGAAATCTTTTCCTATGAAAATCGTTATGTCAGCGATACTTTGTATTTGCTCAGGCAATCCTACATAGTAGTAATGATCAACTTACAAATAATAGACAAAAGAAAAATATGTATACCATCGTAGCTTCTCTAGTCCATGACATCCTTGAGTTGCTCCAGAGAAATGATAACAAAAATCAAGATACAACAGTTGAACATTTATGCTAAAGTGATTAAACCATGATTCAGAAGAACATCATCTAGTGAGATTTGTTTGGCGATCTTATTTGGTGATTGGATGGTTTGGTTTCTACCAGAACATGAATTGATGTTCAATGTTATTGATTTTCAACCTCTGTCATGATATTCGGGTATTTGCACTCTTGTTGTTATAATCTATTGGTTCGGCTCCAAAATTTCAGCCGAGAAATAAATATTTGTTGCAGATATGCACCGTGGGAGATGTAAATAAAGATTAATCATTGGTATGCAGGATAATAAGCATTGGGGTTTTCATGAGTGGATGTGATGATGGATGGCCCGTGCATAATGTTTCAAAGAATGAAAACTGTCTATCACGAAGCCAGCACTTATTGCTAGGTTTTGCCACTTTCTTTCCTTCACTTTTCCGTTTTACCATTTTTGTTTTCAATATTTTTGTATTTTTCCTTTTGCTTTTTCGTTTTTCCGCTTCTTTACTTTTGGCGTTTTCATTCATTTTACATTTTGCGGATTTTTAGCTTTTTTTGGTTTTATTCTTTTTGCATTTGAAGGTTTTCGGCATTTTGGAAGGATTTTTAGCTTTTTTGCTTTTTTTTGGATTTTTTAGCTTTTTAAACTTCTTGAGATGAATTTTTTTGATAGGTTCTTCAAAAAAGTCCCCTTCAAGTGTAGATAATTGATATGCTCCAGATCCATATACTGATACAATGGCAAAAGGACCTAGCCAATTAGGTTCAAATTTTCCCTTCTTTTCCCGATCTTGTTGATTGCGAGGATTCTCTTTTAGTACCAAGTCGCCAACCTAAAATGTTCTTGGTATTACCTTGTGATTATAGCTCCTTGATATTCTTTGTTGATAAGCTTTCAGATGATCAACAACATGTTGACAACGTTCATCCAACAATTCTAACTCCTGTAATCTGGATACTCGATAGTCTTCCTCTAAAATGATTCCTTTCAATGATACCTGGAGTGAAGGTAACTCAACCTCAATAGGTAAGATGGATTCTAATCCATACACATGGGCATATGGTGTGGCTCTTGTAGGGGTGCAAATGCTAGTACGGTATGCCCACAAGGCAGGGTTTAGTTGAACATGTCAATCACGTCCAACATCATTGAAAGTTTTCTTTAGGATTTTCAAAATGGTCTTATTTGAGGCTTATGCTTGGCCATTCCCTTGAGGATAATAGGGTGTGAAAAACTGGTGTTGGATATGGAATTTTTCACAGTGTTCTTATACATCTTGGTTTTTGAAAGGTCTACCATTGTTAGTGACAATAGAGCAAGGGATGTCGTACCGACAGACAATGTAGTTTAGGATGAAGAAGTTAATTTGTTTACCAATGATCATGGTTAATGGGACAACTTCAATCCACTTTGTGAAATACTCGGTGGCTGTGATTATGAATTTATGTCCATTAGAGGAAGATGGATGAATCTTACCCACAAGATCAAGTCCCCATTGATAGAAAGGCCAGGTTGATGTGAATGGTTGCAGCTCTTGCACCGATGCATGTATGATATTTCCATGGACTTGACACTTCTTGCACTTCTTAACAAATTGAAAAGATTCTTTCTCCATGTTCGGCCAATAATATCCCGAGTGTAGGAGTTTCTTAGCTATAGTAAGACCACTTTAATGAGTACCACAAATACCTTCGTGAACTTCTCATAAGGCGGTTTCAGATTCATCACATTTAAGACATTGGAGGAGAGTACCATCGATACCTTGTCGATAAAGTGTATCAGCTATCAAGGTGTGTCGAGTTGCTTAACAAATAAAGTTGTGTTTTTGGTTCCAAGATAGGTCAGGTGGAAGGGTATTGTCTCTCAGATAGGTATAAATCTTCCCATAGATTGAAGAATCAACTTCAACTAGATGGCACACAACTTGGGATTCAAGATTGTCATATGCGAGATTAAACAATTGTTCTACCATGAATTCATAACGACTTGATTTTTCTGGTATTTGTAGAAGAGAAGCAATGGTTGCCATGGAATCCGCAAATTTATTGTCTACCCTTGGAACTTGTTCAAACTTTATCTCAACAAAATATTTATTGAATTCATCTACCATTCTCTTGTATGGCATCATCTTGTCATCTTTTGTTTGATAATCATTAACTTGATTGATGACTAATTGAGAGTCTCCATAAACTTGCAATTCTATGATTTTCCATTCCACTGCTACCTTGATACCAATGATTAGTGCTTCATATTCAACCATGTTATTTGTGAAAGGGAACATCAACTTGTAATATTTTGGGATAGTGTGTCCTTGAGGGGTAACAAATAAGATTTCAGCACCTGACCCATGTTGAGTGTAAGACCCATCAAAGTATAATATCCAATGTTGTGTTGTTATTGTGAGGACATATGCATCTGGAAATTCAATGTGCATAGGATGGTCATCTTGCAATGATGCTTTAGCTAATTGATCTGCTATTGCCTGGCCCTTGATTGCTCTTCTATCCACATATTGAATGTCAAATTCACTCAATATCATCACCCACTTTTCTAATCTTCCTGTTAGGTTGGCTTTGTTGAGTAGATATTTTAATGGATCTATCTTGGCTATTAGTTTGATTGTATGTGTTAACATATAGTGTCGCAATTATTGAGTAGCAAACACCACTGCCAAACAAGCTTTTTCAATGAATGTATAGTTAAGTTCATAGCCATTCAGTGTTCTACTGATGGAGTAGATGGCCCTTTCTTTTCATGTAGAGTCTTCTTGTGCTAGAAAAGCTCCCAAAGATACCTCAGTAGTTGCTATGTAAAGTAGAAGTGGTTTTCCCTCTATTAGTGGTACCAATATAATTGGATTCATCAGATATTGTTTCAATTGATTAAAGGCAACTTCACATCTTTCATCCCATCTGAAAGAAACATTCTTGTGGAACAAATGAGTAAAAGGATGACTTTTTTATGCTAGTTGCGAGATGAATCTTCTGATGGATTGGAATCTTCCTTGTAGAGATCTTAGTTGGATAATTTTCTTAAGAGGTGGCATTTCCATGATTTCTTTGACTTTTGTTGGATCTACTTCGATGCCTTTAGTTGAGACTATGTATCCTATGAGTTTCGTTGATGTTACTCCAAATACACACTTCTTTGGATTTAAACACACATTGAAATTTTCCAATCGAGTAAATATTTTATCCAAGAATTCTAGATGTCCTTCCCTGGTGAATTATTTTTCTAGCAGGTCATCCCCATAGTCCTCCATGAATGTGTGCATCATGTCATGAAAGATTGTTGTCATTGCATGCCGATAGGTGGCTCCTACATTCTTTAATCTGAAAGGCATGATGTTCCAACAAAATGCACCCCATGGGCATGTGAAAGTTGTTTTGTCTTGATCTTCAGGTGTAATTTTGATCTGATTATAGCCTAAAAATCCATCCATGAGTGATAGCATAGCATGTCCTGCTGTTAAATCCATAATGATGTCTATATTGGGCAAAGGAAAGTCATCCTTTGGACAAGCCTTGTTAAGATCCCTAAAATCTGTGCATATTCTGATGTTCTTTTCTGGTTTGGAGACTAGTACAATGTTTGAAATCCATTTTGCATAGTTGATTGGTCGGATAAACCCTACATCTAGTAATTTTTTTAATTCTACTTTCACTAGTAGGGCGATGTGGATGCATTTTTCTCAATTTTTGCTTTACTAGCTTCAATCCAGGTGCTATGGATAAATGATGCATTATTAGATCCGGATCTATTCCTAGCATATCAGCATAGGACCAAGCAAAATTGATTTGTCTTTCTTCAAAGAATTTGGTGAAATTTGGCTTTTCTTGCTTTGTCATTAATGTCGCTAGGTGTATGGTCTTTGTTGTTTTTGCAATATACGTTGATTGGATAGCGAACAAATATCCGAAAGATGGCCCTGGCAATCGATTCTACGAAGAGTCAAATCTCAATAATAAATACCTGGGAGAGGGTTTCGCAGATTGGATATATTTTTCATGATCTATCTACGAGGCGACATGGAACACTTGTTAGATCCAATTTTGCATTCTTTATTTTTGTAGCTACCGTTGCGGCGCTCCACGGTTGAAGTTTCATTGTAGAGTATTGAAAATTTGGAACTTGTTTAAGTTTTTTGAACAAAGATGGGCTAGCATCATCATCACGAAAGATAAGGTGTCTCCAGCAGAGCTGCGTTTGTTCCAGTCGTGGTTCGGGATGTATCAATGGTAAGAGTCAATTGGATTGGTCGAGATAAAGGTGGTAGGAATTCATAATGGAAATCTTTTCAAGGTGTTTGACTTCGATATCAAGTTCTATAATCATTTACTCTCACAGCCTGATCTATCTCGGAGTCGATCATCTAAGTCCCTCTAGAGTCATCGATATGTAGTGAGCCAAATTCAAGTGGTCTAGGCCCTGAACTTTGTCCCTCCATACATATGGGTGCATACCTCTTTATCACATCGATTTCTTTGTCTTCACAAGATTCTTCATATAGTGAGTCCCATTCATATTCATTTGAATATGTTTCAGAACTAGCTTGCAATTGGAGGATTCACTCATAAATCTTTTGAGTGGCTTCTTCTTTTGTCTCTTCTTTGTATCCTAATCTTGTCTTGTCTTTTGCATTGATTGTGATAGGCTGAATTGGTTCCACAATACCTTGTTCTTGTTTTCCAATAGGACCTTTTCCTTCATATCCCATCCTTTCTAAGATTGTGAACCCTTTACCATATTTCTCTGTTTGTATATTGGAAGTTGCTACTTGGGATTCTCTTTCATCTTTGTAAAGACAATTTAGAATGTCTTTGTCCTCAGATTCATCAACTAGAGTGCATGCTTTTACAAATTTACCATCAAATATTGTGATGGGTTGTGAAGATTGTTTTCTAGATGTTGATGGTTGTCCATAGGATTTTGGAGAAGATAGTAGCTATGAGAGACATAAGGAGTGCCCAAAAGAATACTCACCCATGCCTTTATCTTTCAACTGAATCTTTTTCTCAAGTTGTTTTGACAAAGAATTGAGTTGGCCTTCATTACTTGAGGAAATAAAATCACCAATGCCTTTATCTTTCGATTGAACCTTTTTCTCAAGCTATTTTGACAAAGAATTTAGTTAGCTTTCATTACTTGAAGAAATAGAAGTGAGAACTTCTCTGTTGTGTGGTACAAAAACATCTTGGATTGCATTGAGAGTGTTGCAATATTGAGAATTATTAGAATCTGCTGAAATTATGATCTCTTGTCCATTGTAAGGGAATTTCAAGCATTGATGGTATGTTGATGGTATTGCTTGCATTTCATGGATCCAAGGTCATCCCAACAGTATGTTGTAGGCCAAGTCCTTGTCTAAAACTTGGTAGATTACATCCTTTTGAACTGGTCCCACTTGAATTGGCAATGCTATTAGTCCTTGAGATGATATTTCTCCATCATCATAAGCTTTTGTGGTGATCTTTCTTTTGGAATCTATTGCATTTTCTGAAAATCCCAATGCACGGATAAGCTTTAAAGTGCATATATTTAGACCAGCTCTTTCATCTATTAAAATGTGTTTGACCTGATGTTTATGGATTATAACCTCAATATGGAGTGGAGCGTTGTGTGGATGAGTGAGGGATGTATCATCATTTTCTAAGAATGACAAACAATGGGGTGCAGTCAAATGTCCCACCATGGCTTGGAATTGACAAACTTCCAGATTAGTCGGTACTGTGGTGTCCACTAAAGCTTTTTCCAGAATTTCCTTATGGGCTGGTGAAATTTTAAGAAGTTTCAGTATGGATATCTGCATTGGGATCTTTTGCAATTGGTCTACAATATTGATTTGATTTGAAGAGGTAGTAGGTGTCTAAGATGTACTTCCTTTCAATACAAACTTGGACTGCACTCTTGTGGTCACATTTACTAGCAGGTTGTCTTGTTTATCATTGATTTTGATGACATTGACTTGATCATCAATTGCAGCAATGTCTTGTTTATCCTTGATTTTGATGTCATTAACTTGATTATCAGCTATAGCAATGTGAAGGATTGTGGTATCATAAACATAATGCACATTCTTCCCTTTGTTTGTCGAAGAGGATTCTCCTTTTTCATAGTTGGGTAAAGGGTTTTTAAATGCTCCATGATCAACATTTGTTTGAGGTCCTTCTATCAATATTTCACATCTATCTATCAAGTCTTGCACCAAATGTTCTAATTGCATACAATCGTTTGTTTTATGACCTTTGTTTCTATGAAAATCACAGTAATGTGCATCGTTCCACCATGATGGTTTGACTCTTGGTTCAAAATCTCGTGCCTCTGGTAATGTTATGAGTTTGTGTGCAAGAAGTTCTTTTAATGTTGATTCTAGTGATTGTTCCAAAGGTGTAAATTTTATACGTTGTGGTGGTGGAGCTGGTTTAGATTCACTGCTATTTTGATTGGTTTTGGGTGTAGTTCCTAACAAATTAAAGACTAGTTTTACATTATGCGTATCAACTACACCATCATTACCAGCAGTCTTGTTTCTTGTCCAAAATTTCAATTTTTCATTGTTGTTATGATGGTTAGAAGAGTTAGCAGAGTTTGTCCCTTCATTGTAAATTTTTAATACTCCTCTTTTAACCAAGGCTTCCTCAATCTGAAGTCCATTTTCAATCATCTTTTCAAAGTTGGGTGGACATTGCAATTGGAGTCTATAACTCATTTCACTATTAAGATTGTCAATGAAGATATCCATCTTTTCTTTCTCAAGTATAGGACATGAATATCTAGCAAATAATTGTCTCCATCTTTGTAAAAATGTAAGAAATGACTCACCATTTTTTTTTTTTGTGTTACAGAGATCTTTCATGGTTATTTCATGTTGAATTTTGTATGAATATTGGGTGATAAATTTATTTACCAGCTCCTCAAATGATCTAATACCTGGTGGGAGTTTTGAAAACCATTCCATGCATTGACCACCCAAACTTCTTGGAAATAATCTCATTAGATAGGTCTCTTCATGTGCAAATTCCAAACTCATAGTGAAAAAATCTCTTACATGATCTTGAGGATCAATTTTTCCATTGTATTTGTCATATTTTGGAAGATCACAATTTGGTGGAAAAGGTATCATGTTCATATTTCTATCAAATGGATAAGGAAAAATGTCTTGCAGCAAATATCTCTTGGTTGTCCCCCTTTGCATGTCTTGGATTTTTTGTTGAAAATTTTGCATTTGTTGAGTTAAAGCATTCACTGGATCTGTGATTCGTGAGTCAGCTTTTGTTTTCTTGGGAGCTCCCTTCAATTGGTTTACATCAGAATCATTGGGCAGTTTTACACCTTGATTTTCCAGCATCAAAAGATATTTTTCTCCATCCTTTTCTAGAATCTTTTCCATGAACTTGTCAAATTTAGGGTCTTGTTGAGCTTGTTGAATGTCCTCATCAGTTATCTCATCTGTTTCAGGTTGATGAAATCTGTGAAAAGGGTTTTCTTCTCCTTCTTCCATGATGGTTTGGGTTTCTGCTTCTTTTTCTCTGAGTTTTTTTTATTTTTGAGCTCTTGTTAAAACGGGCATGCAAGTGATAGTTGTTTTCTATACTTTGATCTTTGTTTTGGGAGTGCCAATGAGATACCTAATTCAAATAGGATGATGTATTTGATTGATGAGACTATGGTTAAATCTGATGTACACTATTTTGTTTCGTGATAAAGGATGATATATCCTGATGATGAAACCCAGCTAACAATCATAGATAAGATTGATGATTTGGGCACTTTAAGTTGTTTGATCGAAGTTTAGTTAAAGGGATTACACTTGCAAAAGCCAGTTTCTTCAAATTTAAACCAATGTTGTAATGAGGAATGATCTTTGCTCTGAAAAGGATCCCTAAATATGATTCTAATTGTCAAACAAAAGTTCAATTTAGCTCTCTATTTGAGTATCAGGTGAATGTGCTAAAACAAGTTGCAGATGCGCTGAAAGATGGGGTAAATGCACTAGAATAGAGCTTGGATGAACTAGACTGTCACTTAAATGTGCTAGAACAGGAAGCTTATGCACTAAAAAATGAGGCAAATGTGTTGGAACATAAAGCTTATGCGTTGAAAGATGGGGTAAATGCGAGCTATAACAGACCCTAGATGCGCTAGAATATGAACTCAATGCATTGAAATAGGAAGTTTATGCGCTAAACTGGAGATGTCACCGTTTTTGAAAATTTGTTTCATTTTTCTTGTCTTTGAATTAGTGAATTGAGTGTTTTTAAGGGATGATCTTCTAAATAGTGATTTCAAACACAAAAGCAAGTAGTACAATAGTTGTTTCATTCTATGATCTAAACATCAAGTGTATGTTCTAGGATTTGGTCTGATCCCTTTGATTTCCACTGGTGTTGAACACATGGCAAACAGATCAGTCAAACTCTCCCAATGTCAAGGGTCATTAATAACATCACAACCCACATCTTAGAACTACGTCAGCTCACACAACCCTGTCACCCCCTAGAGGGTGCCCATGTTTTCCTTTTTCGGGTCTTAACCAAAGTCAAATCCTCCTCTTTTGGCTAGTAATCCCTAGTAGTTATATGGTGAGTATCTTGGGGGCAGCTTCTTCCCTCCCCTTGCACTGTGAATATTATAATATTTGGGGACTGAATCAACTGGCTACTACACTTAAAATTCTTAGTAAGGGTTTCCGTTCGGTGCAAAAAATGATAAACTCCCTCAGGAGGCCTCCCAACCTTTAGAACAAAGACTTTGGGGATGGCTACCAATGCACACTACTGTTGAATGTGACTTTCATCACGATTCACGTGTGATTATAGTGGGTTGGAATGCTTGGCTTTAGTTGTTCCCACTTAGGTCGTTCCCGTAGGGTGAGTACTTTTTCCCACTACGGCAGGCCTTCTACAAGTGCTATTGTAATAAAATGAAAGTTGAGTGAGTATGGCATTCTGGTCACCCAGTAAAGGGGAGAGCATAGGCCTATCACTTTACAAATACAACATACATGGTGTTCATTAACCTTGTAATTAAACTAGATGCCTAATTTAATCAAAGGAAAATAACTCCAGCCCCTACAAACATCATTAGTAGTTTCAGATATGTCTTTGACAGTGTATAGAGCACCTACAGAACAAAAAGATACAGATTAGTTCCTAGAATTTTAAGTTTCTGTAAATAAAGGTGTATGCGCTAAAACAGAGAGCATATGCGCTAAAATATTCAATATATGTGCTATAAAATATACTCAATGCTCTATTCTAGATAGCAAAAAAAAGGAAATCAAATCTTGTATATGCGCCGAAAGAGCAGGTAGATGCATTGGTGTGGGTTGTGGATGCGCTATAACAGGGCTTGGATGCGTTGAAAGTCACCACCTATGCGCTGAAAGAAGCTTTGGGTGCACTACATTGAAACTCACGAACAAACCTGTTAACAAAAACTTGCCAGAAAATGTTAAAAACAAGGCTAGGCCCCATGGTGGGCGCCAACTTATGTGTGTATGTAAAATGTATCATGAATAAGCAAATTAAAACCTATACAACAACACACCAATGAAACATTATATCAAGGAATTCAAATAACAACCAAATTGAAGCAAACAATTCCCCAATGGTGTCTCATTGTCCTCTATCTCCAAGGATTCTTTAAGTCATTTTTTCTTTCAGATTGTTTATGCACATGACTTTCCAAATGGCAACTTGAAGAATGAGAGATGTTGAAAATGCAAGAAATATTTCCTACATTACATGATTGTTAAACTAGTTGTAGATTATATGCAAAGATAATGATGTTGCTATGATATTGTCGTATGAAAATGATATTATGCTAATGTTGTAATTAAGATGCTGCTAATGAAAGTGACATAATTAAACTACTTGATACTAAAATGAAAATACTAGAATGCTAACTAAAATGACAATGCTAATAAAAATTTTGCAGAGTGTAATTATGCTCAACTATCTCCCTTTTTGTTGTAAATGAGGGCCTATTTATATATTTTCCAAGGCATGAGCCTAGGT
>VDFB02281492.1:1069872967-1069998854 GCA_007258455.2 Sequoia sempervirens | reverse complement strand
TGAGAAATTCATCTTCATGACACTAAGAAACCAACTTGAACAAAATGTTCCCCTCGCTAATTTGCACATGATATAAAAGTTATATGGTGGGAATCAAAACAATTTTCTTACACATGTTGCATGATAGAGATGTTGCCTCCAAGTTTGCAAATGAAACTTTGTCCATGTCTAAGTAGTTAAGGGAAGAGGTCAGTGAGCTCACCTTCGAGCTTAATTCCACAAAGCTTTCTTTGGAAAGTGTCCAAGAGGCACTTCTTGAAGCAAATGATCAACTCTATGAGATTCAACTATTTAGGGAGAAGGAAAGCAGAGAAAGGGCAAGGGAGATCAAACAGGTAATGAAGGATCTTGATTTCATTTAGGAGGAGTATGATCTTGCACATTGTCCTAAGAAATCAAAAAATAGGAGTTTGGATTAGCAGGAGGATTGGTTTAATTTTGGAGTTGGGGATAATCATCACCTTGTTGACAATCCTTTATTTGAATGGGATGCTAATTTGACTCATGATAATCCAATTTTTGAGTTGAATGACAAAGACCTAATCAATTTCAGTGATTAGTGGATTTAGTTACAAGATTCGAAACCCAGGTGCAGTTTCCAATCATGAAGTGTTGTCTCAGGATTGGAGTAGTGGGTCAACTTCCAGTATTAGTACCGCTGCCCACTTTCCAAACAGCTTGCATATGACTGCAGATTTGGATCCGTAGATGAGTTGGATGTTTTCTTTAGTCCAACAGTTGTGTAGCTCATGTTTGAGGCTGGATGGCAGAGATGATTTGATCCTTGGAGATGATTCTATACCTACCCCTATACTCATTTCTCCTATTCTCCTATGACTTCAGTAGGATTTCAGTTGGATTACTGCTGCCCTTACTTTCTTTCATTGGTTATGGTGACATTTTTTGATGAGCAGGCTGATTTTGAATTTGGGTAGGCTTTGGGGCAGTTGGCTGAGAGTGTTTTTTGGACACAACTCATTCATTTATTGCTTCCACTTTGGTGAGTGATGCTCACTACAGTTACTTCATGGAAATGATATGCATTACTTCAGATGATGATGTATTGATTGTAGTGGTTTGGGTGTGTTGGTGTGTTCGAGGCCATCCTTTTGACACTTGGAGGTTGAGTGTTGATGTTATGATTATGGTTTGCAACACTCTAGGCATCTCCTAGTTGGCTGATTTCAGAGATATAGAAGTGATTGACTTGCTCCATATTTGGGGTATTATGAGGTGTGATGCCGAGGTTTATTTTTTATGGTTGAGTAGGGAGTTTTTTTATGTTGCCTAGGATTGTGATTGGTAGTGAGTTTGTTGATGTGGTCTTCTCTGAGTTGCCTTGGTAGAATATATTTCATGGCATTGACTTCGATCCTTTCAGGTATTTCAGTATGGACTTTAATGATTTTTACTCTTTGGGGGTCTAGGATAGGGGAGTGCAACTAGGGCATGTTGGCTTGATAGTTATGATTAGTGTAGTGCAACGTCAACATGGTGGTTCCTTTCTGAGACTAACTTGGAACCTGAGAATCACACTATGTTGTAGTTTAGCTACCATTTGGGATGAGAGATCCAGTGATAACTTTCTAGAGTTTACTCTTATGGCACATTAGTTTGGTTCTCTCAAGGTGCATTCTTTTGAGGAGTTGATCAAGTTTATGCATTATTTGATTACTCTTCTTAAGGGAGGTTTTCATGAGATCTCTTGTGTTGGTACCTTACAGGACAGTGTTGTGAGCAAATGGTGTTAGAGATCTCCTAGGTTGAATTGGGACCTTGGGATCATTTTTGGATTAAGTGTGGATTAGATTGTTGGTTGCAGAGTTGTACCAACATTGCTCGAGGAAAAGAAATCTTTGGGAAGGGCAGACTGTAATGTCCCCATTTTTGATGTCCTTTGGGCTAGTTTGGTTTTGGATCACTTACTATTTTTAGTAAGTACTATATTTAGTAACTAGTCCTAGCGGCAGTGTAGTGTAGGGTTTACTATTTGGGAAGTGTGTGGAAGTTGTCCGATGAGCTTTAATGTTTTGTGCCAGTTTGATAATTGGTGAGTACTTACTATTTTTAGCAGTTGTTATTTATAGTAAGTCTATTTCGGGAAATTGGTTTCAGGCCCATAGTGTTCTTAGCAGTGTTATTTTTATGGTGGCGTTGGAGAGCCTAAGGTTGGATTGTTTAATATTTGTTTTTTATCAGTCACTTAAGTTATTTTTAGAAAATAATTTTATAACTTAAGGGGGTAGGTGGTCATCGAAAAGTACCTTGGTGCCTAATGAGATAACTTAACGTTGTTTTAGAACGCTGAATAAGGAAAAATAGTTTCTTTGTGAGCAAGGATGCCCCTTTGAGGAATATTTGGTAATGTTTCAAAATATAAAGCAAAATATTAAAAGGCTAGAATGGGCGCTGGGTTTTTGGAGGGAAAATGATTCAAATTGGAGGTTCACCTAATTTCTCCCTCCACTTCTATTTAATCTGCTTTTTGGCTCTCATTTGGAGGATGAAGGATTTGAAAACTTAAGGAGGTTATGCTGGATTGTTTCTAGTTTATCTTTGCAGCTGGTTGAGGAGGAAAACCCTCATCTTTAGCAATGGTTTCAGTGGTGAGAGATCCACCCTAGCTGGTTGGTGGAGAAGATCATGTAGGTCTTCTACTTGGGCGATGATTGCATTTTGAGTTTGGCTTTCAATTGAGGTTTGTGTTGCAAGGTTTTTTGTGATTGGTGACCAGGCTTAAGAAAGGGTTGTGTTCTACTTGGGGTGCCATGCTCCTGCATATATTTAGTGTTCTTGGTTGCTGAGTGTCTTTTCAAGTGGAGACGTGGGTTTCTTATAAGCCCTAGGCGATATCATTAGTAGAAAATAAAGGCAACGCATGTCTATGTTCAAGTCGTGGCTTTGTTTAGGAGATTGCAAGTACTTAAAATATTATCAGTCCACGTTATAAAGTTGTGAGATTCCTGTGTGTAGGCGTGTGGTACTTTGTGGTGTTGGGTTGAGCATATCAGACCTTAGCGTAGGATTTTGGGTCCATTCGTGGCCCTATAGACTTCTCACGTGGGTTTCTTGGAAGTGTTTGTGGCTAGAGGGGGGTCGCCTGAGGCTATTGCAGCAAAGCATGTGCTTCTTTCTAGGTTATCTACATTCTTTCGTGGTTGTTGTTCATTATTAGACAAAGCTATAGTTCCAAGCGCTACTTATGCAATGTTCAATCCATACACCATGTCTGGAAACCATAATGGGTATCACTCATATTGTATTGAGTAAATTTCTGATATGTTGTCTATGCATTCAAAAATCTCGGAAAATCATTGTTATAGTCTTTGATGACAAGTATATTGTTGCATGTTTGTTCGATATTACCCTTGCCACCTAGCTACTCAGAAAGTGTAGAAAGTAATTTTTTGATTGTAATGCAATACAAGCGCATGCATCTGTTGCATTTTGAGTGATTAATAATTGTTCATCTACTCATTCTAGCGATCAGTTGAGTCATATAGGACTGTGTGCTCTATATCAACATATGTTTCATTATTGGATTGTCAAGTATAATGTAATGAAGTTGTGGTTTGTTAATATTAACTATTTTCTGCATTTCCTTTAAGTATTATTGAGATTCATATAATGGAATGCATCAAGCTTGATTCAATGGAACATATAACAAACTAAAAACATTGAGGAAAAAATCTCAAGTCAAAAACTCAAAACAGGGTTGGCCACTACAATTATCTTCATATTGCATCAGTACAACATATATTGATGATAACATCCAATGAAAACAAACTTATTAAAATAATTTGCAGACCTGATAACAGTAGTTCTAAACCTAATAATAATCCCAAATGAAGCTCTTACAGACATAAAATGAGCACCAATACATTCAAATGATGCAACTAAACCAAGCTACAATGTAGGCCAACCAACCAAAGCTCTTAATTTTCAATGGACAGCTGCACAAACACTATAGAAGGCAGGTCTATACAATAATAGACTTGATTATGCACAACTCCCAAGTGGCACGACTCCCTAGGAGGGGAAATTTACTCCCTAAAGTTAGAACTCCACCAAAACTTGCAAATGAATGCTTGAAATGTGGCATCTAGCTGCGAGGATTCCTTTGCAACAATACCCAGAATGAGTCCTCGATCACCCACAGAGCTATGAATAATTTGGCACTTCTAGCCATTCTGAAAAGTGAGTTTCCAAAATTTTGGAAATGTAAATCAGACCTCTGTTAAAGCATCTTTAACACCTTTAATCATCACCCAAATAAAACAAATCAACAAGCACACCAAAATCTTCAAACCCACATCAAAACACTAAGAAAATATTCATATTAGAAACCCTAGAATGATCAATCTTTTGAAAATATTGGTGATTCCTGAGGTAGAATCACTCCAACTAGCTAGGGTGGGTCTTTCACCACCGAAACCAACAACTGAAGGAGAGGGTTTTCATCCTTAACCAACAATGTATAAGTTCTGGAAATAATCCAGTAGACTCTAAGTGATCCCACAATAGTGGTTTACACTCTTTGGGACATTCTGATTTTTGCTGAAATCACATAGTTTTAGAAAATATAATGATTTAAGCCTTGAAAAGTTCCATTTAAAGGATTCCAATTCAAGAGGGTTTGATCAAACTGTTGGCAAAACAAGGACAAACAATTGAGAGGGGGGGTGAATCAGTTGTCACAAAAACTTAAACTTTTCTAGCTTATCTTAACTTTGATCTCAGATATGATGAATAAGCAATTATCCACAAGCAATTAACACTTCAGAGAGACAAATAACACTAAGATTTTTTACATGGAAACTCTGTTAGGGGAAAAACCACGGTGGATGTTAGTCCACAAGATTATACTCTGTTAAAAGTATAAAGAGAAGTAATAAGGGGAGTGCACATGCATTAGGGAACACTGCCTAGAGCTTACTACTCAAATACAAAAGATGACTCACTGTCCAACAATACAGAATAGGATTAAAATCCAAAGAATACGAATTGAGAAAATAGCTTATGCACAAGCCTGATTACAATTCCAATTAAGCTCACAAAACCTTCTTCACACTTTTCTCAATCTTCTTCGCTCTCTGCTCAGTAATGGAATGATAAAAAACACTATTCACACATTTACACTTTCGCTGGCATACATCCACACTCATGCACACACTAACTTCACTCAACCAATCGCTCTTATATATCCGCTACATGGGATTTCATCACAACTTAGTCGACCAAAAAAATAAAACACATTTTCAATGTCGGCCCAAATTTACAAATAAATTTCCAATGCAAATCCACCAAGGTCGGCCACAACATAGTGGAGACCCAAATTAATATTTCCAACACAAAAATACTTTAATTAATTTCGCCACGAAGATCCACAACATGCTATCACCAACATGTCGACCAAGAACATGAAAAACCGAACATGCGCAAGAAAAGATCTTCAACCATGAGCTCTCCGAGTAATGTGGACGCACCACAAAGATAGAGAATGATCTAGAGACATCCAAGAACACCAAGAAACAATAGAGAAGCATCCACAACAACTGAGACTACCAGAATCACACAATCTTCATTCAAGAACACTGACAAAGACCACATAAACACTGTCAGACCACAACACACTCAAAACTTCACGCGAACCTCTAAAATTTCTGGTAGATCTAGAAACATTTAGCAATAAACCCTTTAATCCACACCAGCTAAACACCAACATACAAAACATGACACCTTCAAGACTTGCATAGTTCCACAAGGAACTTAGAACACTTCCTTTTATAATTTTCTCAATATCCTCGACATATACAACCTCTAGTACACCAAATGCTAATAGTGTTGACATCAATAACAACATATCAACAACCATGTTTACAACATCCAACAATCTCCCCCTTTGACATTGATGGCAACACATGATATGAAAAATACCATCAACCCAACACACTGACTTCTTTTGCACTTCTCCTCTTGAAATGATTTTTCACATTACACTTCTCCCCCTTTGACATCAATGTCAAAGGTAACAATGACCTTTCCATATACACGCTCTGATACCAATTGTTGGCAAAACAAGGATAAACAACTGAGAGGGGGGGTGAATCAATTGTCACAAAAACTTAAACTTTTCTAACTTATCTTAACTTTGATCTTAGATATGATGAATAAGCAATTAACCACAAGCAATTAACACATCAGAGAGACAAATAACACCAAGATTTTTTACGTGGAAATCCTATTAGGGAAAAAACCACGGTGGATGTTAGTCCACAAGATTATACTCTGTTAAAAGTATAAATAGAAGTAATAAGGGGAATGCACATGCATTCAGACACACTGCTTAGAGCTCACTGCTCAAATACAAAAGAGGACTCACTATCCAACAATATAGAATATGATTAAAATCCAAAGAATACAAATTGAGAAAATAGCTTCTGCACAAGCTTGATTACAGTTCCAATTAAGCTCACAAAACCTTCTTCACACTTTGCTCAATCTTCTTCACTCTCTGCTCAGTAATGGAATGATAAAAACACTATTTGCACATTTACACTTTCTTTGGCATACATTCACACTCATGCACACACTAACTTCACTCAACCAATCGCTCTTATATATCCGCTACATGGGATTTCATCACAACTTAGTTGGCCAGAAAAATAAAACATATTTTCAATGTCGGCCCAAATTTACAAATAAATTTCCAATGCAAATCCACCAAGGTTGGCCACAACATAGTGGAGACCCAAATTAATATCTCCAACACAAAAATACTTTAATTAATTTCGCCACGAAGATCCACAACACACTAACACCAACATGTCGGCCAAGAACATGAAAAACCGAACATGCGCAAGAAAAGATCTTCAACCACGAGCTCTCTGAGTAATGTGGACATACCACAAAGATAGAGAATGATGTAGAGACATTCAAGAACACTAGAAAACAACAAAGAAGCATCCGCAGCAATTGAGACTACCAGAATCACATAATCTTCATTCAGGAACACTAATAGAGACCACAAAAACACTGTCATACCACAACACACTTCAAACTTCACGCGGACCTTTGAAATTTCTGGTAGATGATCTAGAAACATTCAATAATAAACCCTTTAATCCACACCAGCTAAACATCATCATATAGAACAAGACACCTTCAAGACCTACACAGTTCCACAATGAACCTAAAACACTTCGTTTTATAATTTTCCCAATATCCTCGACATATACAGCTTCTAGTACACCAAATGTTAATAGTGTTGACATCAATGACAACCACATATTAGCAACCATGTCCACAACATCCAACAATCTTCCCCTTTGACATTGATGACAACACATGATGTGAAAAATACCATCAACCCAACACACTGACTTCTACACTTCTCTTGAAATGATTTTTCACATTACACTTCTCCCCCTTTAACATCAATGGCAAAGGTAACAATGACCTTTCCATATACACGCTCTGATACCAATTGTTGGAAAAACAAGGACACACAACTGAGAGGGGTGGGCAGGTGAATCAGTTGTCACAAAAACTTAAACTTTTCTAACTTATTTTAACTTTGATTTCAGATCTGATGAATACACAATTAACCACAAGCAATTAATACATCAGAGAGACAAATAACACCAAGATTTTTTACGCGAAAACCCTGTCAGGGAAAAAACCACGATGGATGTTAGTCCACAAGATTATACTCTGTTAAAAGTATAAGGGTATGTGCAGGATCATGATGGGCCAAAAAGTGGTGATATGATGGGTATGTGTAGCGTATGTGACTGACGACTTTGTTTTTACCAAAAATTGATGGAACAAAAAGGGTTTTTAAAGGAGATTCTCAGTTTTCCACCAATATAAATTATGCTTTACTTTGAATTTAATAAATAATTATTATTCATTTTCTATTGAATTACTTACTAAAGTCTTGATTGATAGGCTAATTGAAAAACATCTATAGCTTTCAAATTATCACATTTTTGAATCAAAACATACATTCTATGCTTTGCATACTATAGGATTAAAAAAAAAATTGAATTTCATGAAGTTTTGACCTAGTTAAGGTGGTTAGACATACACGTTTTTATATTTTTTAAAATTTGTAATAAAAAATAATAATTAATTATTTACTTGGAAAAAAATTACAAAAAAATATGGATCATGTCCAGACATGAGTCCTCTACTTATATCTAAAATGTTATAAAAAAATATTATCATTTTATTGTGGTTAGAGTGGTCGGGCAGACACCTACTTCTTAATTTTTCCCTAAAATTTAAGTACTACTGCATTGAAATTTCAAATTTTTACTAAATAGATTTTTTTTTTATAAAAATAAACCTAGTAGTTTAGAAACTACATTCAATTTTCTATAGATTCTATTCTTACATATTTTCGAAATAATATATATAACTTATTCAAATTTTTACGTCAAGTTCTAACTCTTATTTTTCTAAATTTTTCGCCATTTAAGGGCCTGTTTTTTCCATGATGATCCTGTACATACCCATAAAGAGAAGTAATAAGGGGAATGCACATGCATTCAGAAACACTGCCTAGAGCTCACTGCTCAAATACAAAAGGACTCACTGTTCAACAATACAAAATATGATTAAAATCCAAAGAATACGAACTGAGAAAATAACTTCTACATAAGCCTGATTACAGTTCCAATTAAGCTCACAAACCCTTCTTCAAAATTTTCTCAATCTTCTTGACTCTTTGGTCAGTAATTGAATGATAAAAACACTATTCACACATTTACACTTTCTCTGGCATACATTCACACTCATGCACACACTAACTTCGCTCAACCAATCACACTCTTATATATCCGCTACATGAGATTTCACCACAACTTAGTCGGTCAGAAAAATAAAACATATTTTCAATGTCGGCCCAAATTTACAAATAAATTTCCAATGCAAATCCACCAAGGCTGGCCACAACATAGTGGAGACCCAAATTAATATCTCCAACACAAAAATACTTCAATTAATTTCGCCACGAAGATTCAGAACACGCTATAACCAACATGTTGGCCAAGAACATGGAAAACCAAACATGCGCAAGAAAAGATCTTCAACCATGATCTCTTCGAGTAATGTGGACGTACCACAAAGATAAAGAATGATCTAGAGAAATCCAAGAACACCAAGAAACAACAGAGAAGCATCCGTAACAACTGAGACTGCCAGAATCACACAATCTTCATTCAGGAAGATTGATAGAGACCACAAAAACACTGTCATACCACAACACACTTAAAACTTCACATGGACCTCTGAAATTTCTGGTAGATGATCTAGAAATATTCAACAATAAACCGTTTAACCCACACCAGCTAAACATCAACGTACATAACATGACACCTTCAAGACCTGCATAGTTCCACAGGGAACCTAGAACACTTCCTTTTATAATTTTCTCAATATACTCAACATATACAACCTCTAGTACACCAAATGCTAATAGTGTTGACATCAATGACAACCACATATCAACAATCATGTTCACAACATCCAACAATCTTCCCTTTTGACATTGATGGCAACACGTGATGTGAAAAATACCATCAACCCAACACACTGACTTCTTCTGCACTTCTCTTGAAAGGATTTTTCACATTACATTTCTCCTCCTTTGACATCAATGGCAAAGGTAACAATGAACTTTCTATATACACGCTTTGATATCAATTGTTGGAAAAACAAGGACAGACAACTGAGAGGGGCAGGGGGTGAATTAGTTGTCACAAAAACTTTAATTTTTCTAACTTATCTTAACTTTGATCTCAAATCTGATGAATAAACAATTAACTACAAACAATTAACACATTAGAGATACCAATAACACCAAATTTTTTTACGTGGAAACCTTGTTAGGGGAAAAACCACGATGGATGTTAGTCCACAAAATTATACTCTGTTAAAAGTATAAAGAGAAGTAATAAGGGGAATGCACATGCATTTAGGCACACTGCCTAGAGCTCACTGCTCAAATACAAAAGAGAACTCACTGTTCAACAATACAGAATATGATTAAAATCCAAAGAATACAAATTGAGAAAATAGCTTATGCACAAGCCTGATTACAGTTCCAATTAAGCTCACAAAACCTTCTTCACACTTTGCTCAATCTTCTTCACTCTCTGCTCAGTAATGGAATGATAAAAACACTATTTGCACTCAAGAATGGATCTACTAATGGAGGGGAAGAGCCAAAACTGGTGGAAGGTGATGTTGATGCGAGCATTGATGCTTATGTGCAAATTTATCCATATGTGAGGAATAAAATTCCATTTATTCAATATCACAACCCGAGGAATGTATTAAAAGGAGGTCAATCAACATCCTATTTCAATAGAGATCTACAACATAGGGTGAGCAAGTTAACTCTCCGAACTTTTGATGGTTCATGAAAGATGACAACAAGAGCTTGGGTACTTAAGCTAGACACATATTTCTCACTCAACCCCATTCCTGAAGATGAAGCGGTCAAATTTTCCATTTTGCACTTGGACGGGATAGGACATGAGTGGTGGCATTGTGGAGTCGTGACACAAGGGTTTAATCTTGTAATCACATATTCTGATTTCACACAAAAGCTTATAAAGAGGTTTGATAGAAGAGATCTAGAAACATACTCCAAGGAACTAACAAGCTTAAGACAACAGGGAACCGTGGATAATTATGTAGTAGAATTTCAGAGACTTGTTGTGATGATTCCTGATGTGTCAAATAAAAGGCTCATGTTCTTATTTATTGAGGGTCTATCAGAATCGTTCCATGGACTAGTGAGAGCGCTAGAGCCAGCTTCATTAGAAGAGGCCATCCGTAGAGCTCTAAATCTTGAAGGATCCACTGTGAAGGATAAGACGATGGTCAAGAGTACTCCCATGGGGCAGCAAAAGAAACCAGTCCAAAAGGGAACTCGTCCTCCTAAGAACTTTACTCTAGGGCCTAGTAGAACTGAAATGTCCAAAAACGAGCTCCGCCGAAAAGGCTTATGTTTCCATTGCAAAGAACCTTGGAATGAATTCCATAGATTTTTGGGAAAGGGCCAAATCCACTACATTGAGGTAGTTTCTAATGTTGAAGGATAGGTCGAAGGAGAAAACAAGGAAGCTACTAATGAGTTTGGACATGAAATAACCATGGAAGGAGAACCTATAGGAGGCACACTTGCAACACTTTTAGGAACACCACGATATCATTCACTTTGTGTCAGAGGGGTTCTTCAAGTATAGAGAGTGATAGTATTGATAGACAACATCGCTACTCATAATTTCGTTGACAAGAGGACCGTGGCCAAGTTGCTCTTGAAGACAAAATACTTTGAAGGATTTGATGTTGCAACCGCAGGTGGTAACATCCTTTCTTGCACTTGCTGGATTCAATAGATGGAGTTGATCCTAGGAGGATACAGGGTGAGAGATGATTTCTATGTTGTTGACATTGGTGATACAAATGTGGTGTTGGGAGTACAATGGCTACATTCACTTGGAGAATACACCACCAACTACCAAACCATGGAGTTGAAGTTCAAACATGAAGGGAAAGAGATTGTCCTTCGAGTCCTTTCCAGGAATGGTCCAATGGTGGTTTCAGTTAAAAGAATGGAGTGATCTTTTCGAAGAGATGAGGTAGCTTGGGAAATATAATTTTTGATCACATATACTAGGCCTCCAAAGGAAGAAAGAACCTACCCTATCGACACCCAGACCATTCTTCTAGCATGTGATTGAGCTTGAGGAGGGAGCCAAGCCCGTCATCACTACTCCCTATCGACACCCTAGGATGTACAAAGAGGAGATTGAGAAGTCAATCAAGGAGTTGATGGACATGGGCCATATTTGTCCGAGCTCTAGCCCCTTTGCTTCATCCGTTGTGTTGGTCAAGAAGGATGGGACGTTGAGGATGTGCATTGATTATAGGGCTCTCAACAAGAAGAAAATCAAGAACCACTATCCCATTCCCAGGATTGATGAGTTGATAGATGAACTCCATGGTGTAGTGTGCTTCTTTAAGATTGATTTGCATTCGGGGTATCACCAAATTCGAGTGAAGGAGGATGTGCATAAGACAACTTTTAGATGCCACTATGGGCACTATGAGTTATTGGTCATGCCATTTGGGTTGACCAATGCTTCCACCACCTTCCAGTCATGTATGAATCAGGTATTCATTGTACAATTGAGGAAATCCATTTTGGTTTTCTTTGATGAAATCTTGATATATAGGACTTGGGAGGATCACCTGAAGCATATTGAGGAGGTGCTAGACATATTGGAGCATCATTCATTTTATGCCAAGATGTCAAAATGTGAGTTCGAGATGACCGAGATTCTTTACTTGGGGTATAAGATCAGTGCTCAAGGGGTTAGTGTGGATGAAGAAAAGATCAAGGTGATTCAGGATTGGCCTAGACCCAAGAACTTGACACAATTGAGAGGATTTGTAGGCCTATGCAGCTATTACAGGAAGTTTGTGAAAGGCTTCTCACAACTTGCAGCCCCACTGACCAACTTGACAAAGAAGGGAACCTTTTCTTGGAGTCCTACAATGCAACAAGTTTTTGATAACCTTAAGGAGGTAATGAGTTCATGTCCCGTTTTGGCTATTCCAGATTTCTCACTCCCTTTTGTGCTAGAGTGTGATGCCTCAGGAGAAGGGATTGGAGCAGTTTTGATGCAAAATAAGCACCCTATAGCATATGAGAGCAAGAAGCTTATAGATGCAGAAAAAAAATTCTCCATTTATGACAAAGAGATGTTGGCTATCATGCACGCCCTCACAAAATTCCGTTAGTACTTGGTTTGTGGGAAATTTTTGGTGAAGATGGATCATAACAACCTCAAGTTCTTCCTCAATCAGCGTGACTTGAATGATAGGCAAAAAAAATGGGTAAGCAAGCTTCAAGCTTATGATTTTGATATTGAATATGTGAAAGGGAAGAATAATATAATGGTTGATGCACTCTCTAGGAAGCTATATTTCTGCTCCATGTCTCACATATCGGTTGATTGGAAGGTTTCCATAATAGCTAAGTATGCCAAAGATTCCTTTGCCACTGACATTTTGGAGGGGAGATTGCTTGATGATAGGTACAAAGTGGTTGAGGACCTCATCCTCTACAAAGAACGAGTGTATCTTGTACCCAATTCCAAGATCAAGGAGAGGATCATAAGAGCTTGTCATGATACACCCCTTGCTGGTCATCCGAGCTTCTACATGACATACAAGCAAGTAAGGGAGTGTTTCTCATGGAAGGGTCTAAAGAATGATATATTGCAGCATGTTAGAGAGTGTTTGGTGTGCCAATAAAACAAGACTGAGCATACTTTACCAACCGGTTTGTTGCAGCCCCTACCCATACCAAATCAGAAATGGGAAAGCATCTCCATGGATTTCATTACTGGGCTACCAAAGGCACAAGGAAAAGATTGCATTTATGTGGTGGTGGATAGACTGACGAAGTATGCTCATTTTCATGCTATTACCTTAGAATTTAAGGCCCCTCAAGTTGTTGATCTATTTTTTAGAGAGATATTTAGACTCCATGGATTGCCAAAAAACATTGTGAGTGATAGGGACATTAGGTTCATTAGCCTAATTTGGCAAGAGCTCTTTCGTTTGGCAGACATGGAGCTAACTCCAAGCACTAGCTACAACCCCCAGATGGATGGACAAACAAAGATAGTTAACAAATGGATTGAAGGATACCTAAGGAATTATGTGACATGGCAACAATCAACTTGGGTGAAATGGTTGCATCTAGGAGAGTTTTGCTACAACACCACACATCATATGTCCATCAATATGTCTCCTTTTAAATCACTTTGTGGATATGATGCCACTTCCTTCATGGATCTGATTCTCATGGATACTAGAGTGTTGGGTGCTAGAGACATGATGCAACAAAATGTAGATATTATGAAGGCTCTCAAGGAGAACTTGCAACGTGCTTAGAACCAGCAAACAATGCATGTGGATCGCCATAGGAGTGAGAGGGTTTTTGAGGTGGATGACATGGTTTATCTCAGGCTGTAGCCTTATAAACAGTCATCCCTCAAGGGAAATGGTGCAAAAAAACTAAAACCAAGGTTCTATGGGCCTTTTCAAATTGTGAAAAAGATAGGGGAAGTTGCATATGAGCTCGAATTGTCCCAAGGAAACATAATCCACAATGTTTTCCATGTGTCTTTCCTTAAGAGAGCACTAGGACAACATATCACACCTTTAATTGAGCTACCCACTCTTGATGATGAAGGAAAATTGATACTTGAACCGGAAACAATTTTGGACATGAGGGAGAAGAGATTGAGGAACAATACTATCCCAAAATACTTGGTGAAATGGAAATTTTTTTCAATTGAAGACGCAATGTGGGAAGGAGTGGAGATATTCGAGCATCCAAAGTTCAGGTTGCTTGAGGGAAAGCAACATATCGGTGAGGAGGACTGTCATGTCCCCGCATTTTGAAGGTTTATTTGCTTTGGTGGGAAAGGTGTTTTTAAACACCACAAGCATTTGAAATTTAATAAATAATAAATAATAAAATTTAATTATAATATTTAATTAGTTGATTGGCCCACTTCCCCAAGTTGGCGCTTAAAAATAATATTTCAATTTTTTTTGTGTTGGCCGACCTCTTTTGGTTGGTTAGTTTATATACTGGATCGATTGCTTGGAATCAACATCTTGGTGAAGACATGAAACACATATCTTATAGAGATGAAAACCTCTGTAGGGTGATGGTCAAGTAAGATGAAACCCTTACCCGGTTATGTGTTTGCGCCACTCTCTTGTTCGATTATTCCCCACTAATACCGAGTTTTGTCACACAGGTTGATCGAAGGCATCGATTCTGAGAGGAGCAATTAGCTACAATCGTCGTGGTCGAGCTTTGCTCTGGCCATGAACTTCCTTGTCGCCTAGCACATGATAGACATGAGTAATTTCGGTGCGCTCTTCTCATATGATAGACGTGATCACACAGTACATACTAGCTGCACAAGATCAAGCTGGCTAGTTGGATCATTGAAGACAACATTATCGAGGAGATATGTGTGCACCAGTTTGATGGCTGAATGATCACGATTTGAAAATCGATTTGTATTTATGTAAGCATTGCCAATCTAGGTAGTGCACAGATGGTTCCATATAGTCCCATCTTTGGGGCATGAACTCTGGAGTCTATTCGTAATTTTCTGAGAAAGGATATTAATCGGGCTTGAGATTCAAAGTAAGAAACTCATGTTCTCAATATTATGTGTGGTCCATTTACAATCTGAAGTTGTTGTTCTGTTATCTTTGTGAATGATTTTGGGAAATACTATTACAGTTTGAAATATAAATTTATCTGTCAGACATTCATATTACTCCAGTGGTCACCGCCTGTGTTCACACCACAAATTCTCTAATGACCTTGATTACTAATCTGAATTCACTACACTGTGCATTCATCCATTTTCTATATTCGTCTATTCTGTGTTGAAACTATGATGAATTCATCCCAAGCATCTTACAAATCCATAATACAAAATTCTATCCACCAAAACTAAATCTAAACACAAGCAACTTTAGTTAGATTGCTAGTAAAGATTACTAAAAACTAACACTATAACATACATCTCTTGAATGACAAGAGATAAACAAATAGAGTTCTAAAAATATCTATCTCCTCAAAAAGCATATCAGGCTAAAATTAGAGACCGCTAAAAATATTGCATGCTACAAATAGCTCCAATTAAAAATATATTTTTTAAGATATGCCCTTCTCCTTAAAAACTGTGACTTTTAGTGTGGGAAAAAAATAATAAATCTTGACAGGTGGATTTGAATATGTTTCTAATGAAACTATTCTCTATTTGAAATATCACAAACCCTTTGGTGAAAACCTAAAACTCTAACAATCTTGGTAAATTGGATTTGAAACCCTTGTTTTTTTGTTGATTCTGCATCAAAACCTAGTTGAAAACGGTGAATTTGAGTACCCTGAAAACCCTAGCATATATTCTTCAAATAGTCACAAAATATAGATTAAACACCAAGCCCTAGCCACCTTGGAGGATATAACAACTATTTGTTAGATGTGGATGATGATTGAAAATTTCTTCAACACACTGACACCCATATTACTACAAACTAACACTATAACATGCATCTCTTTAATGATAAGAATCTAAAATTAGACTTCTAGAAATAGCTAACTCAGAAAACATATAAGGGTAAAATTAGAGACAGCTAAAAATAGTGTGAGCTATGATAATGTAGACTAAAAATAGAATTTTCAAATTATGCTCTTCTCTTCAAACATTTTGATTTCTAGTGTGGGCCAAAAATAACAAATCTTGACAAGTGGCTTTGAAGATGTTTCTATTGAAACTTTTATCTATTCTAAATATGGAAAACCCTTTGATGAAACCCTAAAACTATAACAATAATGGTAACTTGGATCTAAAGACCAATTTTTTTTGTTGATTCTACATCAAAACCTAGCTGAAAATGGTGACTTTGAATACCCTGAAAACCCTAGCCTCTATCCCTATCTACAAAAAAAGTGGAAATAAAACTACTTTAAAACAAACTAATCCTAAAACAATGAATTAAATACAAACAACCTAAAATAGGCTGCAATCTCTTACTAAAAAATGGCCATTGGTGATGATAGTTGCTAGATGTGGCTGTTGCTGAAAAATAGAAAATTGGCACATGAATGAATTTTTGAAAATCTGAAGCAATTTTTGACTTGAAAATGACTTAAAATGTTGAATCCTTTGGAATCTTTGAAACATGGCTAACCTTCTAGAGCCTCTAGAAAATTATTGAAATCCTAACTATGGTGCTTCCATTGGCCTCTTAGAATGTCAGAATTCCAATCCTTTGAAGTTAAAACCCTATCTCTCTGAGGAATGTAATTGTGAACACTATGATGATTGAAACACTTAGAAGAAAGAAAATGTTCTTCTTTGCTATAGTCAAACCCTCAACAATCTTGATGAATGTTGAAAACCTTATATGAGATAGAACATCCATTTGATTACATTGAAAATCCTAGGACATGATCTGCTCAAAAAAATCCATCCTTGTGGGATCCTCATAAACCTGAGTGCTAAGATCTATGCATATAAACTTTTTAGAGATATCAAAAACTACCTTCATAGGCTTTGTACTTGTAGGATGCTTCATTAACATTGTAAAACTCTTCACCAACTTGTAAAAATAAAAAATTATGCCAAGTTTCTGCTATAAACAGTAGAGGCAATTTTTTTTTAGTGAGTTTGAATGAGGATGGCTGGATTATATAAACACTTTATGCTTTAACCTGTAGACTTTTTGTTTAAAACATACTTTATACTATATGGCACACACCACTTATCATATTGACATGTTATGAGTTTGGTGCAGAGTTTTATGTGGCTATTGCCACTCAAAAGTGTGCTTATGATTTAAAACCATCTCTTGTAGTTGATGCATTTCACTTAAGGGATTGCCACTTGATTAGGTGGAATCACTTGGTGGTTATATCGCGTAAAATGTCTACCTCTTATAAGTGTTATAAGCCCTCTTTTAGCTGGGCATGAGTCACTAAGATGATTTCCAAATTTTGAGTTTTGATTCATAACAACTTTGCTAGTTTTTGAACTGTCTTGAAACACTCCTAGCTAGCACACTTTAATAATACTCTTGCTACCTTTTAAGTGTGATTTTTACTTGATTTTGCTCCATAACTTAGAGGATTTCCTCTTGAATTTTGGGTGGAGCTTCATAAAATAATTACCACATTATAGACCTTGGGAAGAACTTTGGAGTGGCATTGCCATCATCAAATAGTGCCCAAACTTCATAACTTAACCTCTTTCTCCCTTGGTGTATTTTCATAATGGTTTTGCCACATTTTAGGCATAATTTTGTATTGGCTATGACACTTAGTTTGATGGAGAGGGAATACTGCTGCTCACAAAACACAATGCAATATATTTGTATTACAACAAATAACAATCATTCCATACACAAACTCATACAATCATGAAGAGCAACAAAGAGAAAAAATCATTAATTCAAAACTAAATCTTCTTTCATTCTCATAGAAACAATTAAATTTTTTTATCAATCCATCAAGGATTCAAATTTTCTCAATAGGCTCTTCCTGTAGCTTCCATTCTCTACCCCAAAACTCTTCATACCTTTCCTCCAAATCTTTGCACATTTCTCTTGAACTCCACACTATCCTCTTTTTCTTTTCATCTCAACTTCTAAACCCGTCACATTCTGTCTACTCATGATCCCTCATTTTTCCGAATCTCCTCAAATGGTTTCTGGGTTTGGTGCGCCTCATTTCCAGCTTTCCAGATCATTTTGGAATTCTTGATTTTAATCTCATATGAGAAATTTATGCCATATTTACTGAAATTGGCCCAGACAAACTTCCTCTCCCCAAAATGCCAATCAAATCCCTGCCTCCTCCATTCTGGGCATGGGATTCATGCATTCAACCCCTTAATTATTATTTCCTGACAATTTTCCCAATATTTTCCTAAATTGACATCGATTATCTCATTCTTGCACCTCCACTACCTCTAGCACTTGCACTCCAGAAGATTCCAGCTCTAATGGCAAACAAATTCAAATTCTTGGGAGTTATTGTTGGATATTCCATCATTCTCTCACATATGGTTTGTTATTATTATTTGTTTGTTTGTATGGTTTTTTTTAATACATGTGATAATTTGTTATATTTTGTGAACCTTGTGAGTGCTATTTTAAAGCACACAGTTCACCGTCATCACATGTATATAAACCCAAATCATAATGAAGATTATTCATTCGATTGATCTACCAAATCTATTATGGTATCAGAGCCAGTTACGATTAGAGGGATGATAGATCAGTATTGTTGAGGAAATGGTGAGGAGGCTCGTAGTATTATTGCCAGCGTGTTCATTTATTGAATGGACCGATCAGCCTTGGTACATGCTTTGACAGTTAATACTAGCCGATTTCCTATGATATTCAGTATCTTCAACAACGATTTGGCTGAGACTCAGTGCTTATCAATTCTTGTGATGTGATCTGCTCATGATTTCTTTGCGCTCTACAGCTTTCAGATTGGGCTCATTATTTTATCTTGACTCTTCTCAAGGGATCAGGATCTTCTATCATTCACATCGATAGTCTTGATGTTGCATGGTTTATGACTGAGTTTATGGCATCAAGGCTTGGATCAGTTAGGTCGTAACTACATGTGATCCAATCTACATGATGTGGCAAAGCTCTTCTTTGTTGATTGTTGCAGTGCATTAACTCTGATCTAGGTTCAACATGTTGAAGGGGCCGGTGCTTCTTGCTATTGGTTGTAGCATTGACAAATACATATCTTCTTCCTCTGTGATTAGTGCCTAAAGGTTGCAAACTCCCTGAAGCTCCGTGAAGATGTGATTATTATATGTACAAAAATCTCCAAATTTTCTGAACTTGCCCTCAAATCTGGCCGAGACTCAAACTTTCTAGAAGTCGTGCTTGATGGGGGATTATTAATGGCCACATAAGATCGGTTTTCTTCATTTAATAGTGGTGTGCATTCTTGTCAATCTATGCTCCAAGCGAGGCGACCATACTGGAACCACAACCAAATAAGTACATTTTTATTTTTAATTTTCTTGAGAGAGGCACTCAAACTTGGCCGGGATTAGTTGTCATATATATATATTTTAAAATTGCTCTTGGGCATGTGTAATTTTATATTTGAGAAGCTTCATTTATGTAATTTGTAGTGATTATAGCTTATATTTCTAAATTTATTGGACATTTGTAATTGCAAATTGGTGAGGAGTTTTTAGGTCAAAGTGAGATAAAAATAGTTGACAATGAATTCTTTTAAGGTTTATTTGGAAACCACTTTCTAAAAGTTTTTTTTTTCAAAGAGCAGGAAATATTGTATCTCGCTAACAATATGGCGGGTAGTTCTCTAAAATTTCTTCTTCCAGATGCCCAACTACTACGTGGTAACAATTATTCTGCATGGAAAACCAAACTCAAAACTCAGCTCGAGTTTGAGAAAGTTTGGGATGTGGTCAGTGGAACCACAACACGCCATAAGACATATGTTGATGAACAAAATAAATTTGATCAAGACGATAGAAAGACAAAACTGATCATTTTGTTCAGTGTGTTTGATGATGTCTAGCCATTTATCTGTGACTCGTCCATAGCCAAAGATGCATGGGACAAGCTCAAGACGGTGTATGAGGCGAAGAATCAAAATCAAATCCCGAACTTGCAGAGTCAGCTACATAGCTTGAAGATGAAAAATAGAGAACAATTGGAATCCTTTCTCAAAAGGATTACAAAATTGAGAGCCTTCTTACAAGCATTGGGAGAAACAATTGATGATGCAGTTTTGGTGCCTATTGTTCTACGGGCACTACCTTCGAGGTATAAAGTTTTTGTGACGAATTTGAATGTCACAGAGACGACACCCAGTTTTGAGAAGCTTGTGAATCTACTCGAGAAAGAAGAATCTTTAACGCATGAACATGAGGAGGAGGATCATGCCATGACCACTCATCATAAAGGAAAGAAGCCTATGAAGCAACGTCCAATATGTGAAAGAGTTGGACATGATGTAAAAAATTGTTGGTACAATTCCTTCAACAAAGGATCATCCAACAAACCACATCCCAAGAAGCCACTTCAAAGTGGCAAACCACAGTGGGGACAAAAAAACAAACAGAAACAACAAAGAAATGTTGCTGAAGGAAAAGATTCTCTAGATGAGGAATACATGTTTTCAGCTCACACTTAAGAAGATGGTTCACAATCAACCTCAACATGGTATGTGGAATCAGGTGCTACCAAGCACATGACTGGACAAAAGGAGTGGTTTGTCACATTGAAACCACATCATGGTACTGTCACTCTTGGAGATGACACCGTCCACCACATCAAAGGTATTGGTGACATTTCTTTGAAGTTTGGTATACATTGTTGTAGACTTACTAATGTTCTATACGTGCCAGGACTTACCAAGAATCTTCTTTCTGTTAATTAGTTTCTTGATCATAATCTTAGGATTGAGTTTGATACAAATCACGATAAAAAGTTATGTCTTATCAAAGACAAGTCTAAAAATTCAAAGATTATTGCTAGTGCTACTGAAGTTGGTAGAATTTTTAGGCTTGATACAATTGCTAATAATCAGGCCTTAGTGACTAAGGAAAATGATCTTTCAATGCTTTGGCATCATAGATTCAGTCACTTGAGCACTAGTTACTTGTTGAAACTCAGTCAAAAAAGCATGGTCAAAGGGATTCCCTCACTTGGGAAGTCAAGTGTTATTTGTTCTAGCTGTATTGCTGGAAAACACCATCGGGCACCATTCTATCCTAGTGAACATCGTGTCAACCACCCTTTGCAAGTGGTGCATATCGATCTGTGCAACCCTATGTCGCCTAACAATAAAGGATACAAGTATTTTCACCTATTTGTTGATGATCACACAAGGAAAATGTGGGTATATTGTTTGCAACATAAAGATGAGGCATTCTCCTACTTCAAAGAGTTTTGTACTCTTGTGGAGAAAGATACGAATCATCATATTCGTATTCTCCGCTCAGATCGAGGGGGGGAATACACCAGTACAAAATTCTCCACATATTTAAAGGAACATGGAATTCAACGTCAACTGATTGCAGGATACACACCTCAAAAAAATGGGGTTGCTAAAAGGAGAAATCACATCATTGTGGAGATGGTTTGAAGTATGTTGAAAGATTCTGAACTTGAGCATGCATATTGGGCTGAAGCTTTTCACACAAAAAATTATCTTCTAAATCGTGCACCAACCAAAGAGCTTGATGGAATTACACCAAAAGAAGCATGGATAGGGGTAAATCCTTCTATCTCTCATCTTCGTGTGTTTGGATGCACTTCCTATATGCACATTCCTAAACAAAAAGGAAGAAGCTAGATAAAAAATCAATAAAATGTATTCTTCTAGGATATAGTAATGAATCCAAGGCATATCGCCTTATGGATCCAAATGCAAAGAAGATTTACATTAGTAGGGATGTAATTTTTGATGAGAAGAGTGAGTCAAGTTATCCTCCCACTTCATCACCCGCTTTAGATAGTGCTCCTATTTTCAAAATGGATGGTAAAAATGATGGGCACATTGATAATTAGTCAACACCCACCAATGTCACAAATCCTTTACCAAAGTGGTACATTAGTACCATTTGAGATGAAAAGTTAGATGGAGTCCCAGACACTTCCACTTCAGGTCCAAGGATTCGCAACATGGCTCACAATGAGGTAAAATTTTCACTAATGACTTCAATTGTTAAAAAATTTGAACCATCTAATGTTTAGGAAGCACTAGAATCAAAGCCTTGGAAAGAGGCTATGGATACAGAGTATCAATCTCTGATGAAAAACAACACTTGGGAGCTTGTTGATCTACCACTAGGTAAGAAAGCAATAGGATGTAAATGGATATTCAAAACTAAGTATAAAGTAGATGGTAGTATAGATAAACATAAATCCAGGCTTGTAGCCAAGGGATATGCCCAGAAAGAAGGAATAGACTATGAAGAAACATTTGCTCCCACAACAAAAATTAAAACCATTAGAATTATTTTTTCTTTAGCTGCCCAATTTGGATGGAAATTGTATCAAATGGATGTAAAAAGTTCCTTTCTTAATGGAGACCTTAAAGAAGAAGTCTATATGACCCAACCAAAGGGATATGTTGCACCTAGAAAAGAAGAAAAGGTATGCAAACTTGTTAAATCCCTATATGGTCTCAAACAAGCTCCTAGAGCCTGGTATATAAAAAATGATGAACATATGCTACAACATGGTTTCACTAGGCATCCATAGGATCCCAATCTCTACCTCAAGGATCAAGGGGGAGATATTGTGATAATTATTGTATATGTAGATGACTTGGTTATCACAAGCAACTTAGAAGCAATGGTTGAAGCATCCAAGAATGATCTCAAGAAGACTTTTGATACGATAGATCTCAGGCTACTGCACTATTGTCTAGGCTTAGAGGTATGGAAAAAATATCACCATATCTTTGTATCACATAGAAAATATGCCAAGACATTGCTTGAGAAGTTTAGGATGATGGATTCCAAACCTATGTCTACTCTACTCCTATGAAATTAGGTCTGAAATTATCTACCACTGATACATCTCCTCAGGTGAATGCAACACTCTATTGTCAAATTATTGGAGGTTTGATTTACTTGACATATAATAGACCAGATATCATTTTTGTTGTTAATTATCTTTCACGATTCATGCAAGAACCAAAGAAATTTCATTGGCTAGCAGCAAAAATGGTCTTAAGATATATACATGGTACAATGGATAATGGTTTGGAATATAAAAGGAGTGATCAGTTCTTCTTGACATGGTATACAGATGCAGATTATGCAGGTTCAGTTGATGATAGGAAATCTACTTCTAGATATGTTTTATTCTTAGGTTCAGGTCCTATTTCTTGGGGAAGGAAGAAGCAAGCCACAGTTGCTCATTCTTCAACAAAGGCGGAGTATCGTACAAGTGTAGCAGTTTGTGAAGCAGTTTGGTTACGTCGCATATTAGAAGGATTGGGGGTATCACAAAACCAGCCTACTGTCCTCTATTATGACAATCAAAGTGTTCTCAATCTTGTTCGTAATCCTGTATTTCATGAATAGACAAAGTTTATTGAAGTTGACTGTCACTTCATACAAGAACATGTTCAACAAAACAACATCTAGCTTCAATTCTGCTCTACACAAGAACAACGTGTCGATATCTTCACCAAACCTCTTGCATGTGTGAAGTTTGAAACTTTTCAAGATTCTCTTATTAGCACTTTAAAACAATGATGCAATAAGGGGGGATTGTTGGATATTCCATCATTCTCTCATGTATGGTTTGTTATTATTATTTGTTTGTTTGTATGGTTTGTTTTGATACGTGTGATAATTTGTTATTTTTTGTGAACCTTGTGAGTGCTATTTTAATGCACATAGTTCATTGTCATCACATGTATATAAACCCAAATCATAATGAAGATTATTCATTCAATTTCTCTACCAAATCTATTAGTTACAAATGAAGAAAAATATAATATCTCCCAACCAAATGAAATGATTTTACAATAAAAATTCATGCCAAAAAAAAGTGTATGGAAAGGGGTCCCCTTCAAGGTTGTTGAAGGCAGAAAAATCAAGAAATACATCATGCCTATAAGACCAACATCACACCAATAATCAAGAAAGTAAAACAAATTTATTTTCAGGTGTGCAGGATTGCTTGGTACCCCTGGATGCTCCTGTATTAGACACTTGGGGTAAGTGAAATGTTCCATGAGTTGAAAACTCATGAACATTTGAAGGCCATATGTTTGCTTTGGATCCACCATTCTTCATTATTCTTCTGAAATTTTCTCTTTCTCTTCTTCCAACATCTTGCTGAAACATTCACCATCCTCCTCCAAAGAATCCTTCTTTTCCTCTTGTCCTCTTTCGTGGGTTTTGTCCCATCAAAAACTGACCACCTCTACCAAATCTCATAAGTGGCATCCTTTATAGCTTCTACATATAAATATGCTACATCCACACACCAATCTGCAACTACATAATCCCTCTTTCTATCTTCTTGCACTAACTCTTTATGCAAATTCACATAAACTATTTCATCACACCAAGTAGAAAAATCAGAATTTACCTCTTCATTGATTTGATGCTCCATGTCCACCAACATGTCCTCATTATTCTCTTTTGTTGTTGCTACAACTTCTACCTCATCTGCATCTGCTACAATTTCTCTATGTCCATTATCCTCTGTATCCATCTTTGTCTTTTGAAGATTTAAATCTCCTCTTAACCACCTATCTATTATTTCCATCTCCTTTATCAATAGGATATTTTCTTCATTTTTGTCAAGTTCATCAAATATTTGTCCTTTAGCATGCAAATATCCTTCTTCATTATCATTGTCTATTGTAGCCTTGTTGTGCTCTTCAACCTCTACCACCATTTCATGCTTGTTCTCCTTCCTATCTTCCAAAAGACATGCTTTTGCTGCTGCAATCTCACTATCTTCTTCATCCTTTATGGGGGTTACTCTCACTTCTTTTCCCTTCTCTTTGGCTGCAACACTCATTTTCTCTGCTCTTCTTCTCGCTGTCCTCAAATCATACTTCTACAGTATTCTCTCCCTCATGTTCACCTGCATACACAACTATGACAAAATTGTTTCCTTTCTTCTTTGACATTTTGTCAAACACTTGCCACACACCCTTGATCTTCAAGCTCTCAGGTATAGACTGCCTCACATTCAATGATCGGTCTACACACCACTGACACTCCACCCCCAGGTCCTGGTACAAACTGCCTCATGTTCGACGCTCTTCCTACACACTTAGGAACTCTTGCTCTTATACCACTAACAGAGAGGGAATATTGCTGCTCACAAAACACAATGCAATATATCTCTATTGTAATAAATAACACTCATTACATACACAAACTCATACAATGATGAAGACCAACAGAGAGAAAAAATCATTAATTCAAAACTAAATCTTCTTTCATTCTCATAGAAACAATTACAAAAAAATTTCAATCCTTCAAGGATTCAAATTTGCTCAATAGGCTCTTCCTGTAGCTTCCTTTCTTTGCCCCAAAACTCTTCATACCTTTCCTCCAATTCTCGACCCATTTCTCTTGAACTCCACACTGTCCTCTTTTTTTTTTCATCTCAACTTCTAAAACCCGTCACATTTTATCTATCCATGCTCCCTCATTTTTGTAAATCTTTTCAAATGGTTTTTGGGTTTGGTGCACCTCATTTCCAAATTTCCAGATCATTTTGAAATTATTGATTTTGATCTTGTATGAGAAAGTTATGCCATTTTTACTAAAACTGGGTCTCATAGTCATGACCCAGACAAACTTCCTCTCCCCAAAATGCCAATCAAACCTCTGCCTCCTCCATTTTGGGCATGGGATTCATGCATTCAACCCCTTAATTATTCTTTCCTGAAAATTTTCCCAATATTTTCCTAAATTGACATCCATTATCTCATTCTTGCACCTCCACTACCTCCAACAATTGCACTCCAAAAGATTCCAACACTAATGGCAAACAAATTCAAATTCTTGGGAGTTACAAATGAATAAAAATATAATGCCTCCCAACCAAATGAAATTATTTTACAATAAAAATTCATGCTAAAAGAAAGCATATGGAAAGGGGTCCCTTTCAAGGTTGTTGAAGGAAGAAAAATCAAGAAATATATCATGCCTGCATGACCAACATCACACCAAAAACCAAGAAAATAAAGCAAATTTATTTTTGGGTGTGTAGGATTGCTTGGTACCCCTGGATGCTCCTGCATCATAGTTACTTCAATATTTTTTTCAGTTAAACTCCCCTACTTGGATGTACTTTCCTTGGTAATTTTCCACTTTTCATATGTTGAAATCTTATGTTTTTTTCCCATGAAAAAGTGTGCTTCATCATGGTGTTTTGGAACTTGTTTGATGGTGGTGGAGATTTGGTAAGTTTGAGCCAAGAGTTGGGAGGAGAAATCCATCAGTGAAGGCTATGAATAAATACACCTCATTCCATTTCTATCTCTTCCAACTTTTCTACCTTTGCTTGTATTACAAAAAAGCCATTGGATCTGCCCTAACTTTGTACTTTTTTTTTCTCCATTATTTTATCATTTGTAGCTATGATGCAATCACATTTTCCTTGCAAAATTGTTAGTTGAGAGGACCAAATACAAGATAACATTTGCAAATTTACGAGGAGAACAACAATTGAATTGTACTTGATGCAAACTCAAGGGTTAACTAACAATGAACTTGGCAAAAAGGATTATGAAAACTAAGTTTTGTAGGGGTACCAACAAAATCCAAATATAAATTTTGATAAAAAACTATGAAGCAAGTGTTAAATAATGGTACCTGACCATGTTGATGACAAAGAATCCACAAGAAGCAACTCTTGTACAAGATGTTGGGCCATCTCCATGATCTTGGAAATGAATCTACACTTTATACTCCTTTGTTATTTCAACTCCTTTGGTGAGTGCCATATAAGCTATTTAAAATTAAATAAGAAACTCTTAAAAGAGGCTTAAATAACTCTTGCACAAGAAGATGTATGTGGACTCTAAACTCTCCGAAATGAACTTCAAACTTGCCAGAATAAATTTACTAGCATTTGATATTCAAAATGGTGTATGTGCATGCCAGGCTCACTGAAAGGAATCTACACCTTACACAGCTGGAACAAGTTCAAATTTAGGTTTTATGAGATAATATGCATGCACTTCAGGTTCCTTGAAAAATCCATTGAAATGAATCTACATGTTACACTGATTGGTTATGTACCTGCCATAGAGTTCCTAGGAAAGAGGTGTAGATAACTGCTATTTTTTATTTATTTATTTGTGTTGGATGATGTAAATTAACTCCAAGCTCTAAAAAATACATGCTAAACTCCATAAAATGAGTTTTCACCTTACATATCACATAAAATGGCTGAAAATTTTAATTCTTGAAAAGTCTCCCCTGAAATATTCATGCAAATTTAAAAAATAACAGTAACTAGCTTTAAAATCCACACAATGAATTTTGATCGATGTAATTTTTTCTAGTGATCTTCATGAGTGCAATAAAGGGTGATGCTAACCAAATCAATGCCTTTTATGCAATGCCATCAATTACCAATATGCAATACATGGTACCAATGGAAGAGAGAGCCTCATACAAATTGAAAGGAAATACAAATAATTTGGAAGGAGATTGTGTTTCAATTTTGAAAACCATTTGAAGAATTTTAACTAACAACCATTCTCTTTGATAACTACTTCTTTACAACTATACAATGGATCTTGTTGAAGTTTATTGTCAAACCCAACAACTCCGAGAAATCACCTGCAATCAAAACACCTATCACAAAGAGAAAAAAAAAACTGATTTACTATGCAACCCTTGAGAATTTTATTGATCCAGAAAAGCATATGAATATTACAATATACAATAAAAAATCCTTATAATAAGGAAAAAACAAAAAATTAACCCTAGATGAAACTTTAGGTGAGAATAAAATTAGATCATGACATGTGTCCTTAGCCTATGCTATGAGAAAAAAAAACACATGATCTAAGTTTAGCTTAAGTATGCTAAAGTAAATAAGGGTAATTAATTAATTAGGTGATTTTTTTTATTGTACTCTAACATCCTCTCTTAAGTACAACTTAAGGAGAAGCTAAAACACTAATGATGAATGGATGGATGGGTCTTGACTACAAGGCTTGATGAAGTACCCATGTACAAATAAATAAATATCTCATAATTGAAGAAAATGAGAAAAATTCATGGGAAATAAAACTCCTCTAAAAGAGAGAAAAAATAAATAAATGCATACATGTGATGAAAGAATGTAGGACTCAACATGCGCCCCCCAAGTATTGCTTTGGTCACATAAGTCTGATCAAGATCCTCCCATAGGAGAGAAAATATGAGACGATAGATTCCCCAAACAAAGAAGTAGCTCTTGTGCCAAAGGTGAATGTGTGAAGAAGAATATTGAAGATGATCCAAAATTGGCAAATAATGTTCCTCCCCTTGGGAAGAAACAAATCCATCAACAAATGTACAAGAAAATCCGTCAAGGGAAGTGGGAGAAAAGGTCTCATGATATGTGCCTCGAAAAGTTGCTCAAGTGTCCACACGTCTGAATCAAAAGGTGCCATATCAAATGAAAAAAATCCAAACAACTATGAAGAGTCTTGTAGAACAACCTTCAAAGACAATGATAATGTGATAACAAGTGTGTTGTAGTTGTCATCAAAGATGAAATTAATATCCTTAATCATGTCCCCAATATTTGCAATGTGTGACTCAACAAATAACTCTACAATATTTGACAAAAAATCATCCCACAAAGTTGAAATTGAAAGAATAGTGACATTTGTGAAACTAAATTGATCATTGAAGATACAAGAGGTGGAAGCTCAGGACAAGTCTTATAAACCAAGGTGGATGTAAGTACACACAGGTTTAAATGACCAAACTTTTCCTTAGGTATTTGATCCGCTCAAGATGCATAAGAGTAGATATTGGTCAAAGGTACTACAAAATTATTTAGAGAAAAACATGAAAAGGCATACAATCGCAATACATGATCAACCATCCCAACTACAAAAATCTATCTACTCTCTGCAAGTCTCTCATAAGCATTGAATTAGGTGTGAATTCAATAGTCTTCCTTGCCCCACTATGTGTAAATTGATTGATGGAAAGGAGATTGGTGGATAGTGAAGGAACACAAAGTACATTATGAAGTGTGTCATCATCAATATCAATAGATCCTTTCCCACAAACACTCATATAAGAGTTTTTCCCCATTAGTATGTGTGGTTTAGTGCAAGACTCAAATGAAGAGAACACACCTTATGATGAAGCCATGTGATGTAAAGCTCTTGAATCAAGAAGACATTATCTTTCATCTTGTCTATTTTATTTTCCATGCTTGTTGACCTTGATTGTGCAAATGTGATGCCAAAGAAGAGGATGAATTAGATGACATAGATGAAGGAAATTGAATATTTTTCTTCTAAAGAAGTTGTTTTAGCTCATCAATCTATTTTGCATAACACTGATGCTCATCATGTCTTTGTTTTTTGCAATATGCACATTTCAGGCTCTCCTTTTCAAATGATTCCCCCTTAGAAGAGAAAGAGGACTTAGAGGTACTTTGTGAATGTGATTCCTTTGCTTTCTTGTTGTTTTTGAAATCCTTGTTCTTATGTTTCTTGCTTTTGCTATTTGAAGCATTCCGATCTTTTGCGCTTTGAGTTTCGATAAGACACTATGGTTTGGAAGACTTCAATGTGCCCTTTTGTACCAGCTTTACCCTCCCTAGTGAGAGATGTAATAAAATCATAAATTCAAGGCATCGTAAATGCAATACCAAGAGCATCTTCAATAGCATAGAAGGTAGAAACAAAAAATGAATAATTAGGATCAAGCTTGACAAGGATGGAAAGAATTAACTAGGAGTCCTATTTCTCAATACCATACTATGTCAATGCAATCTGAGAGATTTGAGTTTGGTAAAGAAGTCCTTGATGTTGTCAAAATATGTAGGATTCAAACCAATAAGTTCACTCTCCAACTAAAAACCTTGCAATGTATCCTGCTTCCAAAACAAGGCCTTCAAACAAGTTCAGATCTGATTGGGTGTAGTGCAAGACTCGGCGTGAAAGAGGAGATCATGAGACATAGATGTGCATAATGTTCTGAAGACTTTATCACATATGCTATACCATTTTCTCTTTTTTGCAGCGATTGTTGGTTCAAGTTTTGTACCCATGGTCAGTTAATACAACCCTTATTTCTTCAATTTATCTCTATTTGTTTTTTCCACCCATAACAATTGTGTGGAGTGAGTGGAGTAATGTGGGTTGGATCCATGATTTTGTCATGTACCAGCCATGATCAAATTGCAACACTAAAGTATGAAAAAGAAACCAAGCGTTGAAATGCAATAAATAACAATATAAATATTAAAAATATAAATATAAATATTAACAATTTGAATATTATTATAATTATTATAATTATAATATAATACTATAAATATATTAACAATAAATTCAATTTATAAATATAGTAATAAAATAAGAAACACATAATATATTAATATAAAATATGTAAACATAAATAGTATATATATTGAAGGGAAAAACAATTATAAAAATGGTGTGACTAAGAGTAGCAATAAGAAATGGACAAGGCCAACAATTATGTTTCAATGAAAAGCAATGATTGAAAGAAGATATTAAAGGTAGTAGTTAAGATTCTTCAAAAGACAATGATCAGATTTGGAAAAACAACGATAAGTTTTAAAAGAAACCTATCTTTCCTTAACAAAGGATGTGTCCCTTACCAAAGGAAGGGAATGATGAACAACTATTTTTCCCACCCCACCGTGGAGGATATAAAATGAGGCAATCTTCAAAGGGAGGATCATCATGGAAGAAATAGGAAGTAGAACTCTACACTTAGAAAAGAAGCATCCATTGTTATAATAAGTGATTGGTATGCAATTGAATGTATATACATTTAATATATAATTTTGATATGCATCTGAATTTATATATATAGTTAATTTCCTAATAACTAATGTGCAGTAAGGAGAGAATTATTCGTCTAAATTGGTAGATAAGGAAATAGTGAACTTATTTATATTATTATAATCAACATCCTTTTCTTTAAGCATCATGTGTAAGGTTGTCAAGGAAACATGTTAGGGAAGGGCGGTATAAGTTCTCTCAATGTAAGTATGCCAACCCTAAGTTGGATGGAATTGTTTAGGTTGGATGTGTTGTCCACTTGGGTCCAAAGGGGGTATGAGCATGCCCTTGTGCTTACTTGAGGAGAATAATGCATAGGTTCATACAACGTAAGTACGCCAACCCTAATATGGATGAAATTTTCTTGGTTGGATGTTCCCGCTACTTGGGGCCAAGGGGGGTATGAGCACTCCCTTGGGCTTACTTGTGATGAATAGTTTTTCTAGCACCCTATAATGCATTCTCTTTGATCCCTACCATAATTAGTTATTGAAAAGAGTCTTTAGATTGGATTCAAGCTTAAGTTCATTATTTCATGTGTTAATAGTTCATTCATTCTTAAATTTATGATTTACTATGGATTATTATTTGTAAAACAATCTTATGTTGTGTAAGTGTCTCTTAAGGAAAATGTAGGCTTACTCCAAGTAGGGGACATTACTTATTTTTTTTAAAAAGATACATAAGCTAGAAGAAGGAACAACAATATAACCCTCAAAATGCAAGAAAATTATCCCCTTTTTCCAAAAAAATGACCTTGTTTGTATTTTTTCCAAAAAATAACCAAAAGGGAAAACATGAATTTTGATAAAAATAATAGTATTTAGTAAATATTCTAGAAAAATAGGTTTAATGAATTTGTAGAGCACTGAATTGACTTTACAATGTCGCAATAATTGCAAAAAAGGGAGATTTGAGCCAAAAGATATGAGCTTGGAAGTGAAAATAGGTATATCTGATTTCAATATGCAATAAAACTCACCAGCAACAAAATCTGAAAAAAAAATATCAGCACCACTAGAAAGTGCTCAAAACTAGATTTTCGTTGATATCTCATTTGTGAACATTCGATTTCATATGCTCAAGTTATAGTCGATTTTGTAAAATTAGTCCAATTTGGCTTAAAAGGAAAACATGGGACCAAAAAAAGAAGTCAACCCTTGGTCATATGACAAACCGTCGATTGGTGTTGGGGGTTGGGCTTGCACGCTAGCCCTTGGTCATTTATGTGACCATGGGCTAGTAGCCAGATGTGGTTGGGGTGGCATAGGAATGATGTTAGGTCGGGTGAAGGTGGTGGTTTACAGTGGTCCATGTTGGTGGAGCTACCAGAGGTGGTTAGTCATGTGGTGGTGGTCACATGTTTGTTGCTCAAGTGGTGGTGATGTTGGATTGCTGGTTTTCTACACCTGCACACTAAAATTCTATGCAAAGTTTGTTAGTGATGGTGAGGTAGTATGGTGTCATAGATCATACGTATTTTTTAAAGATTTGTGTAGCCTCAAAAAAGAAACCTAAAATTTTCCTTGCTTGGATTTTGGCATTTGGATAAGCGATCTTAAGGTTTTGAACATTTTGGACGTAAGTAACAATGAGGTCCATTTTTCTCCAAGATACACCTTTTTTTATTTGAAGGTATAATTTCTTAAAAACTAGATAGATAATCGTAGATTTGAAGCTCTAATATCATGTTGGTGTTGATTGTTGAACATCACAACTCCCAAAAATTACTTGCAACTAAAACAACTAAAACAAAGAGAAAAAACAACTAATTTACTATGCAACCCTTGAGAATTCAATTGATCCAAAAAAAATTGAATATTACAATATACAATACTGAATCTTTATAATAAGGAAAAAGAAAAAAACAACCCTAGATGAAACCCTAGGTGAGGATAAAATGAGATCATGATACATGTTGTCATCTTATGCTATTAGGCAAAATAAATAAATTATATAACCTAGTTAGAGACATTAGATTTCCACAGTCCATAATGATAAGTGTTTTTTTTGTGGATTTAATTGTGTGCAATTTGTTTGCAAATAAATTGCACATAGTTAAATCCAAAAAAACACTCTTATCATATGACCTAAGTTTAACTTAAGTATGCCAAAGTAAAAATGGAACCTAATAATTAATTGGGTGATTTTTCTATTTTACTCTAACAACTATTCGTGATAATCCATCAATATGTTCCTTATAGAGAGAATACTCACTTTGGAATAAAACCATCCAAAACTACTCCCATTTCTTCTTCAGAAGACCTATGCTCTAATTGCATTGTTAAGACCAAACACAATATTCAAGATCAAATGTAGAGAGGAAGAAATGGAAGAAACACAACATATGTGGTAAATGTGAGAGGTCAAATTGAGTTTTTGGTGATCATATTTCAAGTTTTGTTGATTGATCAAGGATCAAATTTTTGAGTACTTGAGTACTAGATTTGTTGATGGATGAGTGATTGTGGATTGATCCATAGTTGTTGATGCATGTTTAATCACTAGATATTTTCATAGTTGTTGATTCTTGATTTAGTCCTAGATGTTGATATCTCTACTAGTGCACTCAATGGAGTTTTTAAAGTTGTTAGATTACCTATTTGTTAAGGATTAGAGAACCTATTTGTGTATCTTATTACTCAAGATATGTTGATTGTTGATGCACTTGGATGTTTGCTAATTCAATATTTGTGATCAACATGTATGCCAACTTTGCAATTTTTTCACACTAAGAGCATTGAGAGATTGTGTGTGAGTTGTAGTTGCATTGATTTTGATTATTATTTTTTGGTGAGGAGTTGTTCTAGATGTGGTACATGAAGACATAGTTACAATATTTAGACTTGGCTTGGACTTGACAAGTTGTTATTTGACTTGGACTTGACACTCAGATTCCACAAATTGAAAAACCATGAAATTAAGATATTTTTTAACAATTTAAAGCTTTTACTATGCACCCTTTAATAAGTCAACTTTAAAGACATAATAAAGTTGTCAATTTCAAGCTACTTTGATCACACACAAGTATATACATTGATCAAACAAGTACAAAACAAATTTGAATTGAAGGAAACAACATTTTCAAATATATAATATTCTTAAGTGTTTTAGTTGTACAAAACTCATGAATTATGATATCCATGGATCAATAATACAAATCACAACTCAAAGTCATGAACTATGATAGGGAGGAGCTTTTATCACTTGGCCCAACATTACTAGCACTATGTGGGGAGCTATGCTTGTATTTGAGACAAGTCAACTTTATAGACAAAATAAACTTATCAATTAGAAGCTAATTTGTATACTGTAATGTCCCCTTCCTAATCTATTCAGCAGTTTGGTAGAGTTAGCCTATTTAGTAGTTCCCATAGGCTAACATGGTTACGATTAGGGAACTTTGGTGATAGTTTATCCATCACAGTGTGGTTGAGAGTTGTGTAACACCCTTTTCTAGAGTTTTTTTGGTGATCTCTCCCATGCTATTTTTAGTAAGTCAATCTTGGGCACTGACGGAACAAGTTGTCTATCCTACTATTTTTAGAAGTGTTGCTAGGAGCAGTTGATATCAATATTTCAATATTTGAATGGTCTGATGCATTATTTTAAATAACATAAAAAATATTAAAGTTTAATTATATTTAACTTATGTTATTTACTTTATAAAGTTGCTTTATAAAATGGGATCAAGGGAGACATAAGGGAGAATATTAAAAACCTAAATATTTGTGCAACTTAAGTGGAACTGAAGGTTATAAAAAAGTGTTTTTTTGAAAAAGCAATGAAAAGCAACAAAAAACTTTTTCAAAAAGAAATGAAACAACAAAAATACTTTTATGAAAAAGTAGTGAAAAAGCAATGAAAAACAAAAAGGTGCTTTTCCAAAAAAAGTAGCGAAAAATCAAAAAAGTGTTTTTTCAAAAAAGCAACGAAAAAATTATAAAAGGTGTGGGGCTCTCATTTGCTTTATGCTGGATGATATTTGATATTGTTGTTCTCTCTGGAGAAAATTGCTTCTTGGTTTGTGAGGACAAAAACCCTCATAGGCAACATTCTTCATGTTGTTGAAAGACACAGTCTGGAGGATTCTTGGTGTTTTCATTCAAGAAATACAATTGAGCAGATTGGAATTTCTGTTCAAATTTTATTGAAGATTCATTGCATATTAGTTGGTGATCGTTGGAGAAAGGGTTTGAAGATTATTATTGCTATTGTTTATGCTTCTTTGGGTTGGCTATATCATTCCCCATGCTAGTCGTACACTTCTGGGAAGCACTAGAGACTCTTGTTACTAGTCATTAGGGTTTTGGGTGTGGTTCAAAGGCTATTTGGAGGCACCTTGGTCTGCACACATCATTATATATTGTTGTTTCATTATTGTTGTTGTCCTTGGTGATTGGTGACCATTTTTGACACTCGAGTTTGAGTATTTCTTCACCAATTTAGTCTTTTTGTTTGCTTCACTTTTTGGGTATGTTGGATTTGGATAATAGATGATATTTTATGAACTGGGTTGTAATCATTTTGATAAAAAAAATTGAGTATATTTGTTGATATTAAAATCTGAAATTTTCAGCTGTGTAATCTTAAAGTAATATTCAATTTTTTTTGTGTTAAAAGTAATATTTCAATATTTTTCATTTTGTTGCAATATATTGTTATATCGAACATTGCAAAACTCTCAAAATAATTATCCAAAAAAAAACAAAGGGAAAACATGGCAACATATTATGTATACATTGATCAAATAAGTACAAAAGCGAATTTACATTCAAGGAAACAAGGTTTATAAATATATAAATACTCAAAAGTGTTATAGGTTAACAAATCTTGTGGATTATGATATTCATGGCATAACAATAAAAAATGCAACGTGGAGTCATGAACTATGATAGAGAAGAGCTTGTATCAGTTGGTCCAACAAATTACTAGCTCTATGTGGGGGTCTTGTGCTTGTATCTGAGACAAGTCAATTTTAAAGACATAATAAAATTATCAATTAGAAGCTACTTTGATCACATACACAAGTATACATAGATCAAATGAGTGCAAAATAGAACTTGAATTGAAGAAAACAACATTTTTAAATATCTATTCTCAAGTGTTTAAGGTGTATAAAACTCATGGATTATGATATGCATGTCATACAAAATAAACTATGATAGAGAAGAGCTTGTGTCATTTGGATCGACATTATTAGCTCTATGTGGGTCCTATGCTTGTATGTAAGACAAGTTTATAAATGTTGCTACAACCATAAGAGCATCCTTTAGGATAGGGATTGACTCAACAAACCTAAAGTATAAGTGTAATTCAATTACTTTGGATTTAATTGGAAAAAAGTTGAGTGAATAAAAAAAACTTTTCCACTTAACCTGGTCCAAATTGATTTTTTATTTTTTTCTTTTAAAAACTAGAGTGATGGTTTGGGGGTGGTAGTCCCCAATGGGATCAAGGGGTAGCACCCCTCAGAGGGGTTTGGGGGTAGTTCCTTCAATGGGGTCAAGGGACTATGCCCCTTGTGGGGTCTAAAGGTATTGCCCCTAGTTGGTTGCTTGTCATGACACAAGGTGGGAGCCCTTCCCACCAATCCCAAATTAAATACTTTGAGACCACATAGATTTGCATGGCATGTAATTTTTATAATTTTTAACCAAGTTTCAAGAGTCCTCCGAACACTTAAAAAACCTGAGTGTTGAAGCCACAAAGTGATTTTTTTTTCAAATTTTTCACTTGACTATCATGGTTGAGTTTTTAAGGCAAGACTTAGCAAGTCTAGCAAGTTTGGCAGGATTAGCTAGAGACTATTCATATTGTCCGCTAAGGATTGGTCATTTTCTGAGTGCAAATTATTACATATTGCATCATTGCAGCTCATGATAGCTTTGGACATTGTTTGAACCTGATTAGTGCAGCTTTGAGGATGGATTGTGTGACAAGTCTAGATTTTTTTTTTCTAGTTTGTGTGAGTAATGTTCAGATTAGTAGCTAATGCATTTTTTATACATGAGTTTTTAAAGATTACAAATTACAATATTTGATGATATAGATATGAGAGAGTTGAGTATGAGTTTTTGATGAGGAGCTAGTGATGAGAGGCTCATAGATACTTTCAATTAAGTCATTTTATGTTTAAAAGACTTGTTATTTTTGTTAATTAACATGACTGACGGTAGACTATAGACTAATATATTTACTTACTTTTCTTTATGTTTGGCTAATTTGGTAGATATATTTGAGGTAATTCTTTATGTTAAATGCGTTGCTTTTGTGATGATGTTGATGAGATAATTATGTAGTTTTAATCTTTTACTGTCATAATTGGTATCCTTTTCTTAAGGGTTTTATTCAGGGTATTCAAAAGATTGATGATAAGTTAAACTCCATGTTTAATCAAATGAAGAAAATCACGCCATTGATCGGCCCAACTGGATGATGAATCACTCAAGTCCAAATCAACTTCTTTTTAGTCGGTTTAGGAACTTCTAGTCCCAGCGCTGATCTGGCATATTTCTCTATGTTTATTCTTATTCCTGTTTTAGTTATGCTTTAGTTTTATTTTGATCATTAGTTTAAACACCTTTTAATCTTGGTAGTTAACGCCATGTTGTGAATTCAATAAGGATATAGTTATAAATATCCATTTTTTGGATTTTAGATGGGAGTTAGATAATTTTCAGCTAGAAATCTTGTAATGGTTACAATACTCTATTTTACGTCCTAATTTGATCAATTTGAATGAAGATAAGAAGTTAACTCAAATTACTGTGTTAAGAGATCTTATCGGAGGAAGAGCAGGGTTCGCTCAACCAAAGGAATTGATCTTGTGTGGTATTTTTTCAAGTTTATGTTATTTTTGTTCATTAATATTAAATCTAGAAGTATTAGATGTTAAATTTGAAATGTTAAGTTTGAATGAATCATTTTCAGAAAATGTGTTAAAATGCTTTTAAGTTTAGTTTATCATGGCTAGAATAGTTTGTTAAATTTGTCGAAAGGTTTATTAAGTTAATCAGATTTAGATGTTGTTTGTAGGAATTAAGTTTGATAATTAGCTATTAAGTTTAATCGAAGCAATGATAGGAACTTATGGAAAAACAAAATTGAAGTTTGTTGGAAATCTGTTCATGGAAATTAGTATTCGTGTTTTCTGCATTAATCATTATTTCCTTGCAATTTATTTATGTTCTTTAAAATAGGATTTAGTTCCCAACAAATCTTAAGATAGATTTCTTTCGAAGTAAATTAGAATTAAAATTGGATTTCAAATTTTAGATTAAGAATTAAGATAAATGTTAGTCTTTTCCACGAATCAGTCTCAATCAAGTTAAATGAAGTCAGAAGTAAGTCGATAGAACTTTAAATTAGGAAATAAGATATAATTAATCCTTAGGAATTAGTTGCTAAAGTTCAACTCTTGAAGAGCTCCTGAAAACTCCTGAAAGCTCCTGGAGGAGCCAAATCAACACCTGAAGTCACTATTTACAGTGCAAACCCCAAAGTTTGTGACAAACATCCTTATCACATATAGCTCTGAGACACACCCTGTTCGATAATTAATTTACTAAATGATGCAAGTTGTGACATCAACGACCTTTCCCATCAACTAGTTCATCATGATTTGGAGTGATCACCAGTGATGAGAATCATTCATTGGTGGTCAGCCTTAGATTGATCATATTTGATTGAAGAGTGATTGCAATGATGATTGGGAGTGAAAATTCACCTTTTTGGGAGATGGCCAATGATAAAGCCCGAGTCATCATATTTGAGGATAAACACTTTTTTCTGCTAGAGGAGCAATTTTATTCAGTGTAGTTATGTGCCTTCATTTATTAAGTTCGAGCACTTTGTGGACTAATATGGGTTCACACTTTCAAATTGCGTAGCTAGAACATAGTTTTGGGGTTTTGGATTATTCATGAGCATCAACATGAGTTATCCAATTTTTACTCTCTTTGGCACATGGTTTATTAGGACACACTCTGAGTGGTTGCAATTCCTTATAGGGATGGAGATAGATTACATGTGATTTCATCATGATTTTTTGTTTTTCAGAGTTTTGAGTGCACCATTTGCATTGTAGTAGTTGTAGAAACTAGCATTTCATTGTAGACTTTGGATTACAGTGGGGATTCTTGGTAGCTTTGCATATCTTGGTGCTAATACTAAGCAAATATATGAGAAGTTGGACTATACAACTGAAGCATGAGTAGTTGGACTATAAATTTTTTTGTTTAATGTTGGGAATAAGTGTTAATTTTTCTAATGCAAGTAGGTTTAGCCAAACACAACTTTTGTAATTGAAGTATCTAAAATACCATTTGACAAAATATTGAGGCCTAACGAAAAAGAAAAAATGAAAGAAGACCTTAATATCAAGTGTACTATGTTGTTTTCCTAAATATGTAACATCAAGATATTATGTCAATGAGGTTGGTTTTGTAACTCTACTTAAAATATAATATATAATTGACATTATAACAGAAATTTGGCTAGAGCAAAATCTAGAGGTGACCATGGTAATGACTCAATGTATTTTCAAGGTCTTATTAAATTGCTCTGTTATCATTTTCTGGAGGTTCCTAGTATAACTCAAATACATAGATCAAATTAGAAAAAGAGCTTGCTCTGTTGCACCATGCATGCATGCCTGAACAAGACACATACAAACATATAGAGGGAACTTCTACTCGATGTTAATAACTTGTTGCTTTTATCCATGTTTAAAATATTTATTAATTTATTATAAATTATAAAGTCTAATGATGTTCTATTTTCATTAGTTGTTGCCTAACTCGTTAGATTGAGCATAGCTCTCATTAGGGAGTCAAATAGCAGTAGCTAATATCCATCAATTTTTAGAGTTTGATCTAATTCCATTTTTTGATGTAATTGTAAGGAAGCTAAGGTAGTAGAACAACTTCGTACACTCATCTTGAGAGAAGAATAATGCAAAACTTTAATAGATCTTTAACAGTTACAGAAACCTAAACAAAAATAAACATAAATATCATGCATACTACAACACAATGATTTACACGGGGAAAACCCTTTCGGGAGAAAAACTCCACACTCCAAAGGCTGCTCAATATATTATTCAAAAATCACAAAGATTACAATATACATGCAGAGCAAGCTTCTCACAGGAGTATAACCACTAGAGATCGAGAGACAACACGACTGCTATCAAACTCTCACAATACATCACTATCTACAATTGTAGTACAACACCCTCATAAAATAAGGTTACCTTCTAGGGAAAGATAGGCTAATGAAATATCCACCATTAGATCTAAAACCTAATAATTAACGGTCTAGATTTACAATGCATTATTTATTTAATTGATGTCAACCATTTTAGAAGTTTTCTGAAAAAGAACAAAAAATTCTTTACACACATTCCACTCCTCCCCTTGCTACCATTGTATATTACACCTATCGATGTAACTAGGAAATATATATATATATATGTATGTATCTATGCGATAAAAAATAAACTTTATATAGTTTCAAGGTTGAGACATATTTTCCCAAAAAATCTCCTACTTTTTGAACACCTTGCAAGAGCAACGGGAGGGAGTAAACATTGTCTCTTAATTGCTAGGCGAAAAGGCCCATCGTCTCCGAACACCATCTAAACTTCTCTGTGCTCACAGGATTAGTTAAAGAATCAACAACATTCATTAAAGTCTCTACCTTAACTATTTTCACCCTATCATCTTTGACCATATCTCAAACAAAATGATATTGTACATCAATGTGCTTGGTCCTAGCATGAAATGTCGGGTTCTTGGCTAGACATATCACACTTTGATTGTAGCAATTCATTGTCACTACACCTTGTTTTATTCCAATATTTGAACACAGTCTCTTAAGAAAAATGACTTCTTTACAAGCATGAGTATCTTCCATATACTCTGCTTCAGTAGTGGAAAAAGCAACCATAGCCTGTTGCTTACTCATCCAACTAATTACACCACCAAATAAAGTAAGCACATAAGCATTGGTAGATCCTCTGCTATCAATATCACCTGCTCAGGGAAATCTCATCTTCAGTCACATTATTATGATAACACAAAAAATAATTTGAGGTACCATGCAAATATCTGAAGACCCTTTTAACTACATCCCAATGAACTCTACCAAGATTAGACATATATCTGGAAAGAACTCCCACTGCTTGGGAAATGTTTGGTCTAGTACAAACCATAACATACATCAAACTTCCAACTGCACTTTGGTAAGACACTCTGCTCATATTGTCCATCTCTGATGGAGATGTTGGACAATCTGAAATAGATAATTTTGTTCCAACAGAAAAGGGAACACACAATGGTCTACAATCCTGCATGATAAATCTCTGTAAAATTGAATTGACATACTTACTTTGGCCAAGCCATAGATTTTTTTTCTCTCTATCTCTTTTAATCTCCATCCAAAGAATGTTTCTAGCTACACCAAGGTCTTTCATTTCAAATTTAGCAACAAGTTGATATTTTAGTTCTGAAATCATACTTTTCCCTTTGCCAATAAATAACATATCAACATATAATGTAATAAACAAGAAATGATCACTATCAGTTTTATAATAAACATAATGATCTGATTTAGAACTCTCAAATCCCAAACTCAACACATATGTATCAAATTTTTGGTACCACATCCTAGAACTTTGTTTTAAGCCATACAAAGATTTCTTCAATTTGCAAAACAATTTACTTTTACTTTTCACCACGTAGTGCTCTGGCTGTGTCATATAAATATCCTCCTCCAAGTCACCATGAAGGAAAGCAATTTTCACATCTATTTTCTCAACCTCTAAATCATAATTAGAAACAATAGAAAACAAAAATCTAATGGATTTCATTTTTGCAACAAGAGAGAATATATCACCATAATCAACACCCGCAACTTGAGAGTAACCTTTTGCAACCAACCTTTCTTTGTACTTATCAATACCTGCATCTAAACCAATCTTTTTCTTGAACACCCATTTACAACCAATAGGTTTCTGCCCTTTAGGAAATGGTACAAGATCCCATGTATCATTATTTTTCAAAGATGTCATTTCTTCATCCATAGCAATCTTCTAGGATTCAACATCATTCATACCTAATGCCTCTTCTGCAGATTTGGTTTCATCCATAGTATTCAAAGAAAAAATACATCTCCAATCATCAGGTGTATACCTTTCAAGTGGTTTTTTGTGCCTTGTAGACCTACGAACAAGCTAAGTTGGAGGTTCTTCCTCCTCTTCTAAAGATTCAAAGCTAGATGAGCACTCCTCAACTTCTTGTCTATCCATGGGTTTCAATTCAACTTTCTCAGGTGTAGAAGGAAATTGAATCACATCTTCCTATTTACTTTGTTTTGGATGTAATGTAACATAAGGAGGCTTAGTTTCTCTAAAAATAACACTTCTACTATATATTACCTTTTGTGCAATAGGATCCCAAAGCTTGTATCCTTTCACACCATAATTATATCTGATGAAGATATATTTCACAGCCTTGTTCTCCAACTTTGTTTGCTTCTCCTTTGGCACATGTGCATATGCCTCACAACCAAAAACTCTAAGATTTCTTAATGAAGGATTGCGACCGACCATGCCTTTATAGGTGTCTTATCAACAAGAGTTGTTGTAGGAGACCTGTTAATCAAGTAACAGGCGGTGACAACAACTTCAGCCCAAAACATTTGTTCTAGGCTAGCACCACTCAACATACTCCTAGCCTTCTCCATTAGTTTCCTATTCATTCTTTCTGCAACTCCATTTTGTTATGGAGAATACAAAGTTGTCTTCTATTTATGAATACCACAATCTTTACAAAATTTATCAAAGGCATTAGAGAAAAATTCACCGCCATTATTATTTAAGCATGTTATTTTATTTTTAGTCTAGAACTCAACCATTGCTTTAAATTCGTTAAATCGTTTGAAAAATTCATATTTACTCTTTAGAAAATATACCCATGTCCTACTATAATCATCAATAAATGAAACATAATATGTGGATTTACCAATCGAAGAAACATCTACAGGACCAAACACATTAGAATGAATAAGATCCAATACACCACAAGATTTATGAGAACTCGAGTAAAACTAAATGTGGTTTTGTTTTTCATAAATGCAATGCTCACAAAAATAAAATTCAAGATTACAATCAAACAAACCTTCAACAAGGTTTTTATTTTTGAAGGTCGTTAGACCTTTTCTCCAATGTGGCCAAGTCTTTGGTGCCATAACATAGTTTTCTCTATAGGTAACTTTGATTCAAAAGAAAGAGCACCCTTGGGTACCCAAAAGCCATGACCGTTTGCTGAAGGTGAAACCATCACTTCTTCCACAAACTTTCTTTTCATACAAGTACTATTGCACTCAACAGTGCATGCATCAAGCTTATACAATGTGGCATATCTGAAACCTCTAGATATCACCATAGCACCTTTGACCATCTTGCATCCTGCATTAGAAAATACCTAGCATCTATTATTTTTCTCATAGATAGCAAATTTCATGCTAAACTAGGGATATGCAACACACTATTAATCCTTTTTATTCTACCATCAGGAAACCTAATTTTAACTTTACCATGAACAACAATGTCTAAATCAGAATCATCACCCAAGTACACCTTACCTCCATCAAATTCTTAATATTCAGAAAACTAATCTCTATTAAAGGTCATGTGGAAAGATGCACCTGAGTCAATTAACCATGCATCATTACTTGCATGAGTTACCAAAGCTACAATGAATGTCTCACCATCTTATTTCTTAGAATCAGAATCAAAATAAAATCTCTTATTTTCTTCTTCTTCTTCTCTTCTTTGCATTCCTTATGAACATTTCTAGGCTTACCACAGTTACAACAAATAACTTTGGACTTTCCAGGGGATTTGGATTTCCCCTGGACTAGGATTTGTCACACTTGTCATTCTTCATTCCTTTTTCCTTAGGTCTTCCATGAACATTCAAGGCCTCCTTGGTATTGATGGATACCTTTCTCCTCATCTCTTCAAAAATGGAAAAGTACTCCCAATAGCCATAACAAGAGAATCCCACGAATCAGGTAAATAACAAAGCAAGATTTGATATTTCTCCTCCTCATCCATTTTGACACCAACTGATGCCAATTGAGCCACCAACATATTTAATTCTTCCAGGTGGTCTATGATTTGTACACCCTCTTCCATTCTCAAGGAATACAACTTCATCAAGAAAATATTGTTCACTAAAGATTTTGTTTGATACATCTCACCAAGCTTCTTCCATAGTTTATGTGTAGAGGTCTCCTCATGGACATTAATTAAAATAGTCTTCCAAGCATAATTTGATAGGACCCTTGGCTTTACAGTCCATAACATCATATTGAGAAACTTGAGTAGGATTTGCAAGCCTTAAAACATTCTCATCAACAACATCCCACAGATCTCGATCTATCAACAAATCCTCCATATTCAACTTCCACATCTCAAAATTATTTCCAAAAAATTTATCCACCTCTATTCTCCCTGATGAAATTTCCATCTAAAAATTCTTGCAACAAGGTCACAAAGTATCTTCTACACAAGCTCCCACTCAAATCTAGATTAGTTCAAAAAACCCAACAACCCACAACTAAAACCAAAGGTGATTAGGCTTTGATAACACTTGTAAGAAAGCTAAGGTAGCAAAAAAACTTCCTACACTAATCTTGAGAGGAGAATAATGCAAAAAAATTACAGATATTTAACAGTTACAAAAACTTAAACAAAAATAAACATAAATATCATGCATACCACAACACAGTGATTTACGTGGGGAAAACCCTTTTGAGAGAAAAACCCCACACTCCAAAAGCCGCCCAATATATTATTCAGAAATCACAAAGATTACAATATACTTGCAAAGCAAGCTTCTCACAACATTATCACCGCTAGAGATCTAGAGACAACAAGACTGCTATCAAACTCAAAGAATACATCACTGTCTACAATCGTAGAAAAATGCCCTCATTAAATAGGGTTACCTTCTAGGGCAAGACATGCCAACAAAATATATATATATATATATATATATATATATATATATATATATATATATATATATATATATATATATATATAGGTTGAGACATATTTTCCCAATAGTAATTTGTAGGTATGTGAATGAATTAGGCTACAATAGACAAGTTAAATGAGTGCATACACTATCCTTTCTCATTAAGCATCATGTTTTGTAGTTTTTGATTGCATTGAATAGGAAGACACCTTGCGATAATATACAATCAATATTTTCTTGTATTAAGAAAATGCAGTGGTAAGGAGTTTTCCCGATGGAAGTATTATTTTCAGATTTCTTCGAATTAAGTTACCAATTTGAAAATATAACCATTTTAAAAAAATACCTTACAATCATATTTAAGTACTAGCAAAGCTTTGGAATATATAATTTTCTGAACACGAGTTTTTAACATGCATTTACTTCCTTTATCATAAATCTGTGTTTTCTAAAACAAGCTGGAAGATGATTGTTATTATCACACATAACACATCCACATCTTAGATAATTTGATTACTCGAGGGTATTCAAATAATCTCGTGATTAACACAACTAAAAAAGCTAACATGCACTATAATGAATTCTAAAACTGTGTGTGTGTTGCACATATGCTAATTATTCATGTAAATGATAGACAACAATTAATTATTACCTTTAGGTGCCCTAAAGAAAGGAAAGTCTTATATGAATTTGAGGGAAATCCTCCACTGTTTTGACTATGACATGTTTGTTACTGCTTGTTTATCCACTTTTCTCACATGCATTACTCTTTTGTATGCTATCTACAAATTTGTTTCTTTAAAATTTTAAAGATAACACAAATAGTGGAATATAGCTTTGTCTCTAGCTCCTCATGGAAATGAAAATATGATCTAGGGAGTTCTTTTGTGTGTGATGCCTAAAAATTGTGTCCAAATCAATGTTCCCTGGGAATGTGTCCCCCCTCAAGAACCAAACGTTTCTACGGTGGAGACGTCTCAGAGACTTGGGGACTTGGGGGGGGGGACACCCCCCGCCGCCCTACCACTAGCACCATCATCTCCAAAATTTCGTTGAGACATTGGGGATGCTGGGATGTCCTTGAGATGTCCAAGGGACTCCTTGGAGTTCCTGAACCATCTCAGGGACACCCAAGAGCCTCCTTTGGCCAGACGACCAAAAAACACATTTTAAAAAAAAACTCAAATTTTTCTTTGAATTCCATGCCCAAGGTTGAACCCTAATGGCCTATGGGCTCCACCCAAACCCTGCAAACTCTATAAAACTACCTCCTATTTTCATTTTAATTCAAAAACAACAAATCAATTAGAATCTAATAGTGTGAGTGTGAGAGTGAGAGTTGCAGGTGTAAGGTGAAAGAGTGAGAATGAAGAGCAAGAGGGTTGAGTAGGAGCAAGAAGAAGAGAAAGAAGAGTGACACCAAGTTAATGTTCACTTCAAAATTCAAATGTTTAAAACTAGTTTGCAAAAATTTCATTTGTAATTTTAAATTCTTATACATTTTTATATAATTATTTTTCCAAGTAATATATGTATTTCAACACCTCCTCCCCACCACCACCTTGCCACCAAGTCAATAGTTAAATGCAATTAAATATTTAAAAAAAAACTAAAAAGTGTTTACAATTTGCATGCAACAAATCCTAACCATAATGGTCAATAGGTCCCATCAAAAACCCTAAGCACTCAAAAAGTGAATAAATAGGCATCTAAGCCTCATTTCAAATCACTCCTAAGTTTGAAAATTAGTAAGTACTTGGTGTTATAGAAAAAAATTGATAAAATTATGAAAATGGTGTTGCCCCTTGGTCTTGCTAGCCCCAAATCTAGGCCCTTGGTCCCTTGTAATATCCCCACTAAAATATTATGCAAATGTTACTTAAATCTTCTGCAAATGTTAATATAAATTAGTGGCTCTAATACCATTGTATTGTCTCAGTTGAATATTTTAGAGAAAATATTTAATAGATTTAATAATCTTAGCCACTAAGATTTAATTGCTCTACCACTGTCCTCCCACCATCCCCAAATCTAGGCCCTTGTTCCCTTGTAATGTCCCTAATAAAATATTTTGCAAATATTACTTAAATCTTTTGCAGTGTTAATTTAGATCAACAACTCTAATACTAATGTACTATCTCATTAAATATTTTAGGGTAAATATTTAACAAATTTAATATTTTTAGCCATAACTCATAAACCCTATGTTTTGCATCACTTTTTTTACTTAACATTGATAAAATTTCTCATTTAATTGATTTACCTAAATATAGCACAAACCTATAATTTTATCTCTAAATTCATATAATAACATTAAAAACTCTATTATTATAGGTCAAGTTCACCAATGAAGATAGATTATAGATTTAAATGGCTACCTAATCTTGCAAAACCCTAGATTCTCACAATTTATGCATTAATATTGATAACCTAGTAAAGAGATTTTAAATTTATATAATTTAGTTAAATCTATCACAAATCTAGATCACAAAACACGATTTATGCATTAACATGAATTACCTAGGTTACAAATCAGGCCCATGAAGATGCAAAATAGGTTGTGGAGTATTTCTTGCATTGACATGATTGTAACACATTATAAATGTTGTTATGGCAGTGACAACAATTGGAAATACAATATACACCGATGTTGGAAATAATGAGTGTACAACTACAACTGCAAGTTGAAAATATCATACTAGAACCCACAACAATTTCAATGTTTTGCAAACTTGTTGTCGTTGAGATTCGTTGCTATGAAATCTCAAAATATGACCTTTGGGTGAGATTGCTACTTTTGCCAAGAGGGTTTTCATCCTTTGGTGCATGAGATCTTTAGGTTTTCTTCCTTCAACCTCCAATAGATCCATGGCTTTGTGTTTGAACACAAGTGCTCATAATGGTTTCCAATTATGGTTTTTGAATATTTTTTATAATAACCTTATGTTCTGACTTTGGATTCTTAATACCCATAGAAAGCGTTGAAATATTTGTTCAATGTCAATATTTTTTGATTGACATGCAACATAGAGTGCCCATACCTAATAGGCATTATTTTCCCCTTAGTTCACACCTGAAATCATGCCACATGTGCTTGGATGTATGTAGGATGCATGGTGGAAATTTTCTCGTGACTTGCAATGCTCTTTGTAATAATGGTGAGAGGTCTTGTAGGTTTGAAACCCTAACTACCTTATTAATGGAAACCATGATCACTTTATTTATTTACATCATTGGATGTACACATGAATCTATGCCCTAATTTTAAATAATGTTGTTAGGACAAGAGAAAACACTTTTTGGAAGTTGTTACATTAAATTTGAGCATTAATGGTGCTTTGAGACAAGTTAGGAGGTAGGTGAGATGCACATTGCAAATAGTTGGAAGTTTCAAAGTTTGAGAGTTGGAGATACCTCATGACACATACCATTGGAGTTTGGGTAGGAGGCATGTTGGCAGGGTCAAGTCTGGAACTTTGATAAGGTAAGGTGTAATGTCCCCTTCTCAAGCCTAGTCAATTCAATGACCATTAGCCTATTTTATGAGTTATTGTAGGCTAAGTGGTAAGGTAATGGGGATCCAAAGTTCTTAGAGGGCACAATTGTAGCAGTCCAAGGTTTCTATTGATCACAATGAGCTTAGTGGGCAATATTGGTCTAAATGACACTCTTCGTAGTGTTTTTAAACTTTTGGGGTGTTCTCCAAACTTCTTGGAGAGCATGCTTATTTTTAGTAAGTCATCAAATTGGCTTCAATCATTCATCCAATGCCTTAGTAACATGTTGGTGCAGTCAAAATTGAATTTTGATGTGTTTCAATATTTTTTGTAACTTGGGGTAAAATATTTCAATATTTCACTTAAGTTTATTATGTTTGATTATTATTTTTATAACTTAAGTGTAATGACTTTTCAAAAAGGTAAATTGGTCTCCAAGTTGGATGCCTAGGAGAAATAAGGAGCCTTTTCTTTTGAAAAATGATTATTATTATTTTAAAAAGGAATTTGAGGGAAAAGTGAATTATTTTATTATTTCAAATTGAGGAATTTCCCTCCAAAAGTTATATAAGGAGGTGTTGGGAGCTCATTTGAGGTTATGTTCAAGATTGATAACGAAGTGTTGTTCTATTGTATCTGGATTCTCCAAGCCTTTGAGGATGGTAAACCTCAAAGATTTTTCTAGTTTTTGAATTGAGATATATTCCCTAGTTGGACTGGTGTGGTTCCATCCCGAGATCACCATTGATGCTCATTGTGAAGTCTCAATTATGGCTTTCCAATATGAGGTGTTTTGGTGTGATTTAGTTTGCTAGTGTTTGATGAATATTTCCTTATAGTTGTAGAGTGTTTTGAGTTTTATTTCCTTGAAGTTTATATTGCTAGTTGTACTTGGCAAGTACAAGGTCGTACCCCTTAATTTGCTTGTGTAGATTGATCAAATGGTGTTTTGGTTGTGGTTTTTTGGCTAAAGTTATTCCTCTTTGCTAGGCAACCAGGAAGATGGAAGTTTGCTAGTGTTTAATGAAGCCTTGAGTTTTTGGTGACAAGTTGCCCTTGTGTTGGGTTGTACACCTTCAAGAGAGGGTGTGTGAAGGAACAAGGAGAATCACCCCTCCTTTCCTGCTATTGGGTGTCCCTTGGGTGGCGCCTAGACCTACCAAATCAATTGCAATCAGTTTTTGGGGTGAAATTTGTTAGACACTAGGAACACTCAGAGGGGGGGGTCAATCAGTGTTCCACAATATTTGAATTTCAAATCAGATCTTGAACTATCAACAACAATATTAATCTTTAATAGCATCCACATCAAATAAATAGAAGGAAACATGCAAACACATTAACAAGACAATGTGAACACCATAACACCAAGATTTTTATGTGGAAACCCTGTTAGGGGAAAAACCACAGTGGAGATTAATCCACAAAGTATACTTTGTTAAAAGTATGATAAAAAGGGAATGCACTTGTATTCAGGCACACTTCCTAGAGCTCACTGCTCAAAATACACAAGAGGAATCATTGTCCAAAAGGAGTTTGGATTAAAACTATTCAAAACATGAATTGAGAAAATAACATCTCTGAATGCCTAGATTCAGCTCCAATGAAGCACATGAAACGAATTTTGGACCTTCTATCCAATTCGCACTTTTACTTTGCTCCGCTCTCCTACAAAAATCCTTCTGCTACACAAACAAAATTCGCTCGACAAATCCCTTGATATTACCTCATGTAGTTGTTCTGCATTTTTTTGCACACACACCTTCTCACCACTTCATACATTACATACAAAATGAATTACCAATCTCATTTATATATCCGCTAACAAGAATTTTATTTCTATATGTCGACTTGCAAAAAAATACAATAGTCTTCCACAAGTTGGCTCAAATCACCAATTAGAATTAATTTGTACCCACACAAGTTGGCTAGACTATAGTAGGGACCCAAAACAAAATTCCCAACATAAGAAATAGTTAAACACATACTCCTCATACATCCGAAACATGCCATACACAACAGGTCAGCCACAATGAGAAAATAAGCAATAAATCATTCTACCAAATCTCCAAAATCGTACATGGATCAATGCAATATCATAAAACTTATCAAACAGGTAGCATACATGCTTGAAAAGCTTCCCTGGGGATCCACACATCAAAATAATGATATGGTGAAGTATTCAGATCAAGTTACCAACCAGATACTCTGTTCTTCATGCATTTTGTCAGTAGAATACTTTCTTCTACTTTCCTTGCCAGTAGGAACTACTTCTAAACTGCGGACCACACTATGACTCCAGTTGCCATCAATGACAACACTAGCAACCAAAAATAATCTTCCAAAATCATATGCCAAAAATCTCCCCCTTTGGCATTGATGGCATCACTTAGTGAAAAATGACTAAGTGTCGAAACCAAAATTCAAAACTTCATGGCACAACAAAACACAACTCCCCCTTTGGATGTCAAGGAATTTTTCACAACATTCTCTCCCCCTTTGAAATCAATGACAAAAAATTGCACTACTTTTCTTTTCCCCTTAGCTTTTACTACACTCTTTCTTCCTGCATTCTCTCCAAAAAAAATGACTGCTGCTAAATTCAAAAGATTATTTTATACTTATCTTTCATTTTCGAGAGAAATTTCTTCCAACAGTCTACTGCAATCCCAATAGCAATTATCAGACTGTTATTTTTTGATGTTTTGTTGATGACCTGAACAAGGGATTCAGGAATGGTAATGGCTTCTTCTAGCTTTTCTCCTTTCTTTAGAACTTCAACCATTTTCTATAATCTGCATTTAGTCAGGTCCTTCACTTTCCAGAAAGTGTCCATAAGAGTGTTTCTGGCAGAGTGAACCTTTGCATGCTCAACTTGCAACTCATGAATCTTCTCTTTAAATTTTCCATCCTTGTCTTGAACCATACTATAGTCCTTCCCGATTCTAACAAGCTCATTCTCAATTTGTTCTAACTTGTCCTTGTATTTTCCAACCATGTGAGGCCACTTGAGACAATAATTGAAGATCTTATTCATTGAGTCAATGCATTGTCTTAGTACATTCATTTTCTTCTTCAGTTTGGCGAGAGATATCCTAAACTGCATCTTCAAATGTGAGATTATTTCTTCCTCTTTTCTTTCCTAAGACACAAAGTCCATTGCCTCCTTGATACATTCAATAAATTCTTCTGGAAGTACATTCTGCAAATTCTTCAATTCAATGTTGTTATCAATAAAGTATCTTCCTAGAGTGTCCTCAATGTAGTCCTATTCATATGATGGTCCATTCATCCATATGCCAGTTATCTTTTGCATTCCATCTTCTTGAACAATCTGCAGTATTTTTGCTTTGAATAAAGCACCTTCTTCATCACTTTCTTTTGCAATTACCACAACCGGTTCAACTAGTTTTGGTTAATCTCTTGGTGTATATTCCTCAGAGTCTTCATCGGCTACATCCACAACTATTTTATTTTTACCTTTTCCTTCAACTTTTGTTGACTTAGGTGCCGAAGGAGTGTCACCAACCAGCTCTCTTTATCTCTTCTGCTTTTTCTCCATCTTACTGGAGGATGATCCAATTTCAATTGCTTTTACCGGGAGAGGAATACCAAACTTTTCTAACATCTTTCCAAAGAAGTTCTCATAAACTTGTTCACCATTTTCAAAAGAATTGAAATGCTCAAAGATTTGCTTGCAAACTAATATATTTTCCTTCCATACCACATTGCCATTATGAGGAAAGCAATTTAGGAAATACATCATAATGCATATATCTAGGGTACCAAACCTGAAAGAATAATCTATATCCTTTGACAATTGCACATTCTCCATCAATTGATCCTTCAACAATCCACATAGATCAAAGTCTTCGTCTTCTATTATCATCTTGTGCGCAATATAGACCATGCTTGCAAAGGTTGCACCTTCCCTATTTCTAAAAAAGATCTTGTATGAAATTCCATATGCAATATACCTTGTTAATGTATCTTTGATCATTGTAATCATCAACACCCTCTGATATCCTTTTACACCAGTTAGGGCTTCAACCTCAACATTTCGAATCAATTTCTTTTTCGGGCCATCACCAACATTGCACAAACCTATCATATTTCTGATTACATCCTTAGAAATTTGATAGGGTTTATCCAGAGTAAGAATATCACCATCCAATCTGTTCAAGATAAACCGAACTACCTCCGCATTGATGAAATGAGGAAATTCATTCCAAATGTCCAGATTCTTGTGTTTCGCTCCTCCAAGCTTCTTCAATTTGACGGCTGCCAATGAATTTCTTACATACCTAACCTTTTGACTACTATATTGATCCAAAATTATTGTTCCTTTGATTTGTTTCATTTCCCGTACTGAATAGGGTTCTACCTATCACGAAATAGTATGAAATTGATAATCAACAAAAATACCTGGAAAATTTTCCACTAAATTAACTTTCGCTCCTTCAAAATTTTACTGAAAAGGTTCTCCAACTGTTCTTCTTCAGTGCATGGTGACAAATGAGGGTTCTAAATTCCCTTGTATAACTTTGCACACCTAACTTCCTTGTTGCATTAAATGATTTTCCCAAGAAGTTCCAATTACTCTGTTTTCAAATAGTAAGAGAGAAATCCATCTGTGAACCTTCAAGAAGCGATCACCAATGCATTTGAGGATGAATAACACAATTGCAGACAACTTCCTGCAATCCGTAACCAACTACACACAGGGGGACCAAGAGATTTTCATGAAAACTCCCCCTAGGCCAATGGCATGAAATCAATTGTCGGATGAACTACCTGAGGGAGCTTCTGATACAACCTTATTACATTCATCAGATCCATTCTTATTTACCCATTTTTTCTTCATCTGATCTCTTATTTCTTCCAAAGACGCTTTTACTTTTCCTTTATCACCTTTATGTGAATTTCTGCCTTGATATTCCAAACCGCTTTTATCCATGTTTTTGTTCCTGCAGAATCTTGCAATGTGACCAAATCTGTTACAATTGTAGCATACCGGATTTTTCTGTCTATACCATCCATTCCACTAATTTCCTCCTGATCTACATTGATTAGCAATATTTCCAAATCTTCCACAGGTGTAACATTTAACATTCCTTTTACTAATAGACATACTTTTGCATTCTAATGACTTATGACCAAACTTTTTGCAGTTAAAACATTGACCAGAAAATGATGGACTGCCAGAACTCATCTTACTTCTACACTGAGAAGCCATATGCCCAAATTGGATGGTGATATTCTTACTCTGAATATGCCCAAATTTGATGGTGATAGGGTTTAGCCATATTTCTGATTACATCCTTAGGCGTTGGGTTGTCTTACCAAATATCTTCTGCCTTTTTTCTTCTGAGTTTTCTTTTCAGGGTCCTTTCATTCAGATTTGGAGCTCTCATCCTTCACATAGCCAAGAGCTCGCTTGTCATTTTCATCCTTTTGTCCTTTAGTTATTTCATCAAGCTTAGTAGAACTAATCTTAAAATTTTCCTTAAACTCATTTGCAGTGGCAAGCTCATCTCTGAGAATAACTACCTGTCTCTCAAGCTGTTGTTCATTATTTCTAGATTGTTGCAATTCAATCTCTAGTTGAATGACTTCACTATTAACTTTTCTACATTCCTCAGACTTCTCTTTCAAGGACTGGACCATATTATCCTCCTTCTTTCTTTCTTCAATCTCTTTGGTTAACTTCATCGCCACAAATTCCATTTCAAGCTTTAGAGCAGTATTTTCCTTAGAAAGCTTTTCACATTCTTTGGTTAGTTCTTTTAGGGTTTGATTTAGATGAACATCTTTTGGGTCTTTTCTTTCTTTTCACTCCAACTGACCATATAGTTCTTTCCTCTTTTCCCTTGACTCATTTATTTTATCCTTCAATGACCGAATGAATTTTTCGGCAGCCACAAGATTTTCTTTTAGTTTCATGACCTCTACTTTAGACTAATCAAGATCATCAAGTGCCACCATAAGCTGTTGTTGAAGACCACTTGCATCCATTGTAATCCAAGATCCACCTCAAGCTGTTAAACTCAGAAGAGGAACCTGGCTCTAATGCCAATTGTTGGACACCAGGAACACTGAGAGGGGGGGGTGAATCAATGTTCCATAATATTTGAATTTCAAATCAGATCTTGAACTATCAACAACAATATTAATCTTTAATAGCATCCACAACACATAAACATAAGGAAACATGCAAACACATTAACAAGACAATGTGAACACCATAGCACCAATATTTTTACGTGGAAACCTTGTTAGGGGAAAAACCATGATGGAGATTAATCCAAAAAGTATACTTTGTTAAAAGTATGATAAATAGGGAATGCACTTGCATTCAGGCACATTGCCTAGAGCTCACTGCTCAAAATACACAAGAGGACTCACTATCCAAAAGGAGTTTGGATTAAAACTATTCAAAATATGAACTGAGAAAATAGCATCTCTGAATGCCTGGATTCAATTCCAATGAAGCACATGAAATGGATTTTGGACCTTCTGTCCAATTCACATTTCTGCTCTGCTCTCCTACAAAAACCCTTCTGCTGCACAAACAAAATTCGCTTGATGGATCCTCTAATATTACGTCATGCAGTTGTTCTGCAATTTTTCGCACACACACCTTCTCACCACTTCATACATCACATACAAAATGAATTACTGATCTCATTTATATATCCGCTAACAAGAATTTTATTTCTATATGTCAGCTTGCAACAAAATACAATATTCTTCCACAAGTCGGCTCAAATCACCAATTAGAATTAATTCATACCCACACAAGTTAGCTAGACTATAGTAGGGACCCAAACCAAAATTCCCAACATAAGAACTAGTTAAACACATACTCCTCATACATCTAGAACATGCCATACACAACAGGTCAGCCACAATGAGAAAATAAGCAATAAATCATTCTACCAAATCTCCAAACTAGTACATGGATCAATGTAATATCGTAAAACTTATCAAAAAGGTAGCATACATGCTTGAAAAAGCTTCCCTGGGGATCCACACAACAAAATAATGATCCAGTGAAGTATTCAAATCAGTTTACCAACCAGATACTCTGTTCTTCATGCATTCTACTGGTAGAATATTGTCTTCTACTTTCCTTGCCGGTAGGAACTGCTTATAAACTGCGGACCACACTACGACTCTAGTTGCCATCAATGACAACACTAGCAACCAAAAACAATCTTCCAAAGCCATATGCCAACAAAATTTTGATGTGTTGGAGTGATTTTGGGTGCTCACCATGGCTACTAGGACTTGTAAATGGTGATTTCTGAGTGTATCAGACTTGTTGCAACTTGTTTCAGACCTGCTACAACTCAATTTTAGAGTTATTTTAGACCTTCATATGCTACTTTTTTGACGTATAATTTCATTTCTTTACTTGGGTGTTTGTTTCCTAAGTTGGGGTTTTTTCAGGTGCTTATTTCATCTACACATCATATTTGTAGTTATACAACAACTATGTATTTGAATTGAATCATATTGTAAGAGATTACATTGTAACTTTGAATGGTAGTACCATCGGTGACTTTGCTCTTTTTTGGTTTCACTACTCACCCCACTGCATAAGTGGTTCATTTTGCTTACCCCATTGCATAAGTGGTTCATTTTGCTTACTCCACTGCATGAGTGGCTACTGTACTTATCCCATTGAACAAGTGGTCTACTAACACTTGCTCACCACTAAAAATTGGAAGAGCTTGCTTACATTTTAGTATTATATTAGTTTTCCCATTGCAAAGTGGATGTAATCATCTTACCTCACTGAACAAGTGGTTATCATTTTTAGTAGTTTAGTTTCTAATGTAATCCTTACATTGTAAGCTCTCACCTCACCCACCCTGGGAACTTGGTGATAAAAAAGTGGAAGGAAGTTTCTTAGCTTTACTTTCTATTTTGGAGCTAACAAGTTTAAATTTCAAAAAAAATTAAGGGTGCTTATAAGATAAGGGAAATGAGTGGGGGATGAATGTGAGGTATGCCTAGGTGAGGAAGTTTGACTTCTTGATAAGAGCCAAGGAAAGGGCGGAGATGGAAGGAAAAGCATGCTAGAAGAAGGAAGTTCAAAAGTCTAATAAACATAATGAAATCGAAGTTGAGTGAAAAGACATACTAGGATGGTGAAGTCTAGAAGTTTGGAAAGGACCAAGGAAAGGTTGAACTTAGATGAGAGGCATGCCTAGACAAGAAACTATGAACCTTCAATTACTGAAAAATACTTAAAAATTTGGGCATGTCTCCTTGCTCATAGACTTTGGGGACCTTAGATTAACATAATGGTAAAAAAGAATGCACATACAAAATTGGACCCAACAAGATGTGGGAAATATGTATTTTGGTTCATAACACAATTTATTACAAAAAGGGTACATGAAAAGTCCACCCCATTCAACATTGCTTGCCCTTGAGCAATGAAAATTCATATGCTCTAGAGTTCTTGTTCATCCCAAGAACATCCTTTGTAGGTAGGTTCTTCCCATGTACTTGTTGACTTGTGATGGCTCCACGTCCTAGGTTTTCCACCCTTGTGACAATGATAGCATTCATTACCCTTATGAGCAACACTCCAGACTTTGTGAACACTAAATGAATGAAAGATGGGGCATCATAAACATACATTTCCATGCATGAAAATGTTCCAAGGGTTATATGTTGGGGTCTATTGCAACAATTCTCTCCCAAGTGCATCCATTTAATCCATGCGGATTTATGCTTTGGGACATGTTTTGTTAAGGTTCTTGCTACCCTCTTATTCACCTTTTTTGTTAGGACTATTGACAATAGCTAATAATTTGTGTTAGGTATGAGTTCAACACTTTTCAATTGGGATAATCCTTTCCAATGACAACCATTAGTTTTGTTGTATCTATCATTGGTCACATTCCTAGGAAAGCTAGGTAGCCCAATCACTCTTGGGAAAATTAAAACTACCTCATGATGTGCATTAAATTTAGGATGAATGGTAAAGGAACATGCATATATGTTTATCTCATCCATAAGAACATCTCTAATCTTTACTTCATTATTTGGGTAGACTCATGATGGGGTCCTCGAACACACATTCCAAACTTGATGAGGAATAAATAGAGGTTGCAACAAACCTACAAAAAAGTCATGTTCTCCTCCATTCTATTGGTAGGTGATGTTCCCTTTGTTGTTCTTAAGATCCTCATTCCCAAAGACTCTCCATAACAATATCTCTCTCAAATAATTATAAATAATGTAGGGTCTAATATCCCACCATGGGTATATCGCGCACCATTTTCAAGATATTTTGTTTCATCTTAGACCCACGTATTAGAAAGTTTTTATTCTTATATAGGATGCAACCACTTGCTAGCACATTTGTCTCAAGTGCATACAACATTTGGTGTCATGCCCAAGCACTCAATGATATTGGAAAAACTTAGAACCATCATACCAACTAGGGTATAGCTTGTTGTCGGGGAGTGGTCTAGTCTTTGGGAGTGTGATTAATTTCTTTTAATAACTTCTGAAGTACACTTAAATAAGAATTGGATAATTTTGTGAAAACCCGATTATGTTGTGATTTGAGTGTATTTTTCTCAATTTCCTGAGGAATGGTTACCACATTAGCTATTTCATTGTTCTTCCTTGACCCTCTGGAGGAAGACATAGCTCCAAAATTATTAGGACATGAGGATGAGGCAAAAGCTCCTTACTGGGCCAATGTCTACTGATAATCTCATAGTGTGGTACATAGATGAGAAAAAGAAGAATACTTCATTAAGGACACTCGTTACCTCAATGATGGCTACAAAATTCCCATGAACATTCTTTGAATGTCATGGTCAAGTAGGGCATAAGGATTTTGTGAAGAGATAGATTGACAACAAAAAATAAAATCAGTTAAATTCTCACTAGGTTACTTCTTATAATGGACAAGATGAGCGATAGTGATGTTGGAGCCAATGTTCGCTTGAAATCGCTGCAAGAATTGATTCATGAGTTGATCAAAAGAAAAAATAGAATAATCAGGAAATGAGCAAAACCATTCCAGCATGGTTTCCTTAAGGGATCGTGGAATCAATTTTTCTAACAAATGTTCTTGATGCAAGAAGTCACTACACAAAGCAATAAAAGAATTAGCATGTATTTGAGAGTCTCCCTTACCATTGTACTTGTCAAATTTAGGTATCCCAATCCCTTGGGGCATAGGAGCATTCAGGATGTTCAAAGCAAGAGGGTTGCAACAATAGTAAGGATTAAGCGTGGATTGCATAACCGTGTTGGTTAGATTGCAAGTTGAGACTACATTTGACCCATGTTTTGCAATAGGATGTTCAAAATGGGATTAGATGGCAGGGGAGAAAAATTAGCCATTACAACAAAAGCTTGCACTATGGGAGTTTCAAGTATAGAACTAGGCAGTGGAGGGATGCTATACCCCAAATGATTCTGAGACATTAATTCCAAGAATAATAGGAGGTACAGACATAATATTTGTATTATTAGTAGAAGACATAGGAGTTATAGTAGGATTAACATCTACCATGTGCACAAACACCTCAAGCATTGGAATATTTGATTGGGTACCAGTGACATACGATTGAGCATCATGAGGTCGATTCATGACCGACGTGTACAAAGATACATGAGTCTCAACTATGTTTGTTAACACACAAAGCAACTCAAGGTCCTTACAATTTGAGATGACCAAGTCTCTCAAATTACCAACAATAGGGCAACTTGAGTAAACATGTTATCATGATTAAGGAAATCCTCAAAGTGCTTCAAATTTTCCTCCAAATAATGAACCTACTCAAAGGGATCCTAAGATCAGCCTCATAATCTATAGGAGGAGGATACCTAGGAGGAGAATTAGGTTGAGAGTTTGAAGTAGAAGAATTCCCAAAGACCGTTTGAGAGCCAAAAGGATTAGGATTTCTAGAAAACATCGTGCTAGGGCTAGTTGGACTGTATTGATCTTGAGGTATGGTAGCTCTCAATCTTCTTCTAACTACGTATCCAAAAGTTGTAGAATAGGTCGTAAAGCTCATAGAAGAGTATCACGATGAATAGCATTGCAAACTCTAAAAAATGAGAAGAGAATGCAAGAGAAAGCAAAAAGTTTTGAAAGTTTAAATGTTGTTTTGAGAAAGATTTGAAAAAGAAAATTTCACGTTGGGTTCACCAAAAAGTGGAGTATGAAAAATGAACCACTATGAAGGATAATCAAATCCTTCAAGGATTCAAGTTACAAACCTCCACTCGGGTAAACTTTCAGGTAACTATGACCTTCAAGTTTACCTACTAATTAATTGAATGTGTGTTTTAATAGAGCACATAAATTATCTAAACTCTTCAGGCCTCACAAACCAAAAGTACAGAGCACAGAGGTTTTTTGGGCAACTTGATAAGCTCTCTATCTAGGACTAACATGTAGTTATCAGATGATAGTGTGCTGCACTAGTGTATCATATAGACAAACAACAAAAATTGCTACAAAGAAACAAAAAAAATTTTGTACAGTGCTTTGGATATAAAAGGCTATGAAATATGAGTACTCAACAAATATGGAGTAACTGGAATGGAAATGCTAAATGAACTTAACTAATTTAAGTAGCAAAGGAGAGTTCATAATATCAATGAAGACATCCAACAAGATCAAAGACTCTCTCCAAACAACTCCACCTGTACCTACACACATAAGACCAAAGAGAGGGGTTGTGTGGTTGTATGCAAGTTTTCCTCACTCAAACACACGTTTTGGTGTTCCCACCTCCATAGAAAACCTTGGACAAGATAATAGAAATGGACACAAAACAATGGAAACAACAATATGCTAAAAAAATAAAGACAATATGCTCAATATAAAATCTCAAAGAGTACCACCTCCAAGCATAGAAGCAAAGTGGCTTGTTGGTGCAATGAAGGAGCAACAAAAATCTTCAAGATGAAAGTGACTTCTCCAAATGATAACAATAGAGCTTTGCCCAATGTCACTGTGATTGTAGCAATGGTGGAACAATGGAGTTTTAGAAAGTTGTGAATGAGAAAGAGATAGAGAATGTTGTAGGATACTAGAGAGTTGTGTATCCACTTTGAAAGGTCAAGTTTAAAGACAAAGAAGGAAGGTTTTGGTTCAAAATAGCATGCTCGAACCATTCTCGATGAAAGTGTAGGTTGGCAGAGGTGTTACACTATCGAAACACAAGACGAGTAACATCCCAATTGTTACATCCCTCACATTGAAAGTAAATGTTTGGTTATGTATTTCGAATTCAATGTTCGTTACAAATGCATTTTACTCTAAGACGAAGGAATTTGAGGTGAAAGCCCTTGTTAATGAATTTTCAAATGAGACGGAGGAATTTGAGGTGTAAGCCCTTGTTAATGCATCTTTCTCTGTGATGGAGAAATTTGAGGTGAAAGCCCTTGTTTCCACACTCTAGGAGTAGACATGGTGGATGTCATGTTGAGTGACTCCATGACAACATCACGTGAGAGAGTCCGTGAGGATTTTCTTATACTTTTGTTTTCACCCTCTGGGAGAGCCATGGTGAAAGTCATGTTGAGGTGACAACATCACGCAAGTGATGAACACTTGTACATACCATACATGGTTGTAGCCATTATGGTTGATATCATGTTGAGGTGATATCTGATATCACAATAAGGTGATATTCTTCTTTCCCGCGTATGGTTGTAGCCATTGTGGCAGACATCACGATGAGATGATATGTCTTGTGCAGCTAGAAGTATCATCCCTAGCTGAGAGGGAGTGTCGATGTTATAGCAGCTTCGGGCTCATCCTTCCAGCCACGTGTGTATATATAAAATTGCATATAGCCTTTGGCTATTTATTTTATTGAGATAATTAATGAGAAGGAGCGCTTCTCAAGGCAACAATGTAATTCTCATCTTGGCCGACCTTCATTATAATGCATAATTATTATTTGTTATTATCCTTTCTCATGATGGCCGATCTTGTTCTTGAAGAGGTGTGACCTCTCTAGCATTATGTATTTATAGGTGGTCATTTCACTCCATTCATGATCGATTCAAGTTCAAGTCTTTCCCTCATTGACAAAGTGCCAAGAATAACAACATGAAGGTGTTGTCAAATGTAATCCTTTCTCGTTCGTAAATCCAAGTACATGCAAAGCTGATTTACGCTTACTTTCATCTATGCAAAGAATTTTATTCTATTATGTTAGATGTTCATGGTAAGATTCTGTAGTAATTTAGTTAGACAGTTATTTGAATCATTCAGCTGAATTAGAAGATCTAAAATTAGTTTCTGTATATTAAGAAGTTATTTCTTTTCCTCAGATTGTTAATTGGTTAAATGGGAACCCTAGAGGGAATAGTTAGATTATTTTTCCAGATAAGTTTGGTTGTTAGTTTCCATTTCATAAATTATAGAATGAGAGTTGTACATTTGTTTCAGATTAGTAGTTTTTGTTCGTTACTTTCTAGAAGCTAGAAATGTTGATAGTACCCTTTTGAAATTTTTTGTTATTTGTTAGTTGATGAATGGTATGTTGTGACAACATCTGAAATGATTTTCTTTTCCATCTATCTACAAAGGAGAACCCTAGTTTGACAATTATTTAGTTATGTTCTTCCATGAAATGGTTGGAGGAAATAGTTAGATGTTTCACTTCAGTTGAAACTAAAAACTTAGAAGTTAGTTGGAGATTTAATTGTTTAAGTTGAACTTGATTTGGAAACCCTAGTTGATAACAAGTCAGTTGGACTTCAACTGAAATTTAGTTGATAGTTGAATTTTCAAACTGTAGATTGGATAGGTCGTTACATATGGTATCAGAGTTACCAGGTTTGACACTGAACCTAGGGGCTCATCATGCAACTCAGAAAATTGAAACTAGCATTGGAAACCTTGAAAATCTTATGCATGGGATCTATCACAGGAAGTGATTGTTATTGTGAACAAATTATGTAATTGAGTCTATCACAGGAAGTGATAGCCAAACCTGTAAACAAATCTTGTATTGATTTTATCACAGGGAGTGATAGCCTTTTGTAACAATTGGAATTGAATCTGTCACAAGAAGTGATAATAATTTTTGTAAACAATTTTTCCTGTAACCGTTAAATGCCCTTAGAATAATTTGAGTTATCAAGTAATTATGAAATCATTCTACCTAAGTTAAGGCAAGGTATGCCTAGGGTACCGAGATTGTGATCAAAAATTAAATAATAGCTTAATTTTAACTTGTGAACTAAAGGATTGGAAAGATCCAGAAGCAACCAATCAGGTGTAGGGGCATCTGAGTATTGGAAATCCTTGAAATTATATCAAGATAAGATGAACTATGGTCTAACTTCTAGATGGTTCAGAAAGATCCAAGTGGAATTAAAGGATCAAGATGATAAGAAAAGCAATAGTCAAGGACAACATGTTGTTACATGAAAGATAGCTTGAGAAAAGGGGAAGCAGATTAGTGTTTTATCTTTTAATCCCTTTGTGGAGGCTAGAAGAATGAGTTAGTAAGAGAAAGGATGGTTGTTTACTTCATACTAATGGTATTGTGAGATTACAGATTAAGTTGCTTGAGGATATCACTTTTGATTCTTCATTAGACTGATGAATCAGGAGATGCAGGAATGATTTTTTATGACGGGAAGTTGTTGTCATGAGCAACATGAAATGCATATATAATTTGACAAGGTGATGGACAACTTAAGATGACAAGCTAGTTATCTACATACATGGTCCGCATTGTTTTGGAATGATAAAATAGTTGTTAGAAGTTTATTGACTATGTGGTGACTTAAGACAAGTAGAGCATACTTCGTGTTCCTTAAGGATTTACATTTGAACCATTTTGATCAGGTCTCAAAACATATATACCTAACATTCATCAACAAAGAACTGTGATTATTATGGTACCTCAGGAAGTATTGGCATATATGGTGCATTATAGTTCTCATATATTTATTTTTCCAATAATAATCAAGAATTTCAGAATAAATTGGTTCATCCTCTTAACAGTGATGGTGTTAGGTTAGTGGTAGTAAATTTTATGGTGTAGATATAATCATACAAATCTTGGATAAGCATCACTGGTAGAACTCTTGGACAGGTTTCTATGATTGACACTATAAAGGCATTTCCTTGTGAACAGAGCTAATGACAACAACAACATGATTAAGGTGATGGTGAGTATTAGCCAGATCATCTCTTAAAGGCACAAAGTAAATGGTAAAAGTTTATTGTTCAAATCCCTCATTGACCTCTCATCACATAGGTTTATTGTTCAAAATTCAGTTCATGGATGGTACAATGGTGATGGAGCGGTTAAGCGGACAACTTTTGTGAATGAATAAATTTGTAAAACATTTTTGTTTGATATACCAAGTCTATAGGTGATTCTGATAAAATCTATAACTCAGACATGCTTAGTTATTGATAACTACATGAGAAGAAAAAGAAGAATAGTGTTATGATACAGTAAGAATGAAAGTGTTGCAGTTCAATATATGACACAAAGCTTGTTTTTCCACAAGGTTATTGTAAATCTTCTTGGTAACTCTTGATAATGGCATAATGACTCTGATGTCTTTAACTATAGCCTCATTGCTAGAGGCATTCTTAGGGATGGTAGCAAAGGGACATACAAAGCCTCAGGTATATGGTACTCTTTAATTGGAGGATACTTGATACAGATGATATTTAATTAGTTTCTCAGTTTGGCGCAAATCACTGATGATCATTAAGCAGGTATCTATGAATCATGTTATGAACAGGAACACACATATCTTGGAAATGAATATAATCCAATTGGTTCCTTCATATGTTTCACCGCAACGTACTTTGTTTGGATAGTTGTACATAGCTCATTCTTAATTGGGAAAGCTTTTCATTCTTATTCTTACACTGGTTGATAGTGATGACATTATTGTTTTCTCAAGTAGTGATCTATTGGCATGGAATGCAAAGAAGATGGTTAGAACCGGGGAATACTTGTTCATCGAGATTCATGAGAAAACCAATTGCAGTAATTAAGCATAAGTAAGGATGAAAGTTTCGAGGGACTTATTGTTTGATGCATTGGTAACACAATCTCTAACCTATTGTAAGTTTTTGGAAGGACTGATAGCAATGCAACAATCTACTCCCTTGTTAGTAACTTAGTCAAGTCACGTAGTGCATAAGGAATGTTCTTCTAGATTATGGCATTTCTTTGGAGTTTGGTAAAATTCCTTTTTAATATTGGCAAGGAATGTCGTTGTTTTATTAAAATTTGAAATGGTTTAATTATCAAAATTTGAAGATTGTTATTTTAGGGCCAGTTGGTCAGAATTTGACTATGTGCCGAGAATAAGTTCATTCTTTTGGTTATTGCTGAAAATAAAAATGTTTATAATTTGATATAAAGCTAAGTATTGTGGGGGGGTTACCCACAAATATTTTGGTTGTTCACCATGTTTGATGAAATGTACACCTCTATCATGTCCTAGATGGCCTCTGACAGATTCTGTAACGAAGTAAATTTTAAGAAATATACCTTGTATGTTCTTAACTTTACAAAGGAGGAAACCTTGTGTTATGGTATGTGGGCGGACAGGTAGTCCAGTAAGCCTAGGTGATTAGTCTCTCCAAGTAGAGCAGGGTGGTGAGATACTTAGCCAACCAGAGTTGTCGTACTTAGTAGGAGGGTATCCTTAGTAGTGCGACATAGTTGGTTAAGTGAGGTACACACCAAAGCTCAGATGGAAACTAAGGGAGAATCCCTCTTTAGTGGCAAGCTGAGTCTTGGAGGACAACTAGATTGGAAAGAAATTTTGATCTTTTATGTTGTAATTGCTTAATAGTTTATTTTAACGATGCGTTAGATAAATGAAACTGGTGTTTGATGGAAATCTTTCAGCTAGAAAAGTGAAGGTTGATGATAACCTTTGGTGAAATTCTCTAGGTAAACTTGTGCTAAAATTAATTGATTGCTATACTCAAGAAGAGCATCCTCTTTATGGTGTTTGATATAACAACTTCTATAATTCTTCTATCAAGGCGATTTCATTTGAAACATTGGACAAAAAAGATGTCGAACCCCTATAAGCTGGGTAAGCTAGAAGAAAAGATTAGCATTAGTCCAAGAATGTTGTCTGAAATGGTTAAACAAATCAAACCGATCCAGAAAGATTGGTGGAAACTATTAATGGATAGAAAAGCTAAGTAAATGCCACTTGGGAGGGTTATGAAGAAATCCTTTAGAAATTTCCTTTTCTTTTGTTGATCAATTGAGAAAATTATATTTATGTTTATGTTTATGTTTAAATTTAGAATAAACAATCATCGAGGATGATGATTCTTAAGGGGAGGAGTATGTTACATCCCTCACATTGAAAGTAAATGTTTGGTTATGTATTTCAAATTCAATGTTCGTTAAAAATGAATTTTCCTCTGAGACAGAGGAATTTGAGGTGCAAGCCCTTGTTAATGCATTTTCAAATGAGACGGAGGAATTTGAGGTGTAAGCCCTTGTTAATGCATCTTTCTCTGTGATGGAGAAATTTGAGGTGAAAGCCCTTGTTTCCACACTTTGGGAGTAGCCATGGTGGATGTCATGTTGAGTGACTCCATGACAACATCACGTGAGAGAGTCCATGAGGATTTTCTTATACTTGTGTTTTCACCCTCTGGGAGAGCCATGGTGAAAGTCATGTTGAGGTGACAACATCACGCAAGTGATGAACACTTGTACATACCATACATGGTTGTAGCCATTATGGTTGATATCATGTTGAGGTGATATCTGATATCACAATGAGGTGATATCTGATATCACAATGAGGTGATATTCTTCTTTCCCACGTATGGTTGTAGCCATTGTGGCATACATCACAATGAGGTGATATGTCTTGTGCAGCTGGAAGTATCATCCCTAGTCGAGAGGGAGTGTTGATGTTATAGCAGCTTCGAGCTCATCCTTCTAGCCATGTGTGTATATATAAAATTTCATATAGCCTTTGGCTATTTATTTTATTGAGATAATTAATGAGAAGGAGCGCTTCTCAAGGAAACATTGTAATTTTCATCTTGGTCGACCTTCATTATAATACATAATTATTATTTGTTATTATCCTTTCTCATGATGGCCGACCTTGTTCTTGAAGAGGTGTGACCTCTCTAGCATTATGTATTTATAGGTGGTCATTTCACTCCATTCATGATCGATTCAAGTTCAAGTCTTTCCCTCATTGACAAAGATGCCAAGAATAACAACATGAAGGTGTTGTCAAATGTAATCCTTTCTCATTTGTAAATCCAGGTACATGCAAAGCTGATTTACGCTTACTTTCATCTATGCAAAGAACGTTATTCTATTATGTTAGATGTTCGTGGTAAGATTCTACAGTAATTTAGTTAGACAGTTATTTGAATCATTCAGCTGAACTGGAAGATCTAAAATTAGTTTTTTTATATTAAGAATTTATTTCTTTTCCTTAGATTGTTAATTGGTTAAATGGGAACCCTAGAGGGAATAGTTAGATTATTTTTCCAAATAAGTTTGGTAGTTAGTTTCCATTTCATAAATTATAGAATGAGAGTTGTACATTTGTTTTAGATCAGTAGTTTTTGTTCGTTACTTTCAGGAAGCTAGAAAAGTTGATAATACCCTTTTGAATTTTTTTGTTATTTGTTAGTTGATGAATGGTATGTTGTGACAACATCTGAAATGATTTTCTTTTCCATCTATCTGCAAAGGATAACCCTAGTTTGACAGTTATTTAGTTATGTTCTTCCATGAAACGGTTGGAGGAAACAGTTAGATGTTTCACTTCAGCTGAAACTGAAAACTTAGAAGTTAGTTGGAGATTTAATTGTTTAAGTTGAACTCGATCTGGAAACCCTAGTTGATAACAAGTTAGTTGGACTTCAGCTAAAAGTTAGTTGATAGTTGAATTTTCAAACTGTAGATTGGATAGGTTGTTACACCAATGGCTAACATAGTCATGCATTTTCTCGAGACAATAGTATGGCACGTGAACGTCTATGTGACATTCACCAGTTTGGGAGGATATTGGACTTAGCAATCGAGGAAATAGACATGCACAGTGTTGAAGGATGGTTCAGGCTGAAATTGAGATTAAGGAGAATAATTATCTTAATTGTAACTAAAGAGGAAGGCGTATGAAATGTGAAATTATATAGGATGCAATTTACGACATTACACAAACAAAAAATTGTCAATAAATATAAAATTCCATTATGAAGAGGCACAACCCCCGAACCAAGACCCATCCGCTATTCCATATAAAGCTAGGATAATTTCAATACAAGAGACATCACAAGATGAAAGTAAGAGCTCACTGGAGCATTTTCTAGTAGATTGTGAAGATATCTTAAGTAAAGAATAGTTTGAAACTAAGTTAGCAAAGGACAAAGGCAAATACAATAAGCCTATAGCAATAAGAAGCACTAAGAAAGAGAAGAAATTTATAGAATCGCACACAAAGTGGGAAAACGAGTAGTTAAACATACAATGGACCCCTCAATTAAACTCCCAATATTCGGCAAAGATAATATTATAGCCACGGAACACATTTTCATACTAGAATCCCTTTGGCGAAGGAAGGGAATTGAAGAAGACAAACCTAAGTGATTTAACTTTGTCAAATCTTTGAGAAAAGATGCCTTGAACTAGTATAGAAATACCTATCCAAAACATGATAAAGGTTGGTAATACATAAACATAAAGAAATAATTTTTGGTAAACTTTGACACTGTAGAAGTACCATATGAAAGTGTAAGTAAAATGTGAGACTTAGTACAAAAGAAGGGAGAACTAGTTAAAGATTATGACAAGAGATTCAAACTAATCTCCCAAAAATTAGAAGAACCATTAATAGAGAAATAAAAGGTTGAGTAGTTTATTTCTAAACTAGAGAAAGAGATTAGGGTAGCTTTGGATGGAAGAATATTTAACAATTACTCAAATGTGGTAACTATGGAACTATCACATAGAGGGACAAACCTAGAAAAGAGCAGATAAAGAGAAAGAAAGTGGTGATCTAGAGAAAATGCAGATGGACATTGAACAATTAACATTGCACTAGGAAATAATGGAAAAATAAGACACAAACAAAGGTAAACAAAATATATGGTGCTCATATTGCACAAGGGAAAGGAACATGAGAAATGACTATTGAAAAGCATAGTGTGCAAAGTGGGTCGCTACCATAAGAGTAGAACTCCAAACAGTACAATGGTTAGCCTTTTTTTGTTGTCACCTTGCTTATGCAATGGTGAGGTTGTCTTGTTGTCTTTGTCATTGTGTTGTTGTGACACCTGGGTGCTGCCACTATACTGGTTTACAATTTCTTGGAGATCCTAATTTTTGCTGAAATCACATATTTTTAGAAAATATAATGATTTAAGCCTTGAAAAGTTTCACTAAAAGGATTCCAATTGAAGAGGGTTTGATCAAACCACCTTAAATCAAACCCCCTTGAATAGAACCCTGCTAGTTTCAAACCATACCTATAACGGAGTCTCCTTTATACCTATCAAAATGCTGATAAAAAACCACTTTTGATTTACCTTTTGGGGGATCAAATGAATTCATTTAAAATTTATTTTTTGTAAGTATGTAGTCCTTATTATAAGCTTCCCAAAAAAGTATAATTTTAAATAAATTTAATTTTATTATTATATTTATTTTTTAGTTCTTGTGAATGTAGGTTTTTCATTGAAAATCAAACTCCCTGTTCTACACGTGGAAAAATAGAGGATTATAATTTTTTTTTGAAAAATATCAATGCACTAGATATTGATGTCCCTGATCCAACAAAAAAAATAGAATTTAATTTTGATACATACAAAAAAGTTATGTTTTAGGCAGTAAATCATGTGTAAATTATAACTGGTTTGACTAAATGAAACTTAATTAAGAAAAACATATTCAATGAAATGTTATGAAACCAATTCCATACACTAGATATTGTAGTTACAAATCTAAATTCAAAAAAAATAGAATTACATCCTTCATAGAATAAAAGTTATGTGTTACCTAGTAACGTCACTCTTTAAAAATGGTGTTTACTGATAAAAACTAGTTTTCAAAGGAGATGGAAAGAGAAGTGCAATTTGATTTCAAAAATTTTGAAAAAAATATATTTAGAATCTACAGACAAAATGTCACAAATCACTAGTTTGCATCAACCTCAAACTCCTCACAGTTTAGCCACTATAGGTGCCCAAAAGTGAAGATTTAGTTAAAAAAAATTAGTTCAATGTCCAATTTGGCCAAAAATTGTAAACCAGTATTGTAGGATCACCTACCTATGTGCAATTGCGACATGTCATTGTTGCATTATCAACGTTGTCTTTTTTTAAGTTTTTCTGTCAGGTTTTGTTCTAAGCAAGTCAGCTCGGAGCATTACTTGTTGTAAGGGATGACTGGAGATCTTGGAAGCATGCAAATAGCAAACGGGAGTGCCTTGAGTCTATAAGAAACATGTGCTTGTAAAGAAACCTAATTGATATGCTATACTTCTAATGCATTTCTCTATGATAAAATCTTAAGCCTACTATGAAATGTGTGTGGAGGAGAAAAAACTATGATTTTCCAAAAGATAAGTAATAAAAGGCCCATGAAAAATGTTTTTGGAGGATATTGATAAAAAATAGATCCATGATTAGAGATGAGAACTAGAAGTTCTTATATTTTGGGTGTAGCCTAAGGCGAATTGAACTCAATTTAGAAGCCAAATTTAGAACAAAAATGGTGCATGGAGAAAAGTCACACATGTTGGAGTTTCACTTGAAATCACCCATTTTACTAGTTAAAATCATTTGGGTGTTTAATTAAGTCACCCAAGCGATTGGCGAATCATATGGAAAATTTGACATGAAAAGATAAATTTCATAACTAATGAGATAAAACAATAGTTTTTCAAAGACCACCAAGTACATTGGCAGAACAAAAGGTTAGCAAACATGGAAAGAAGACAAGGGAGGGTCCTACAAGATGACTTGATAATTTCATTAAGGCTAGATGAGTCAAGAGAAAGTTTTCCATGCTACATGGGTCGTGTGCTAGATCATCAAAACATTATTGGATTGCCATGTGTGCCTACACAATTTCATGCACTTACAACCACTAACCCCATAAAAACCTCTTAAAGCATTTGATCAATTTGCTAAAAAATATATAGCTAAACAATTGTATGGGAACCTACTAAAAGTATTTCTTCACTAAGGACACAATACTACTTAGATGCCTAAGTGGAATGCTTGATTTAAATAAATTGAATAATTGATAGTTATTTCAACTCATTTCTCCAAAAGTGCATGTGTTTAATTTACCTCTTGGAATAGAACATTAGTCATCAATCATTCTTAATTAGGTGATGTATATCTTTTGGAATGTTGATTTAAAATAATACAATCATCACAATTAAACCAGATGGTAAGTGAAGGTCCAATGTTAAACTGTGTGACGTGAGTCATTGATGTCAACAAATCTAATGAATGACAACCTATTCTATAATTTTGATCCCCAAATATGGGAGTGTCAAATCTACCTTGTGGAATACCTTAAGTCATTGATTTTTATTAATTAGATGATACAAAATGTAGATTATTCGAGTTAATAATTAGCCAAACAAATCAATATATATTTTTTTATCTAAATATTTTTGTCATTCAAATTATATTTTTTAAATCAATTGATAAATTGTCAAATAAATTATTTTATTTTTTCAAACCACCACTTTTCACTAGTGAAAACAACATTGTCTACCAAATTTGTGCACAAATTTGACATGGAGATTATGTATTTTCTCAAAAAATGCATCAATTTGCCATGAAAATTAATGCACCCAACCGAGATTTTCCAATGTTTTCTAAAAAATTTAGGGACTTTTTCTTAAAGTTATCACTACCAAGGAATATCTCGATGATTGTGACTTGCTGAAATATAAAACCAGTCATGTTGTGGTGCTCACACTTCCTAATTTATGACAACCTTTTAAAGTTGGGACCAACACAAGTGAGGTATGTTATAGATGTTGTCTTCTTGCGAGTAAGCAATCTTGTTTGTTATCATTTAGAAGTTTCTACTTAAGCAATAAGATGATATCTAGATTATGATAAAGAACTATATAAACTTGTTCAAACATGAAATAGAATCATTATTTGCCTGGAAAAACTATTTTGCATGGTAACCACCAACATCTACAATATTTGCAAGCATAAAATAAGCTATAATAGGCAAGGCATTACATGTGGGTGGGATTTTTGCAATAATTCCATTTGGTGATTAAGTACAATAAGGGAAGCACAAACATGGTGGTGGATATATTATCTAGCTACCTATTTCATAGTTTCAACATTGGCCATGGTTACTCAACTTGAATCTTTTACCAAAGATGCATATGAAGAGGAACATGCTTTGACTTTGATTTTGGGGAGAAATTCAATAATGCCAAACCAAAGAAGTTGCTAAGAGAAGAAAATTTCTACCTCAAGGATGGGTTGCTCTAAATTTTGGGAAAATGAAAGCACATGGACTTCTATTGATGAGGGAAGTGAATACAACCATGTTGCAAGATATTTTGAATTTTTTTAGGAATTGGCTCATTTGCAAAGGTATGTGTATTGATCTAAAGATGCAATGAGAAATAATTAAATTTATTAGAGTTTTCAAACTTTGTTCCACCAATAAATCTAAAACAAGGAAATAAGGAATGTAGATGACTCTTTCTATGATCACAATGTCATGGGAAAGTACTTCCATGGATTTTATAAGAGGTTTACCATTGAGTGGCCAAGTTTGTGACTATGATTTTCTCGTTGTGGAAAAATTTAGCATGTGCATTCCAACTCCATGGAAAAATCCCATCACAAATTAAGATGTAATTAAATCATTCCTCACAAATGTTTAGATGCGCTTTGGCCACCAAGATGCATTGTTTTGAATAGAGAATCTAGGTTCATAGGAAAATTTCGGTCTTTGCCTTATATTCAACACTTCCAATCTAGCAATTAATACATTAACAAATGGTCACCTTTTAAGCTTGTTTGAGTTATTTTCCTACTATTCCATTTGATGTTGCATTAGAACAGCAAGACAAGCAAGGAGTGTAAAATTTGGAATTGGCAAAAGCCATGAAATTCATTGAGCAATTTAAGGTGAGAACAACTAGAGAAATCTCAAGCAAAGTATAAGAGAAAGCTTGGCCAACACCATAGAGATCTTGAACTTGAGGTTGGGAGACAATGTAACACCCTGACGTGTTAACCCCAAAGGACAACAAAATACTGCACAATTTTTTTTTTTGAAAGAGAAACATTACATAAGATAATTGTGAACATACATTATATAAGATGATCATAATATACATTATATGACAAAACTTATCTAGTCCCTTGGGGTTAAAGGGTCGCATTACACGTAAACCTCCCCAACCAAAACATCGTTAAAGATAAAGCCCAAAAGTTAACAATAGAAGCATACATTCACAAGATAACATTATCATACAACCATCCATAAGCAATAGTGATGAAAAAGATACATACATCATTCTATTACAATTCAATTCATAGTTTTAATATTACAATTGTGGAGCATATTTCCATAGATACAATACATCAGGAATACATTACAACATTACAAAATGCTTCCCTTATAACAATGGGAAGAGTACATCAAGTACAATAATAATTACATCAATGAAGAATAAGGTACAAAGCGTAGAATAGTCTTCAACCAAGTGAAGCTCTGGAAATTCTACGTCCGCTTCCACATCACGGACACAAACTAGGAACTTCCACTCGACCGTGAGGACCCAAAGGTCCACCCCCCATGCTAGAAGGGACAAGAAAGACCCACGACAAAGACAAACAAGCAGAACGACCACAAGACCACACCACAAGAGCAACCAAACATAACAAACAACACTCTCAATGACTACGTACAAGGTGACTGCTTCCAGAGGCATACAAAAGGAAAATCAAGGGATACTATGTGAGAGTGTCATCACACGGTCCTATCATGGGTTATCCTGGTTGCCTCTCAACAAGCATCAGCCCCCATCTATGGTTATCTTGGTTGCCTCACACTAGGCGTCGACCCCATAGGGTGACTCATGCGGGACCACTAGTTTCTCATGAGGATGAGGTAGCAATCTTGCCGACCATGGCCTTCTCAACCCACCCTTAGTCTGTGGAAGCACTAATGGCGAGGGCGAGGTATCTTATTTATCTTTAGTTTATGTATCCTACTCAAACCCACTAGTACATTTTGTTAGGTTTTCACTTATTTAACAACCTCTTCAATGGGTTATCTAGGCTGCCCCTTTGTGCACCGGCGCCCATGGAGAGCCACTCTCCCTAATAGCCCTAAAACAAATCTAAGTCATCAAGGGGTGTACCAAAATAGAAAGAGCACTAAAACCACAAAACCAGTGTACCTGCGAGGCATGAACCATCTTGGCAAAGCCATTTACAAAGACAATCTTGATACAAGGTTTCACCCACACATGAAACTCAAAATCAATAGTAAGATCAAACTTATTATAATGATTAAACTGTGGAAGTTCAACATGGAACAAGACTTTCCTTAGCCTCTGGAAGCCTATAGGACAACCTACCCTTACACTCCCAGAAGAGTAACACAATGACATGGGTTCCCAACATGATCTCACAACAAGTCCAAACACATAATCTATTCCAAACGGAAATAAAGCAAATGAACGATGAAACCGATCATGGGGCATAGATAAAATTAACTTCTTAATCTACTGACGCATTCCATTTAACAAATAAATATTAATCACTACACCTCTTTGTACAAGCAATTGAATACTAATTGAACAACTAAAGGATTATGCAATTCATATACACATACACAATTAGGACTTAATTAGAAACTAAAGTATATGTATAAACTAAAATGAAAACGTTCTACAAATTAACTAATTTAAAATAAGGTTTACAAATATTTTGCTCACATAAGTAAATAAATTACCGAGAAACTAAATATTAAAATAAATATGTTTTTATAGATTAACTAATTTAAAATGAGGTTTACAAATTTCTTTTGCTCACATAAGTAAATAAATTACTTAGAAACTAAATATATGTATAAATTAAAATTAAAATGTTAAATTACAGATTAAAAATAAGGTTTACAAATATTTTGATCACATAAGTAAATAAATTATTGAGAAACTAAATATATGTATAAATTAAAATAAAAACATTTTATAGATTAACTAATTTAAAATAAGGTTTACAAATCTTTTGCTTACTGAGAACCAAAATATATGTAAAAATTAAAATAAATGTTTTACAGATTAAAAATAAGGTTTACAAATATTTTGCTCACATAAGTAAATAAATTACTGAGAAACTAAATATTAAAATAAAAATGTTTTTACAGATTAACTAATTTAAAATAAGGTTTACAAATATTTTTCTCACATAAGTAAATAAATTACTAAGAAACTAAATATTAAAATAAAAACGTTTTTAAGATCAACTAATTAAAATAGGTTTACAAATATTTTGCAAATATTTTACTCCTATAAATAAATAAGTTAGTGAGAAACTAAATATTAAAATAAAAACGTTTTTACAGATTAACTAATTAAAATAAGGTTTACAAATATTTTGCTCATATAAGTAAATAAACTACTAAGAAACTAAATATTAAAATAAAAATGTTTTTACAGATTAACTAATTAAAATAAGGTTTACAAATCTTTTATTCACATTAGTAATATTTAATTTCATTCTATAGATTATATTTGATAATGATAAAAATGGTCAGTTTTAGTAAATATAATTCTTTCCATTTAATTTAAGTGTAAATATACAATCTTATTGTGATATTATTGCTAGTATCAATATATCACCATCCCCAAACAAAAGGTCATAATAAAATTATATTTATACTAAAATTTAGGCAACATGGGGTACTATAACCAATTCGTGAACAAATGATTAGCTATTATTTAGTTAATTACCCAAAAATAAGGGACAAATACCCATACGTGATGTGAAAATAAAATCAATTAGGGATAGTTAGACTAGTAAATAAAATAATAAAGTTAGAAAGAAGAATGCCCCTAAAAGAAAATTCAGTAAAAAGTTCCTTTTACGAGGAGGGCATAGTACTATTTAATTTTTATTTTTTTCCTAAAAATTTTGACTGTACTTTACAATTCAACAGGGTTTTCTACAGTTCAACGGAGTTTTCCAAATTTTCATTTTCTACAGCCATAAATAAAAAATTACTAAAATTGTTTAGGACTAGAAAGGTAGAAACTTTACAATTCTAAATTCTAAATTTTCTTTTTCTACAGTCATAAATTCTAAAATTGTGTATAGGAAAGAAAATTGAGTTTGCATGAACTATTGTGGGTAAAGATTATCTGGTATCGGTGAAACCCTACTGCCATTTTCCTGTGTTATCACACCATTTTCAACGGCTAAATCAACAAAACCCCAGGCGCCCAGGTCTGCCGATTCTGGGACCCAGCCTGCACTAAATCCGCGTGGGTCAGCCATGAAGAAGAAAGCACGGGATAAAGGAAAAACAAAAGACTCTGAGGCTGCCGCTGCTCAGAAAGTGTCTGTTCACGCTCGCCCTAGTTCTGTCGCCCAGGAAACGAAAACATAAATAAATATTTTGGACTCTTCTGCGGCTGGGTCCCAGATTCCAACCTCAAACCCATTGAAAGGACAACAGGATCCGGCAATGCGACCTGAGGCCACCAGCAGTGAAATCCCCCTAGCCAACGACAACTCTGGAGGTATGCCAATAAAGTTTGAATTTCCAGATGACATTTTAGATGTGATAGAAGACTACAGAGCTAGATCTATCATTCTTTTTTTCTTGAAAGGCATTCCTACGGAACAAGACTTTTCCAAATGGACTCGTACAAACTGGGAACAAAAGGGTTGGAACGTAGAATCCTTTAGGGGCTTAGGTAGGGGGTATGTTGCCTGCACGTTCGTTGACCCAGATCATGCGAAAGCTGCCCTCCATTATGGATCGTGGATAATCTGTGGCCAGATTTGCTATCTTCAAGCCTGGGATATAGATTTTCACCCAGAAGGGATTTCTAAATCTAAATACCCCATGTGGTTGGAGCTACCTCTGCTTAACCTTGCCTTTCGTCCTTACCTTCACAGAATAGTTTCCCAATTGGGAAGACTTATTTGGTGCAAACCGCATTCTGACAAATGGGCCAGCCTCAAAGTGCACCCCAGAGTTTGTGTCGAGATGGATTTAACTCAGCCTCTTCCTGAATCCATCCAGCTAGTAGGTCCTGGCTTTGAGTTCTCTCAGCGAATTATCTATCTTAATAAACCCAATGCTTGTTTCTATTATCGTAAAGAGGGTCACCTTATTAGAAACTGCCCCTTCCGTAAACCCTGCCCCTTGCCAAGTTCTGCCTCTGAATCTCAACCTTCCATCTCCCCTTCTGTTGTTGTGCCACCAGTTGCACCCACCTCCACCCACTTTAAGCCTCCCTCTCCAAAGCCCCAGAACCCCAAGTCCCCTCTCAACCCTGAAATCCCACCCCCCCTTCTCTGTTTCAAGGAATTTCTTCATTCAAGGATGCTCTTTTAGCTGATAAATGTCTTCCTAAAAAACGAAAAGAGTTAACCTCTTCTTCTCCCTTTCATTCTTCGCCACCTTCCGATCCCCCACTACTCTTAGCACCTTTGCAAACTTCCCTCGGTAGCCTTGTGTGTTCTTCTTCGCAGCCTAACAGTCCTTCAAGAACTCCCCCCTCTAGCCCAACGAGATCTCGTGATAGATCTCCTTCTAGAGAGAGCCCCCCCTCAGATGTCTACCTTTAGCCTAATGCCATAGCGATAAATAATCAGTTTAACTCCCTCCTCTCCGATGAGGAAATTCCCGACTCTCAATGAATTGTAATATTCAGTCATGGAATGTTAGGGGAATGTCTATCCCATCCCAAAAGTTTCAGGTCAAACAGTCTGTCATGAATAACCGAACTGATGTCCTAATGTTGCAAGAAGTGAAAGTTAGTCAAACTTGTCTTGACGCTACACTTGCTACCATTTGCAAGGAGGCTAAGTTTTTTCATACAAACCATTTTGGGTCTGGCTCCTTCGCTGGCCAAATCAGTTGTCGCCTTTGGATCTGATCCTAATAACTGTTGTGTTTGGGCTACCACCATAGTTCAAGGAAACTTGTTGGGCTTTTGTTCTATTTATGCCCTCAACTCCTCGTCCAAAAGAGTGACCTTGTGGGATTGGTTACGTACTAATTTTCCTTCTGCTGAGTGGGTTCTTGGGGGTGATTTCAATATGGTGGAACACCCAGCTGATCGAAGTTGGGACAGCCACCCTCAATTGCCTCAACTCGAGTTTGAAGCTTGGACGCTTGCTCGTAATTCTCTAGCTGTGCATGATCCTATCATGGGTAAAAAAGATTCCCATAGACCTCATTGGTTCACTTGGAGCAATTGCCAGGAAGAAATTTTCCGTAAGTTATGCCGCTTGGACAGATTTTATATTTCTCCCGATCTGCCTATCCTTCCTTCACCTCCAGGTCTTTTTGTTCATCTTGACTTAGCTGCCACTCTTTCAGACCATCTTCCCATTTTCACCACCCTTGCTCTCAATCATGTTGATTCCACACTTCATGACTTACCCTTCAAGCTTAATGTTTCCCATCTTAGAAATAAGGCTTGTATTGATGGACTCTTAGCAATTTGGAAATCTGCGCCTAAACCTCAAAATGATAGATGGATTAGCTGGTGGGTAAGAACTATCACTCGCTGCATTATTTTTCTTCAAAATTTTAGGAGAGTTGCAGCTAAACGTAGAAGAATAGAGCATTCCCTTAAAGGGCAGCTGACTCAAGACAGGAAACACTTGGACAACAATCCTCATTGTATTCCTCTTCAGCAAAAAGTGGCTCATACTGAAAATATCCTTCGCAAATTTGATGCTTATAAGGGCAGAGGTGCTCAGTTAAGGGCCCGTCTTCATTGGATGAAGGAGGGAGATAAGAGTACTAAGTTTTTTTTCCATTTTCGGTAACATAAACATAAAAAGGAATATATTTCTGCCATCAAAACTGAGGATGGTGTTTTGCAAACCAGCCAAGAGAGTATCACAAAAATCTTTTATGATCATTATAAGTAGCTGCTTAGTGATGATTCCAAGAATGATCCTCTTATTCCCATTCTGGAAGATACTTTAGCTAGCTACATTCCCTGTAAAATCCAGCAAGATTATAGTAAACTTCTCGATCATTACCTGTCCTTGGAAGAGATTGATGAAGCCTTGTACAATCTGGCTTTAGAGAAGAGTCCCGGGCTAGATGGCCTTCCTGTGGAATTTTATCATGTTCTTTGGCCCCATATTAGAGAAGATTTTTACAATGTATATCTAGAGGGTATAGAAACTGGGTCTCTTGGAGCTTTCATTAACCAAGGTCTTGTCAAGCTTATTCCCAAAGGACGACATGAGGACTCAGTGAATGGTTGGCGTCCCATCACGCTACTCAACACCTCATACAAGATTATAGCTAAAGCATTAGCCAAAAGAATTAAACCCATTGCGCAAGAAATTGTAAGACCGGAACAAACTGGTTTTTTAGGGGGCAGATTTATCTTGGACAATTTAATCCTTGCTTGGGAAACTTCTGAATGGGCTTGTCAAACTTCTCAGGATGCTTTGATTCTTAAGCTTGATTTTGATAAAGCTTATGATCGAATACGTTGGTCATTCATCCTCAAAATGTTGCAATGGCTGGGGTTTGGTCCTAACTTTTGTGCTCATGTTCGAATGCTATTCATGGATGCTAGTGCAAGAGTGGCTGTTAACGGAGTTTTATCCCCCCAATTCCCCCTCCAAAAGTCCATTCGTCAAGGCTGCCCTCTTGCCCCTTTTCTTTATGTTCTCACTACTGATGCCCTTGGTTACCTCCTCCAACATGCACATTCAAATTCTCTTATTCATGGAATTTCACTGCCGTGTAACTCTATGGCTCTCAATTCCCATTTTGCTGATGATAGCATGTTATTCATCCAAAATACAGCTGAAGACATTAATAATTTACTCGATATCCTTGATTTTTTCTGTGAGGTTTCGGGCTCCAAATTAGCAATGCACAAAACTGAATTTTGGATGATCAGTCCCAACCCCCGATCACCTTGGATTCCCAAAGAATGGAAGGAGATCAAACATGGTGACATTACTCGGTATTTAGGAATTCCTTTTGGGCTGGGAGTTTCCTTGAAAGATATGTGGAGATGGTTTTTTAACAAGTTTAAAGTCAAGCTCCTGGGATGGACAAATAAATTTCTTTCAATGGCTGGGCGTATACAAGTGGCCAACAAAGTCCTCTGAGCTAGTCATGTCTATACCTCCTCATGCTGGCTGCCTTCTAAAACTTGTTATATTCAGCTTACCCAGCTTATTTGCAACTTTATTTGGTCTAAATGGGGAAATAAAAAAGGTATGCCTGCCACTTCTTGGTCTCATTGTATACTTCCTAAGGATAAGGGTGGATTAGGAATTATAGATCCTTTTATTCAAGGGATATGTCTTTCAGCTATATGGATAGGCAGAGCTTTGGATGGCAATGCCCGTTGGAAATCTTTGATCAAATACCGTATACAAACAACAACCTTTGGCAAAGCTTGGAGTTCCATTCAATGGACTGACAAGATCCTCTTGGCACATCACTTCAAACTCCACGGATCTGCCCCACTTAATTGTATTTGGAAAGCATGGCAAATGGTTTCTCAAAAACTATCTTGGTCTGACCAGTCATTCAGCCATGGACTCAGTTTTGCATCTTCTTCAATTTGGTAGAATCGATTGATACAAGTTAATAACCAGCCCCTTGCCAAGATTCCAAGGATGAAAGCTAAACAACTTTTCAAGAAAGGTATCCGAGTGTTCAGTGACCTATGGGATCCCACTAGTTTTACATGGAAATCATGGCAGTAGCTCAAGATACGCTTCAAACTCAATAATAAAGACAAGCTCATTGTTTTAGAAATCCAGAATATGGTCCCTCCTAACCTCTCTATCCTCATGGCCACTAGTTGTCACTCTAGTTTTTTTAAAGATTGGAGGTGGCCTAATGGCAGCAGTATTTGAACTTTTCCTCTCAAGATCCTTTATAAACAATTGATTCCTGGTTTGTCTCTTTCAAACCGGCTTAACTTTGTTTGGAGATGTAACTTCAGAAGATCCAAGTGGAATCAACTTAGCTTGCAAATTTGGAAATCCAAAGCGGATGCACAATCACAACTCACAGCATGGAAACTTTTGCATGCCAAACTCCCAATTGGTGCTCGCCTCAAATTCATTAACCCACCTCCTCCTTGTCCTTTTTGTGGAAGGGTTGAAACTCTCAAGCACTGTTTCTGGTTGTGCCCCCATGCTAAAAAGTTGTGGAATGCCCTTCTTTCAGCCTTGCCTGCCCTATTTCACTTCCCTTGGTCATGGAAATCCACTCTCCTCGGATCCTCGGTGTTGCATAATGTGATTTCCAACTCTTGTAGGCTTATCATTCTAAAATTCATTTGGAGGATTCGTTGCCAGGCTGTGTTAGCTCACACCTTCTCTCCCTTTGTAATTGAATTATCATCTATTTGTACCAATTTGTATACTCTTTTGTTGTGGTTAACTGATGATCTGGAAAAGAAGGACAATGCTCACTACCTGCAAGCAAAGCAACTTTTATCTAAGCTACAGGTTCAATTCAGGCCTTCATTTCATCATTTTATGCAGGGTATTTCATGGTTCTCTTCTACAGTGGATACCAACAGTTCATGACATCTCTTTGTGGAATTTTGTGGCTTGCTTTCAGATGCATTTGGGGTCATGCTCAGATTGTATTTGTTGCCTAGCAATTCTAGTCATGTTTGGCATCCTTCTTGGGTGCTTTATGGAGGTTGATGGCTGTAGACTGCTCCTTGGGAAATTTAGTTTCTGCTGTTCTATTTTTGATCAGTTGTTTGGCAGCGGTTTGCTGCTCTTTTTTGAGTTTTGTTGTGTTGTAAACTCCTTCAGCATGCTGCTCATACCTTTGTTGTAATTCTTTTTTGCAGCTTTCTATCAATAAAAAAATAAAAATTTATAAAGGAGTTATTTAAAATACAATAAATGACCAACCTAAATTAGGCGCTTGCCAATGGGGATGGAGAGCTGGGTTGTTTTCAAATGCTTCCCGACTGTGATATTTTCTTCTCACTTCCACTTCTTACTAGAGCACACTGCAGGTTAATTTTTTTTTACCTTCTCCAATATGTATCTCCTTGTTGTTTATCAAAAATTTCCCCAAATAAATTAAGAAATGCTCTCTCTTCGACGAATGAGGGACACGCTCTCTCTTCGACGAATGAGGGACATATGGCAAACTTTTGAAATTAATTTACACTTTCGAGGGTGCACCCAACAACTTAATTGTTTCCCGTTTTACCACCTGTTGAAAATCCTTGCATTTTAGTTAATTTATAAACCTAACCCTCCACTACTGTGGACAATAATTTTCACCCTATTTTTAATACTTAACCGATTATCGATAGTTCACACTATCTAATTTAATTAAATCATTACTATTTCATAATTCCCTTAATTATTATAATTATTATTTACAAAATAAAAAATAAAAATTATCCTCCCAGATATAATATGCATTAAATCTATTTTGATATTTTAAATTTGTAAATAAACTCAATTAAATTTAAAATAAATATTATTTATAAATACAAATTTATGCTTTATTTACGTTTTTCATTTTTAATAAAGGAATACTATTATAAGCTATTAAATCATTATCCTCTTTTACTTAATTAATAAAATACTCTTAATAATTTAACAATTTAATTTAATATTTTAATTAAATCACCTTAGAACTATGAGCAACATAACGCAATCAACACCCAAACAACAATGAATCTTGACCATGCAAAATAATTGAAACACATTAATTAACCAATTAATTCGAACAACAAAATAGATCAACATTAAATGACCAATTAAAACAAACGACTCAAACAAAACAATAACAAGACAAGAATAAGGTCACAAACGGATGACGACGTCAGACACAGTGATGGGGTGACAGACTAGGACGAGGAGACTTTCTTATCAAATCCTTAAACCACATCATATCCATTGGGTATGTTGGGAACGCTCAAACCCGATGGTGCGGGTGGAGTCAGTGCTCAGTACCTGCAATCCTGCATAAAACCAAGTGTCAAAACAACATATATATTCCATGCCAAACACACCGTGAGAGAGAATTGCAGTGTAACGGGGTGCTCACAGATGAGCGATGCAACACCGTCCCTCTCACCTGACTCAAACAATTAACACATCATCATAAACATCATGAAGTGAGCATTAATCAATTTATGTAACCACACAATATTGCATAATCAGGTAGAGATGAACACCATGAATCATTATATCATCAACATCATAAAACAATATCATGTGCATCCAAACAAAACACACAAGTCAAATAGGTGAAACAATCACCATCGAGGCCTCGAGTATGCATCAAAACATAAACAGTATCATAAGAGTAGCAGTAACACGTGAGGCACTACATCCTCCCACCCTAGAACTAGGCTTACTCCTGGAAGCCAAAAAACAAAAAAGGATAAGACTCTTGAATGCGGGATGCATCCTCCCATGTCGTTGATGACTCAACATTAGGGTCCCATTGGACCCGCACCTTCTCAATGTCTCTACCCCTAAGAACGAGCCTCATGTGCTGAAGAACGATGATGGGCTCGAGTGCTAGCTGCTCGTCCTTGACCTGCAATGCTTTCCAATCAAGCACATGAGAAACATTTGGATAATAGGGCCTGAGTACAGAAACATGAAACACATCATATATGCGTGATAGACTAGGCCACAATGCTAGGCGATAAGCAACGAGGCCAATTCTCTCCAACACCTCAAATGGTCCCACAAAACGAGGTGCAAGCTTAGAGCCTTTTCCATAATAGATTGGGCTCTTTCGCGGATGCACTCGCAGAAAAAACCAATCTCCAACAGAAAACTGACGGTCAACCCTATGCGCATCTGCATATTTATTTTGCCTATCATGCGCTGCTACCAAGTGCTCTTTGATGTGAGCAACTTGTTGCTCCATGTCCTAAAGCATTTCGAGTCCAAGCAGAACTCAGTCTTCAAGACGGTCCCAACTCAATGGGGTCCAACAAGGACAGCCATATAATGCCTAAAAGGGTGCCATGCCAATTGAGCTATGATAACCATTATTATAAGAAAACTCTAGCAGATGCAAATAGTCCTCCCAATGCGACTGTTGATCCATGACGTACATACGGAGCATATCCTCAAGAACCTGGTTGACTCTCTCGGTTTGACCATCTGTTTTAGGATGGTAGGTAGAACTGAAGTTCAGTTGATTTCCTAAGGAATGTTGCAAGGATGTCCAAAATGTAGAAGTGAACATTGGATCTCTGTCAGAAATGATCCTTCACAGAATTCCGTGCAGTCGAACAATATCCTCCATGAAAATTTTGGCTACAGAGGAAGTAGTATAAGAAGATCGGATAGGAGAGAAGTGTGCCACCTTGGTTAACCTGTCAATTGTGACCATGATAGCATCGTGCTGACGAGAAGACATAGACAAACCCACAATAAAGTCCACCGATATGATATCCCACTTCCATTCAGGAACTAGATTAGGTTGTAAAAGACCTGCGGGATGCTGGTGTTCTGCCTTAACTCTTTGACATTCCAAACATCTTGCCACAAAGTCTGCAATGTCTCTCTTCATTCCATCCCAAAAGTACAGTGAACGAAGGTCTGCATACATCTTCTTGACTCCCAGATGAGCAGAATAGGGAGCCCGATGTGCCTTTTTCATGATTAGGGTACGAAGATTCTCTGCAGGAGGTACATACATACGACCCAAATACCGCAAAAGACCATCAGATTCCAATGCATAACCAGAAAACTTTCCTTCCAGAGCCCTATTTGACTCAATTTCTGCCTGCAATTCTTGATACCAACTATCTGTAGGGAGTGTTGTGAGGATATGGCTCCTCAAATCCACACCAAGAGTTACTGCAAATATCTCATGTCTCCGCCGACTTAGAGCATTTGCCACTACATTTTCCTTGCCTTGGATGTACTTAACCTCAAAGTCATATTCACAAAGAAACTCCATCCATCTCCTCTTCCTGGCATTCAAGTTCAGCTGCATAAAGATGTACTGCAAGCTACGATGATCACAATGTAGCTCAAACCGATGCCCCAATAGGAAGTGCCTCCATCTCACAAGGGCATGAACAACAGTGGCTAACTCTAAATCATGAGTAGGATAATTCAACTCATGATCTTTGAGCTTGCGGGACTCAAATGCAATCACACGACCTTCTTGCATCAAAATGACTCTTATGCCTTCTAAGGAAGCATTTGTACACACCATGAAATCCTTAGAAGTATTAGGAACTGCTAGGATCGGTGCACTGGTCAACTTTTCCTTAAGGTTTTGGAAAGCTAACTGGCATTGTTTTGATCAAACAAACTTCTTCCCTTTCCTCTGAAGGGAAGTGATGGGATGTGCAATCCTTGAAAATTCCTGCACGAACCGCCTATAATAGCCCGCTAAACCCATAAAGCTGCGAATTTCAGGGACATTCGTGGGCGCAGGCCAATCAACGATGGCTTGAATCTTCGAAGGATCCACGAAAATACCTTCACTAGAGATGACGTGACCCAAGTATTTCACTTCAGTCTTATAAAACTCACACTTTTCCAAATTAGCATATAGCTGGTTGTCTCTCAGGCACTGCAACACCTGTCTCAAGTGTTCCTCATGTTCCTCCAAAGTCTTCGACTAGATTAGGATATCATCGAGGAACACGAGAACAAATATATCCAAATAGGTTTGAAAGACTCCATTCATCAGGCTCATGAAGACTGATGGTGCATTTGTCAACCCGAATGGCATAATAGTGAATTCATAATGCCCGTATCGAGTGCGAAATGTTGTTTTGTGAATATCAGCTTCAACTATCTGCAATTGATGGTATCCTGACTTAAGATCAATCTTTGAAAATACCTGAGCCCCCTTAATCTAATCAAATAGGTCATCAGTTCTCGGCAAAGAGTACTTGTTCTTCACCTTCACCTTGTTAAGCTGCCTATAGTCGATGCACAAATGGAGGGAACTGTCCTTCTTTACGAATATCACTAGTGCTCCCCATGGGGAAACACTAGGACGAATGAACCCTTTTGCTAAAAGCTCCTCTAATTGAAAACGGAGCCCATGAAGCTCCTGAGTTGTCATCCGATATGGAGCCCGAGATATAGGCTCAACTCTAGGTACAAGATCAATTCTAAAGTCAATGTCATGCTTTAGTGGCATCCCCGGAATTTCACTTGGAAAAACATTTGCAAAGTCCTTAAGGAGAGGGTAGTCATCTAATGACACCTCTTGACTTTCTCCTAAGTCCAAGTCATTGACTAACACAGCAAACAACTGACAGCCCTGACGGAAAAACCTCTTCAGTTGCATAGTGGAAATCATCCACAATGAGATAGGTCTCTATATGCCTATGATCTCCAATTCATTTCCTAAATCATCTACACATCGCACAGCCTTGCGATGACAATCTATTATCGCTCGGTGAGCATTCAGCCAATCCATACCTAAAATGGCATCATAGGAACCAAGAGGTAGGATTTCTAAGGTTCACCGAAGTCACCAACATCTCAATTTTCAAAACACAACCCTGAACAAATGATTCAACTGCTACCTTTGCCCTAGAGGCCAATTTAGCTTGCCACTTAACACCTTGCCTTGTTGCCACCAGTCTACAATGCTCTACTAATGAAGGGGAAATAAATGAATCTGATGCACTAGAATCAAAGAGGATGGATATACTAGAACCTTGCAACACACCTGATGTCTCAACCATGGTGCCTTGATGATCAGCCTAATGGTTGTCAACTGTCACAAAAACTCGATGAGATCTGCCCACATCACCCACTGTCAGCTCAGAAGCGGCTGGCCTCTGACTAAAACCTGTAGTCTTCTTCTATGGACATTGCCTAGCAATGTGTCCCTATTGACTGCAGGAGAAACAACCTGTAGCCTGACCAAAGCCTCTGCCACCTGCTGGTGCACTAGATTGCTAAAAACTGCCTTGACTGGGGGTTGACTGTGAGCTCTGTGTAGGCTGCTCGAAACAGTCTTGTCGGGCTCGATGCCAATTCCTATTTTTCCTAGACTGAAACCTGCCACTCTACTGAGACTGAGAATTTTTGTGCCTAGGTTGCGATTGTTGCTACTGACCGCCCTTAGGGGGCGCATGATGACTCCTAGAGGATCCTGTAGCTTGAGGTTGCCCACCTCGAGAACCAGAACCAAAAGTAGGTGCACTACCAATCTGCACACCTATGTGACCTCCCCAAGCCATAGCCAAGTTTTCCTCTACCAGAGGATCCTTCTCAACAGCTACCTCCATTGTCTTCGGCTTGAAGACTCGGAATCCTCCACTGATTCGGGCATTTAAGCCCCTGACAAAGTGTTGTACAAGAATTGATTCATCATTGCCGATTCCCGCATACTGCTTGAGCTCATAGAATCGACGCTCGTACTAGTCAATTGACATTGCCATTTTTCTTAACTCATGAAATTCATCTTCTCGGCGCTGCCTCCAGTGGTCTAAGAGGAAATAGGCTCTAAATCTCTCCAAAAATAATTCCCAAGTCACCATACTGATGTCTAGGTGCAGTTTTTGTTCTTCCAGTCGCCACCATGTAGATGTGAAGTCTCTAAGGTGCATAATGGCACACCTAGCCCGAGTATTACTACCATAAGGATGCATCGCAAAGCAACGATCCAAGTCTATCAACCATGTTTCTGCCTCAAGTCCTCCACTAACACCATCAAAAGTGGGAGGATGAGCTCTCAAAAGATCCCTCATGTGACCGACCACTACGACATCCTGCTCTACTGATATTTCTTTCCGCCTAGAAGACCTCTCCCTTTCTCTCTCTACTTGTTGCTCCCCTTTTGGCCTAGGGCCTAAACGACCAAGCACCTCCTCCAACGACTGTTGTAACTGCATTCCATCTATTCCCAGGTGTTTTGAATTTGGGCCTCCTCCTAAATGATTTTGAGACCCTTGTTGTTCCTCACATTCTGATTCGTAGGAACTTTGTGATGGAGTACTTTCATGGTTGGCTCTACGGCCACCACCACGGCCATGACCTCAACCCCTTGGCATGATCCTGTGCCACATTGGAGGGGAACACAATTAAATTCAAGAGTTGAGCACAAGATTAACATAGTGGACTCAAACTACCTAGAGTACCCAAAGTTGTAAACCTTGCTCTGATACCAAAGTTCTAACAACCCGCCGTGTTAACCCCAAAGGACAACAAAATAATGCACAATTTTTTTTTTTGAAAGAGAAACATTACATAAGATGATTGTGAACATACATTATATAAGATGATCATAATATACATTATATGACAAAACTTATCTAGTCCCTTGGGGTTACAGGGTTGCATTACACGTAAACCTCCCCAACCAAAACATCGTTAAAGATAAAGCCTAGAAGTTAACAATAGAAGCATACATTCACAAGATAACATTATCATACAACCATCCATAAGCAATAGCGATGAAAAAGATACATCATTCTATTACAATTCAATTCATAGTTTTAATATTACAATTGTGGAGCATATTTCCACAGATACAATACATCAGGAATACATTACAACATTACATAATGCTTCCCTTATAATGACGGGAAGAGTACATCAAGTACAAGAATAATTACATCAATGAAGAATAAGGTACAAAGCGTAGAATAGTCTTCAACCAAGTGAAGCTCTGGAAATTCTGCGTCTGCTTCCGCATCACGAACACAAACTGGGAACCCAATGGGAAGCATAGCATGTTCCACCCGACCGCGTGGACCTGAAGGTCCACCCCCCGTGCTAGAAGTGACAAGAAAGACCCATGACCAAGACAAACAAGTAGAACGACCATAAGACCACACCACAAGAGTGACCAAACATAACAAGCAACACTCTCAATGACTACTTACAAGGTGACTGCTTCCAGAGGAATACAAAGGGAAAATCAAGGGATACTATGGGAGAGTGTCATCACACGGTCCTAATCCTAACTACCTCTCAACAAGCGTCGGCTCCCATCTATGGTTATCCTGGCTACCTCACACTAGGCGCCGGTCCCATAGGGTGACTCATGCGGGACCACTAGCTTATCATGAGGACAAGGTAGCGATCTTGCCGACCATGGCCTTCTCAGCTCACCCTTAGTCTGTGGAAGCACTAATGGCGAGGGCGAGGTATCTTATTTATCTTTAGTTTATGTATCCTACCCAAACCCATTAGTACATTTTGTTAGGTTTTCACTTATTTAACCAACTCTTCAATGGGTTATCTAGGCCGCCCCTTTGTGCGCCGGCCCCCCTGGAGAGCCACTCTCCCTAATAGCCCTAAAAAAAATCTAAGTCATCAAGGGGTGTACCAAAACAGAAAGAGCACTAAAACCACAAAACCAGTGTACCTACGAGGCATGAACCATCTCGCCAAAGCCATTTACAAAGACAATCCTGATACAAGGTTTCACCCACACATGAAACTCAAAATCAATAGTAAGATCAAACTTATTATAATGATTAAACTGTGGAAGTTCAACATGGAACAAGACTTTCCTTAGCCTTTGGAAGCCTATAGGACAACCTACCCTTACACTCCCCGAAGAGTAACACAATGACATGGGTTCCCAACATGATCTCACAACAAGTCCAAACACATAATCTATTCCAAACGGAAATAAAGCAAATGAATGATGAAACCGATCATGGGGCATAAATAAAATTAACTTCTTAATCTACTGACACATTCCATGTAACAAATAAATATTAATCGCTACACCTCTTTGTACAAGCAATTGAATACTAATTGAACAACTAAGGGATTATGCAATTCATATACACATACACAATCAGGACTTAATCAGAAATTGAAGTATATGTATAAACTAAAATGAAAACGTTCTACAAATTAACTAATTTTAAATAAGGTTTACAAATATTTTGCTCACATAAGTAAATAAATTACCGAGAAACTAAATATTAAAATAAATATGTTTTTAAACTAAATATATGTATAAATTAAAATTAAAATGTTTTACAGATTAAAAATAAGGTTTACAAATCTTTTGATCACATAAGTAAATAAATTAAGAAACTAAATATATGTATAAATTAAAATAAACTAATTTAAAATAAGGTTTACAAATCTTTTGCTTACTAAGAACCGAAATATATTGTAAAAATTAAAATAAACGTTTTAAGATTAAAAATAAGGTTTACAAATATTTTGCTCACATAAGTAAATAAATTACTGAGAAACTAAATATTAAAATAAAAACGTTTTTACATATTAACTAATTTAAAATAAGGTTTACAAATATTTTGCTCACATAAGTAAATAAATTACTGAGAAACTAAATATTAAAATAAAAACGTTTTTACAGATTAACTAATTAAAATAAGGTTTACACAGACTAACTAATTAAAATAAGGTTTTACAAATATTTTGCTCGTATAAGTAAATAAATTACGAGAAATTAAATATTAAAATAAAAACGTTTTTAGAGATTAACTAATTAAAATAAGGTTTACAAATCTTTTATTCACATTAGTAATATTTAATTTCAATCTATAGATTATATCTATAATGATAAAAATAGTTAGTTTTAGTAAATAGAATTCTTTCGATTTAATTTAAGTGTAAATATACAACCTTATTGTGATATTATTGCTAGTATCAATATATCACCATCCCCAAACAAAAGATCATAATAAAATTTTATTTATACTAAAATTTAGGCAACATGGGGTACTATAACCAATTCATGAAGAACAAATGAGTAGCTATTATTTAGCTAATTACCCAAAAATATGTGAAAATTAAATCAATTAGGGATAGTTAGACTAGTAAATAAAATAATAAAGTTAGAAAGAAGAATGCCCCTAAAAGAAAATTCAGTACCTTTTACGAGGAGGGCATAGTACTATTTAATTTTATTTTTTTCCTAAATTTTTTGATTGTATTTTACAGTTCAACAGGTTTTCTACAGTTCCAGAGGCATAATTATAAAGGAGTTATTTAAAATACAATAAATGACCAACCTGAATTAGGCACTTGCCAATGGGGATGGAGAGCTGGGTTGTTTTCAAATGCTTCCCGACTGTGATATTTTTGCTCGCTTCCACTTCTTACCAGACCACATGTAGGTTAAATTTTTTTTACCTTCTCCAATATGTATCTCCTTGTTGTTTATCAAAAATTTCCCCAAATAAATTAAGAAATGCTCTCTCTAACTACGGACAATAATTTTCACCCTATTTTTAATACTTTACCGATTATCATATTTCGCACTATCTAATTTAATTAAATCATTACTATTTCATAATTCCCTTAATTATTATTATTATTATTTTAAATAAAAAATTATCCTCCTAGATATAATATGCATTAAATCTATTTTGATATTTTAAATTTGTAAATAAACTCAATTAAATTTAAAATAAATATTATTTATAAATACAAATTTATACTTTATTACGTTTTTCATCTTTAATAAAGGAATACTATTATAAGCTATTAAATTATTATCCTCTTTTAATTAATTAATTAATAATTAATTAATAAAATACTCTTAATAATTTAACAATTTGATTTAATATTTTAATTAAATCATGTTAGAACTATGAGCAACATAACCCAATCAACACCCAAACAACAATGAATCTTGACCATGCAAAATAATTGAAACACATTAATTAACCAATTAATTCGAATGACAAAATAGATCAACATTAAATGACCAATTAAAACGAACGACTCAAACAAAACAATACCAAGACAAGAACAAGGTCACAAACAAATGACGATGTCAGACATAGTGGTGGGGTGACGGACTAGGACGAAGATATTTTCTTGTCAAATCCTTAAACCACATCATATCCATTGGGTATGTTGGGCACGTTCAGACCCGATGGTGCGGGTGGAGTCGGTGCCCAGTACCTACAATCCTGCATAAAACCAAGTGTCAAAAGAACATATATATTTCATGCCAAACACACCCTGAGAGAGAATTGCAGTGTAGCAGGGTGCTCACGGATGAGCGATGCAACACTGTCCCTCTCACCCGACTCTCAAACAATTAACACATCATCATAAACATCATGAAGTGAGCATTAATCAATTTATGTAACCACACAATATTGCATAATCAGGTAGAGATGAACACCATGCATCATTATATCATCAACATCATAAAACAGTATCATGTGCACCAAACAAAACACACAAGTTAAATAGGTGAAACAATCACTATCGAGGCCTTGAGTATGCATCAAAACATAAACAGTATCATAAGAGTAGCAGTAACACGTGAGGCACTACAAACAAGGTGTCTCATTTCCTTAATTAAAAAGAAATTGCAACAATAAGCAAAAAAGGTACCTCTTAAGATATGGGTCGTCCACCATCATAGATGTCATTTAAAAACAATGCTTTCATACTTGATTTACCCCCATATATGAAAATACATTTAGTGGTGATGAATAACTATTATCCTCATTTGACCTAGTGATTGACAAACGAGCCATACTCTCGAAGGATGTAGCTCTAGTACAAATATCTTAAATGCATTTATCTAAAAAATGTTGAGAGATAGCAATCTTTGGGTGTTTTATTTACTTAAAGAGTCATTTCATTTTCCTTTACAACTATTTAAGAATTATTTTATTTTATTTAAATTTTTACTTTATTTTATTTTTATTTGATGAGCCATTTTTATTTATTTAAAATAGTTATTTTGTTTTGCTTTAAAAGTACCGAAGAATTATTTTATAGTTATTTTATTTTATTTACATAAGAGTTATCTTATAGTTTTAATTTTATAACATATATTTGAATTATGATTTAGCTTTTAATTACACACAAAATGATGCCAATAGTGGTATAGTATGATGGTTAAGTTGTTGAGGTGCTGTTCTTCTCATCAAGGTTCAAACCCTTCTGTGGTGTTATTGTTGAATGTTTAAATTATGGACGGGTCCCCATTTGTGACCTCACTGGTTCATAGCTCTTGATCAAAAGCAAAAATTGACAAATACGATTTGATAGACAAGTACTAAAGCAAGTAAAATGATTCTCAAATAGAAAGTGAGTACATTTTCCACAATTGATGTGTCACTAATTTTTTATGGAATTTAAGAGGTATGATTCATACGAATCGAATCCAAGAGAAGATGAGAAGTCACACTTGACCTCTTCATTTTGCATAATTATAACATCGTAGGTAGGTTTGAGTCTTGAAAGAATTCAGAGAAGAAGAATTCAACTAAAGAGTGGTGGCAGATTTGACAGCTAAAAAGAATGGCTAGAAAAGGTATCTCATATCTCTATGCTTATTTTATTTTTGAGTAATAACAATCAAGTAGACAAACAATTACCAGTACCATATGATTTTGCTGTGTTTTCAAGTATAAAAAACCTTCTGTTATGTTGCAAACTTTCTGTGGTTTATTTCTTATTTCCAATTCTTAACAGTCTGAGAGTCCTCTATTTTCATGTGGGCTTTTGACGTAGCACAATAACATCAATTTTGATTTTTATTAACATCTATAATAAACCAGATAAATTGCGGATCAATTCCAGAATATATAAGATCGTGGTGAGACCATATTGCTGCTCCTGAAAATGGTAATGGAGCGGTCGATATATGTCCAATAAGTTGGTGCAGAACAGCTCCTAAATTATCGCATCGCTAGGTTAAATTGAATTCACAATGTCATTGCAAGCAGGTTCACACATATGAACTCAATTTAAGTTCAATCATTGTTTTAATATTTTTGCTCCAAGATCTGCTTAAATATGGAAAAGATAGAATCATCATCCACTATGTTATAGTCTTCATTGTTTAATGCTATTGATCCAATATCTGCTCAAACATCTCACAGATAAAATTATCTGCCACTAAAAAATGGTCTTTATTGTTTAACAGTGTTGCGCATCATCCATAACATGGACAGAATTATCATCCCTAACATCTAATTTTCTTTTGTGCGAGCGCCCAAAAGGCTGAGCGTTTGTATAGGGCACAATAGAACTCGTTGCTATACTAAGATATGCTGCCCTTCTTGCTTCTTCCCAATACTATATCTTAGACTCCCTCGCTCTACACGTACTAGATCTACAGCTGTTACTTAAATTGTATCTCGGGTTCTATCGTAAACAGTAAATACTTTCATGTTATCCCTTTCCTAGGCAGTTTGCGCTGTGAATTAAGTCATTATACTGTGTGATCATCAAATTATGTTATTGTTGATCAAAAACTTTCAATGGTAGCAAAGAACAATTGAGTTTTGATATGATTCATAATACTCTCATGAAACTCTCTAATAAACATGACATCAAGATTCCAGGCATAAGAAGCGACCCAAAGCAATTGCCCTAGGGTTATGAGTAGAAAATGGCAAGTCTGAATACTTTATGGATTAGAAAGATAGAACTGGCAGTGGCAATTTAGCTGTTCAGCATGCTGCAAGTAAAAGCTTCATTAAAACCTTTACAAAAATTTTAAAAACAAATTGCCCTCTTCTTTTTTGTATGCATCATGAAGCTTTAAAAGGATTGCATAAACAGGGCAGTGAATAAACACCTATGTTGATCCAATAAGCAAATGCACAAATATTCCAAAATCTTAAATAACTACAACAGTAAAATTGAGCAAATTCATAAACACGGTAGATGACGAAGAAGGAAGCACTCAGTGGCTTCAGGATGTTCTTGGAAAAACATTCATAAGATTAATTATTTATTATTCCATAATTATTATTATTACGTAAAATTATTTGGTAGATCATTGTTGCATCTTGTATCTATATGGTAGTACTGTAAAACAAAAGATATAGAATACTGGACATTTATGCGATTCTTACAATGTTTTTCTATATTCAAGGAAAAAGAAACATGAATGAGCAGCACATCAAAGGTTTGCAGTTCTTTTACAACTAATGGATAGATGAAACATGTTGACAAGAGGGCTTCCTTTGAAATAAATTTTGAAAGCAAGTTCTAACTCTATTGGTCCTTTTTGAGTGGATTAATCTTTCATCTAAATTTTATATTGAGCTCTTCAAGAATAAGCTAACTCATAGTTCGTTAGAGCTGCCAACTGGCCAGGAAAGTGAAATTGTGTATTTTTGTTTCTGGAAGTTTCCAGGAGTTTAGATCATACTACATCCTCTCTTCTGTGTTCCCATATGTTCACCATTCTCTTTTCAGACCCCATAAGCGAAAATCTTTAGTTGAGAAAACTTCATTCATATTTATTTCCCATTCTGGAAGTAAATTCTCCAGCAAACGGGTTTTAACTGTGTAAGGTACTATAGAAATGACATTAGCAACTATAAATAGCTCTTGATATCAGTGGAGGATTTGATGTCCAAGTATTGGTGTGCATCAGTAGGATCGTGGAAAAAAGTTTGTTACAATGCCTTGAAGCCAATTTGACGTATAACTTGTTAAAAGTGTAGAAGATTAAACACCATTGCTTTGTTTTTGAAAATGATCCAGATGCATGCTACACCTTAATTCGTTTATCACAAGTTTTCACTTAAGAATTGGGCATAACAGTAAAAATTTCAATATATATTCATTGTAGTAACACTTAACACTTGCAACGAGAGACCTGACAAAGGAAGTGATATCTTTATATGAACTCGGAGGCTCTGCCAGTCATGAAAATACAGGAAGGAAGACTGCTAAACTTAGAAAGCTACCAAATCTAGAGTGGAAAAGAAAACTTGAAAGGCTTGACATGCAATGACAAATTGCATGAAAGGCTTACCTCGTATATTTACAAAGCATAGAACAGCAAAAGGGTTATTTACAACAACATACAACATAATGGAGGAAATGAACTAAATCCCTATTTTTATCTACAGTCTGCACCTCATTTTGACATCATGCCATCAAGGAAGATTGCTACAAGCATTATCATATTCTGCTGCATTTCAAAAGTATTTCCTGCTTTCACAAATTACAAAATATTGTCCCCAAGCTTTAGCTAAACTGAGAAAGAGCTGTCATTTCTGGAAATACATAGGAGCACAAATTCTCAGCTAGTATGGCAACATGTAATCCCATAATGAGCATGAAGCCAAAATGAAAGGAATGCACATATATCGTGGGCATGTGTACCACAGGCACCGCGTAGGTATACACGAATTTTTAGAGGGTTGCTAATAGTCAGAGACTGTTATTACGTTATTCCTTGAAATGCAACCTCAAAACATGATTTCTAATACCTAATAGCGTTAAGAAACCAATGAAACCTGGACATTAATAGAATTCAACCTTCATGTAATGTTCCTTGCAGAGTGTGACCAATTTATAGTAGCCCTTGCAAGACTATCAATCGGATCAATGCATTTTTTAAGAAGTGGGTCATCTGGAGCTAAAAGGGAATGCATATCATAAGATGCAAGAACCACCATACTTACAGCTCTCACCAAAAGAACCTGTAATGCAATTCTCAATAAAATTCTTGCCCCTTCCATGTCCTTCCTATGTAATGCCCCAAGGGCTGGCATCACTACATGCTCCATGGTTGCTTTATCAGGTACAACAACCTCAAAACCCTGCAGTTGATCACCATCTAATATAAGTTAAATGTTCCATTTATCGGAAAGAATAAGTAGCTAACCAAACACTACTGTGCTACAATTCTTCAAAAGTAGAGAGCATAGATTCTGTTTTCTACCAGAGGACACCTTTGGTTAAAAACATTATGAAATGCTATTGTCTACGGAACTAAAATTATTATCAAGGAAACCTCCAGGAAGCTTATAGACTTTTTAACAAACTCAGTTTTGTATGGTTTCAGTGAAAACAAGCCATCTCCTTTGTAATATTTTCTATGTTGGAGACTTTGGCTTGAATAAAGATCCTAGGCTGCAACCTTATCAAAAGACTCAAACTTGGGAAAAACTCCTAAGCTGGCGAGTAAGAATTGGCTGTTACCTTGCAAAAACTGGATAATAACAATTGACTAAATACCAACTCAAACCACTTTAGCTAATACTAAATTATGAAATCTGGTCATTAATTTTGATGTCAAAATTGTAATTGTTTGAAATAGGGTGATAACTTGAAAGTTACAATCCACACGCCTAAAGGACTTGCAAGGCTCTTCATCAAATGAACAAGTAGCTTAATGGCACAGCAGCCAAAACGGTAAGTTCTGGGTGCAGTTATTACTCTTTCCGATCTTTCAACATGTTATTGGTTGACATCTAAGTCCTCAGCTAAAGTGTTTCTTGAAATGGAGCATTGGAAGTAATCTACACTTCTAAAGAGAACTTGAATGGGTTACCTTCAGATGTCCAAGTAGCTTAGTGGTAGAGCAGCCCACCAAGCACCGGGAGGTGCTCAATGCAAATCCCTGCACAAACAATCTTCTACCATAACTCATAAAAAAGTTACTCTGCTCAAGTTCACTCAACTCCAGGCTTGCGAGTGAGAGTTAAGCACTTAGAAGTGACAAACTATACTACAGAGTCACAGACAGACATGAATTGTGCAAGTTGCTTAGCATTAGAGCAACCCACTGAACATTGTCAAATGCACAGATACTTCTAAAGCACTTCAAGAGAGGGTTCGAAACCTAAGTAAGTTTAGGTTTCCAACATAAATTAATAAAAAACTAACTCTGCTCGATTTCCGAGAGAACTGATTCTAAATTCAAAGTTCTTGGCTACTTGGAAAGGGTATTGTAACCGTGGAACGGGTTAGATGTTATCATGTATTGTCTACAACATTGTTACCTAATAGAATCCAACGATAGTATTTGCCTCGGTTAATCTTATAACATCTAACAAAGGGACGCGATGGAAAGTGTGTATTGCAAAATGACCAAGGCAATTGGTTGGTTAGTATTGGCCTGTCTAATCTTTCAAAAATGATTGAACAAGAATTTGTCCTGCTTGTTATTGCAGATGACTGACTCAAATATGATGAGATAAATCAGATATCATCATGTATGTGACTGCCTACTTTAAAGGGCATTTGTAGCCACTGGATGGATTTGATGTTATCTACTCTGCCATCCAATAATCCAGCACTGCCCAGCGCAAAAACTCATCATGTATGTGACTGCCTACTTTAAAGGACATTTGCAGCCACTGGATGGATTCGATGTTATCTACTCTGCCATCCAATAATCCAGAACTGCCCAGTGCAAAAACTCACCTATTCTCAGTAACTCATCTCTGAAAGACCATAATGACTATGAGATAAATAAGATCTCATCATGTATGTGATTGCTCACTTTAAAGAGAAGTTGTAACCACTGAATGGATTTGAGGTTGTCATGCATAGGGTAGAACTCCGTTATGGCCAATAGAACTCTTAAGGATAATAAGTTTTCACTGCCTGGTGAGTTTATAATCCAGAACTGCCTAGTGCAAAATCTCACCTATTCTCAGTAACTCAACTCGGAAAGAACATAATGACTATGAGATAAATAAGATATCATCGTGTATGTGATTGCCTACTTTAAAAAGCAGTTGTAGCCACTCAGTGGATTCGATGTTATCATATATAGAGTAGAATTCTGTTATCCAGTAGAACTCATAAGGATAATAAATTCCCACTGCCTGGTGAGTATATAATACAGAACTGCCCAGTGCAAAATCTCACCTATTCTCAGTAACTCAACTCAGAAAGACCATAGTGACTATGAGATAAATCAGGTCTATGATTGCCTACTTTAAAGAGCTGTTGTAACCAGTAGATGTATTCGATGTTATTATGTATAGAGTAGAACTCTGTTATCCAATATAACTCTATAATAAGTTTTCAATGGTGAGTGTAAAATTCAAAAGTGCCCAGAGTAAAAGCTCGCCTATTCTCACTAACTCAACTACCCAGATGCAACCTTTTAGGAATCACCGTGAGCTATTCACAAAACTCACATGCAAAACTTCTAGACACTATCATGACCTATACTCAAAATCCAAAACTGAATCCTTTTTCTAGATTCATCGTGCAAACCCTCGATGCAAGCTTGTTTAATTTATTCTAATTCTAAATTTCAGCTGAATTTCCAATTCCGTACACCGTAAACGCTGTTGGAAGTTCAATTCACCCTTCAACAAATTAGCTGACATTTTGGGCTTTGGGCTTTGTATTCTATAACCCTACTAGACGCTTTTCTACTTGGTACAAATTTCCAATCCCATATAGAAAAATATAACGTTTTAGATTAAAATTATAAGCTACACCCCAAAGTAGCTTCTACTTAATTGGACCCAAAATAAGGGGTAATGAAAGGTGGGATTAAAAAACGTCACCTGTTTCCTAAGCTTGTCCTGATAAAACCCAGCTTTCATGGTGTTCTCGGTCCCAAGAAGGCCAATCTTGACATTGCTTCCCGTCTCGATGGGCCTGAGATTCGCTTGCTTGAGCTCCTGCGCCACGCAATCGCCCATATGCAGAAAAGGAACTGAACAAATCTGTGAGAGCTCCTCATACCACGCATGTGAAACATGGCAAGGCATAACAATACAACACGCCCCGGCGCTCTCAAGGAACATAATTTTCTCCTTGAGAACATTAGAAACACGATCCCCTTTCTGTCTGGAGGACCGCAGTTCGATCCCCAAACTGAGCTCCTGTTTCAGCTGAGGATCACAGCACAGCAACACAGGCAGGCTGCTTTCTTCCGATTGTACAGAGCTCTGCTCGAAGAGCTTTCTCATGAAGTCCGCTGTCGACAGATCGGAAGCGCCCCCGATAATCCCCACCGTGTTGGGTTGATGGAGCACGCGGCTCGAATCCGATACCAGTTGTGCAGAGCAGCGATTGGCACCAGTAGCTGTTTTGTCGCTCTCTTCTTCTGTCTCAGGTAACAGAGAAGATTGTATGGCAGATAGTATGAGGGCATGGCCTTTTACTCCTCCCCCTCCTCCTTTCAGTTGGAAGAAGAGATGCTTCTTCTTCTTCTTCTTGTGGTTGGTGAGAATCGATCTGCAGCCCTGCTGTTGGTCAGTAGTGTTGCAGATCGAAGATGGCCAATGCAGTGCAGTCATAGGAATGCATTGCATGGTCATGATCCCATTAAAGAAGCGCCGCCCAACTTTACAATTTGCCTTGGACTGTATTATATTACGCTGTGAATCACGGTACCGTACTGATATACAGAATTTTTTTAATTTCTGAAGATTGATAGGTAACTGCCTGCCTAAGAAGAATGCCTATCTGGCAAGTGTATGGGAAACAGAATTCAAAAATCTCTAATCATTCTGGAAAAACAACTATGTCGCTTCTGCTCGTCTGTGTGAACATAGAATATGGAGGGTACAATAATTTGTGGAGATATATAGATAAAGAAATACCTCTAGTATCTACTAGGATTTGGTCTGATTAAGGCCTTTTTTTTAATATTTTTATCATTAGTGGTCACATGGGATGAATATGATTTGAGAGATATATCCTTGGGTGTTATGAGGGTCTTTTTCCTTATGATGTGGGGATGATCCTCGAATCAACACCCCCAAGGAAATTTGTAAATTTTGTATCAACCCCTTACCTACATGTTGATTTGAAATTGCGCTCTTTAGGATTTTTATTTTTATTTTTTGAGAAAGTAAATATAGTACTTTAAGGTATATATAAAGTCATGTTGATCAATCATTGCATATTTATGTTTTTATGTCAAAAGTTATTATGTGTAATGTTTGGTGAATAAGTTATTTATATGTGTTCATCAATCGTATATAATAACATCTTTAGGTGTTACTAATTTTTAAGAATTGTAATAGTGAAATTTGTAGGACGCAACTAATCTCCCGACAAAACGCACCTATGTACATACAAAAACACTTAAAAACATACATATAAACATAAATAACATGATGAGACGACATATTGAGGGGCCCGCCAGACGGATGGTAAAAGTGATGAAATCGACAAATGGGAGGAAATGTCACGGCGAGGAAAGCGATGAGATAACGACAACGCCGGCTCGTTTTTCCTGCCCCTTTGAATAACGTCAGCATTTTTTGCCTTCACGAGAAGCTATCCATTCACCACGATTGGGAAGGGGAGTTGACATGATTAAGACGTGTTTTAAATTGTAACAAGTGTTGTTATTGGAAAACACTATGTGTTGTGGGTTTTCTCATTCTGCAAGTTGAAAGGGAAAGGTTGGAGAGCAAGGGGGCGCAATTGCAAGTGGGGGAGACGACCAACCAAATTGAGGTGAGGGGTTTGTAACCAATTGGGTTGGTACTTGTAAAGGGTTTGAAAACATTATGTGGGTTGTTGTTTTTAAAGGTTTTTAAAATATTAAGTGGGTTGCAAGTTTCGTAAAACTCGGTGTTTTGCAACCTGGAATTTTAGAAAATAGTATGAATTTCTTGAAAAGCTTTTGTTATTGAGATCGTAAGAATGTAATGAAATGCACTGTTTTATAAACACCCAGTGTTTTCCAACAACCATTAACATTTTGTGTTGTCAGCTTTTTCATTATGTAGGTTGAAAGCAAAAGGTTGGAGAGCAGAGTTGCAAGTGGGGAGACGAAAAACTAATAGAAGTGAGGTGAGGTGTTTGTAATCGATTGGGTTGTTACTTCTAAAGGGTTTTAAAACATTATGCGGGTTGTTGTTTGTAAAGGGTTTTCAAATATTAAGTGGGTTGCAGGTTTCGTAAAACCTAGTGTTTTGCAACCTAGAATTTTACAAAACAGTATGAATGTCTTGAAAAGATTTTGTTATTTAGATCGTAGGAATGTAACAAAAGGCACCATTTTGTAAACACCCAGTGTTTTCCAACAACCATTAACACTATGTGTTGTCGCCTTTTTCATTCTACGGGTTGAAAGTGAAAGGTTGGAGAGTAGGGGGTGGATTTAACGGAAGTGAGGTGAGGGGTTTCGAACCGTTTGGGTTGTTAGTTGTAAAGGGTTTTAAAACATTGTGTGGGTTGTTGTTTGTAAACGGTTTTCAAACATTAAGCGGGTTGTTGTTTGTTTAAAGGGTTTTCAAACATTAAGTGGGTTGCAAGTTTCGTAAAACCCAGTGTTTTGCATCCTAGAATTTTACAAAATAGTATGAATGTCTTGAAAAGATTTTGTTATTTAGATTGTAGGAATGTAATGAAAGACAACATTTTATAAACACCCAGTGTTTTCCAACAACCATTAACACTCTGTGTTTCATCACTTTCAACAAGTTTATTCATTATTGTCAATAATGGCAAGAAATCGGTGTTCTTGCTATTTGTAATGCACACCTACATATACTGGCTTAAAAACCACAAGGGCTTGGGTATGTTGTGATGTGGGTTTCATTTTTATAAACACCTAGTGTTTTCCACTACATTGCATTGCACATCTTTCAAACTGAAAGCATTGCTTTACATTGCCTACCTAATAAGTAGATGTTGATAGATGACAAAATTTAAACTACAATATAGTTTTTTTACAAAGTCAACCTAAGCAATTATGTAGTTACTTCACATTGCATAACTAATAACTAGGAGTAGCTGCCAATTGCATTTGCTTGTCATGGCATTCCATGAGACCACATTTGTTTGAGGCATTTTTTTAAACAGTTCACTACCTTGTCTATGCTACCACATTTTTAATATATGTTTGTCAAATAATTTTATCAAACAGTTCACTGCGTATCAACTAGAGAGACTTGGATGCCATTGAAAGCACTAACCACTATAAGGGTGAGAATCCCTAAAAGCTTCCACAATGAATGTAGGTAAGATTTAAAAATCATACTACAATATTGCTTAGCAAAAACATGCATTCAAACCAAACTAGCCTTTGTCACCCTCTCCAACTCAAAATTGCAATGATTCTTTTATTTTCCTAATGTTCTCAACATCAAGGAACTATTAATTTGACCTTTGGGGGTTAGTAATTGCTTTATTTATAGTATTAGTGCAATCACTTGAGAGTGGTTACCTCATAAAGTTATAATGTTATGACACCATTTGATCATCAATAAAATGTAAGTGGAAATTTATGAAAACTATACAAATTAAGGAAAATATAGTAACCATTAAATAAATAGAAAATAGCATACAAAAAAACATCAACAATAAAGTTTATTGTCACCAAAAATAAATATTGCATCATGAAGGATCTTTTAATAGAAACCTTAAATGGAACTTTATCTAAATGAGTAAAGGCACATATTTTCCACTTTGTTGCATCAACTGAAATTCTCAACAAAAGGAGGCCATTCCCAAGTTGATACAAGAATACAAACACCAACCCATTGATTGTAATGAAGAGAATCCCAGAGACAACACATTGAAATTATCAAAAACTCATTTTTTATAGGTGGAAACAATTTCTATTACTAATGTGAACACTAATTAGACTGTGGAGATAGAGAACAAAATTGACAATAAATTGAAAAATAGAGAACAATTAAAGTTTTGAGATTTTCACAGGTAAACATATTGAATTGTATATCCAAATTCAACTGTGTTTATCCCTCATTTGATTTTAGATGTTTCAGGTCTAATTTATAGAGAACTCTTCAGAGAAATTTGGATCATATGATAAGCGAAATCCTTGAAGATGGGTCTAGAATTTAGATTAAAAGCATCAAAAATCAAATGATGATAAAACAAAAATAAACCTAGATAAATTATTCAAAATAGATAATAATGTTACTCATCGATGAAGAGGTAAAAGTGAAAATACGATCTCATTGACATTAATAAATAGTTTTGCAGTTGAATCCTTGAGTACAAAAGTAAAAAGTAAAACAAAGAAATGTTAACAAAACTAGGAACAAGATTGAACCTTCGAAGACCTAATTACATATTATTCAAGTCTTAATGGAGATGAAGAGGAGCTATTGTAGAAGATAAATAATTTATCTTTTGTCACTTCAAATTATTTGCACCACCATCAAGCATCAATGTAATCTACAAGTATTAGCACCAAATTGATCTGATGTTGCCCTCGCCTAGCATTAACTCTAATGATGGTACTAGAACCTATGTTATATTGAGTGAATTGCTAAAGGCTTCACAATTCTTTTTGATAGTAAATCCAACCAAGGTTTCCATAATGTCACCTCAATCAGTAGCCACTCGAGAAGCAATCACCCCCATCGTGCAAAATTGATAAACCAAGTAGGAAAAAATCTTCTAAATTTGACAGTTGGTGGAGCAATTATCTTAGTAAATTATCTGATCTACTTCAACAAATTTGTTGATGGTTGTAGCATAGTTATATTTTTCTCCACAACTACAATCAAGGTCTGATTCCTCTATATAGAGTTGTTCAGTAGAAACTAGTTCATTTTGTAAAGGTGGAAATTTTGGACAAAGAAGCTCCACATGAAAATATAAAACAAACGCACATCAGAGGCAAGATTAGGCTTAGTAGCACTACACACCACTTTCTTGGTGATGGTCTATGGTCTATGGTCTATGGTCTATGACTATAAGAAGAGGTGTGACCTTATTTGTGCATGAATCTTTCTATCTACACACATAAGAAGACAATTTCCAACCTTGTATTGGTGTGGACGAATATTTTGACCATGGTGTTGCTTGTCTAAAATATGTAATGGACTTCTTGTTTAATGTGTTGAATCTACTCAATGAATTTGGCTTCTTTCTTAGACTTCTTTCTGAGCTGAGTTAGATTCTTTTGTTGATCAAGTACAAGGTAAGACACATCAACAAGTTCAAAAAGACATGAAATGAGATGTGTCAAACAAAATAATTTTTTTTTCTTTCTATGTGCATTGCTATCTAGAGGTGTACACTCTAATAGGACATGCCATCATTTTCATCCACCACTTATGTTTGGACATGAGTCCAAGGATGAAACAATATTGATGTGGTCAACATTACATTCAGTACAAACCAAATGTTCTTCCAAGAAGTGCTCAAGAATCTAGTATCTCTATCAAAAACTATTTATACACCACTACAAAAATATAATCATGACCTAGCCAAAAAATCTACCATAAAAGGCATTCGGCTTCAACTAGCAAAATGATTATAAGATCAAATTTTGAGATTACTGGGACAAAGAATTCGTCAAAAGCCCATGCTTTGTTCTCCAAATTATGAATGTATTTGTCTAGATGTACAATCTCATGAAAGTATTTTTCATAAATTTAAACACTGAGATTATAGTTAGCATATTATTAGTCATCTTTCAATTGAATTTGTTAAGGCAATTCACATTGGTGCCTGGGCTTCTTTTAAAAGACCAATTATAGAAATAGTGCATTTATATCAATCTCTTCGAGCTTGAAAAAAATAAAATCTATAACCACAATGTCTCTTATAGAAAAAATAGAAGAGTGATAATTGCAAATGGGGACCCCCTAACAAAATTTTGTTATAGAATGGGAAACACCTTATTTAACAAGCAATGCACTTTGGCTCATAGATATATCTTGTCATCTTCAGTAGATGTATCAACAATATATTCTGAAACTATACCCACAACTATAGGGAACTCCACCTATGCAACCGAGTACTATTCTCAAAGATATTAATTCCTTCATACTATTATATAAATGCCTAGTGTTTTCCAACAACCAATTACACACAAATTGTATGATTGTAATCAAAACCTTTACCTATTTAGACAGTTCGAATGCAATGAAGGGCGCCATCAACATTTATAAGAACTCTTAGGTAGACTAGAAATGGCGTTTCAATTTCTTCATATGATGGTAAAACCATAGCAACACAAATATTTTGGGGAAAAAAATGGGCAAACCTAATGTATATGATTTTTTGAGAATACCAAGGAAAAATCAGATTTTAAAAAAAATCGTAAAAATTTGTTGAACAAGATATAAAAACTTCTTTTTTGAAATTGAAAGGCATTTCCATAGCATAGAGATATAAAGAGCAAATAAAATAAAGAGTTTAACTAATGAATTGTAGAAAATAGATTTTTGTAGTTTATATGCATATCACTGATTACATTACATTGCACATCTTTCAAACTCAAGGCATTACTTCATATTGCATAACTAATAACTAGATGTTGAGAGATGACAAAATTTTAACTACAATATAGTTTTTTACAAATTCAACCTAAACAGTTATGCAATTACTTCACATTGCATAACTAATAACTAGGAGCAGTTGTAATGCCCCGCCAAGCAACCCCAAAGGATACTAATACATCTAACATTTATGGCACCAATTTTTTTTAAAAAGTACTAACATACATCATAATAATCATATATCACATGAAATGAAAGTAAACATGAACTACATATAACAAATCCCTCGGGTTTACATGACTGCATTACTTTTCACAACAACATCATTACATCACATGAAAGGTAAGTATACACCAATAACCATAAGATAACATGAACATGGACAATACATTAATCAAGGATTACAATATTACAATGCCGCTTCCCAACATGAATGGGGAAGATACATTAAAATGGAATGATAAATTTGAAATGAAGGAGTACAAAGCTGCAATACTGGATCCAACTTTGGTTCAACTTAGGAGTCACTGCAAGGTACAATTTCGCACTTCTTGATCAACGACTAGGGACCCAATGGGGTGCATAGCACGTTCCACCAAACCACATGGACCCTAAGGCCCATCCCCCGTGCAAAGAGATGACAAGAAGGACCCCCAACGAAAACCATCAAACGAAACAAGGATACAAGACTTCACAACAAGAACCACAATAACATAAGGCAATCTCCAGCGCAAGATATAACCAACACAAGATGTTCCCAACATAAGAATTAACCAATAAAGCATCAACATACAAATTCCAACATCTGCTTCCAAAGGTCCAAGAATAACATAGAAGGAAACAAAGCATACATGGTTGTTAAAGGAAGAGTGTCATCGCAATGTTGCATGGGTTACCCTGGCGAATCTTCCTAGGCCCCGACCCCCAACTTGGGTTACCCTGGTGACCTCTTACGAAACCTGGCCCCACATGCAATCCAATGCGGAATCGATTATCTTTCATAAAGAAAAGATAACGATCTTGCCATTCCAGGCCTTCTCAACTCATCCCCAAGTCTGAACTAGCCCTTGAGTCCATGAGCGAGGCATAATTTATACAGTTAAGTGTTTTAGACTACCTAATGTATTGATTTAGTTTTCACTTATTAGACTAACTCCACATGAGTTACCCAGGCACCACTTTGTGTGTCGGCCCCCATGAAGAGCCACTCCCCACTAACAACATATCTCAAAAACTCAAATGGATAGCCAACTTGCTCAAGAAACGTAATCCAATAAAATAGCTGCTCCAAGAGAGGCATGCACCATCTCGTGCTAGAACTTCAAGGTAATGAAAAACACATTCAAATGCAAGGCTCAAGGCACATAAAAACAATCCAAGTGCAAGATCAACCATCATTAAAGTACTAGACAGAATCATAAAACCACCTGCTTTCAGGTGAAACAACATTAAACTCAATAAATACACCGGGCTTGATATGGGTTACCCAAGGCGATCCTCCTAGGTCGTCGGCCCCCATACCAACCATTGCAAAAATATGAAAATAAAAATCATATCCCCTCTATCCTCTGGAAGACAACAAATTATCAACACAATGGTTTCCATCAAGGTGACAACAATAGAACAAATAGTGAAAAACATCGCATCAAATTCTTCAAACTCAATCAAGATTAACAAAATCCACCCACTTGTGAAATTGTGCATGGGAAAACGTGATAAATCAAACTTAAAGAATATCAATTTAAGTACCCCTTTCATCCCCAATTCCATTATCAAGCAACAATCGTTCACTTGTTTCCACACACAACTAGAAACCAAAACATCAACATGGAATAAGTAATGAATTCACAATACAACCAATTAACATTTTGTAAAGTTCAACGTCACATTTAATGTATCACTCAAGTCTAAATGGAACTAAAGTTTTAACAAGACTGATATTTCAAAAGAAACTCTCTAATTATTTACTACCATACCCTTAATCTTCTTCTATATTGTTTAAATTTAGCAACAGTTCATATGGCACCAAGGTTTAACTTATCATTGATTTCTCAAGGTATAATCCCTTATTGTATACTTTGTTATAACTCAAACAAATAAATGGCATATATTTATTATTATTAGGAATTTTAGAATTATATAGATGTCAAATATCAAAGAACCCCTAAGGTTATACAAATATATATATATATATATATATTACTAATCAATACGCTTTTGCCAAATAATGAATCATAACTCAGTTCTGACTTAAACACTATCTTTTATCCTAGATCTATCTTATGCACGTATTCATGATCATATCTTCCTATACAAGTATTTTCGGCTTTCTACTAATCTTAATTTTCAGATAGAAAGTACAGAATAATGATCTTATCTTTTGCTGAAGCAAACGTTCCTAAAGTTGATTACAAAGCATATTACTTATACACTAGCATACTGCATTAGGAAACAACTCCTTAACAGATCGTACGACACAGGGTAAGTATCTATATCCAAGAGTTACATTAAACGAATGAAAACAACCAATACATGGAAGAACACCGAAATCCTATGGCTAAATTTCATTGAAGTACAAGAAGAACTAAGTGTTACCATGGAAGGGTATCGATACTAAGGTGAGTACTGACATCTCACAGACATGCTTAAGTGACCTATCCAGCCACGAGGAGAACTAATAAGCTTATAATCTAAACGGATTTACATGCAACCCAAGCAACTAACAGTTACTAACATAGATCTAACTCAAGTCTAGAGGATTAGAGTAATAATCATGTATAAACTAGAAATGCTACGAATGTATCTCAGCTGACTTAGAGAAAACCCGCAGTATAAAATAAAGTGAGGTCCAGGTTAAGTGAAACATTGAGACCTACATGTGCAGTAAGAAATTACCAATATAGATTGAACGACTAAGATAAATTGACAATGGAATCACAGTGGATATTTAAATCCTTAAACTTCCTATTAAGTTCAAGTGCCACAACTAAGGAAGATTGACAATGAAATCAGAGAGATTATTTAAACTTCTACAACATTCTATTTTCAAGTATAGGAGATGCGGCAGGTTGCGAATTGAATCAGAGAGGCTATCTAATTTACTACACCTTTGCAAGTCTAAAAGTTGCAGCTGTGACGGGTTACCAAAGGTTTCAAGGAGGCTACTTAATTCTATACACTGCCTCAACTCTAAACGTTGTACAGTGACAGGTTGCCAAGTATATTAGAAAATGAATATTGGAATTTGGAAATATTTCCATCTTCTTGCATTATTGTCAAGTCCCAAATGTTATCCCCAAGACTGAAGGGAAGGAGAAAGATGAGGTGCAAATACGTGACTTAAGAGTAGGAGAAATAATGTACAACTTTTCTTTTTGAAACTAGACGCATTTTTGCTTGGTGGCAAGATTCCAGAGACGCGCTTAGATTTGAAATTTGGGAGTAAAACTTCACCACGATCAAAGGTAAGCTCTCTATTATATTAGTACATTGACAATATTTATTTTCAAGTGTTGCATCTACAATAGATTGTCAGTAGAATCAAGCAGGTTATTTAAATCTTCAAACCCCATAAGAATCATCTGAGATAGAAAATAGGAAGTGAAAACAAGCCCAAGGCTGGGGTATAAGGAAGAGGAACAAGCATCTCCAAGGTCACCTACGTTAGACATCAAATCTCAATCCCAAGGATGTACGCCATATACAATATGCCAAAGAAAAATAATCCAAACAAAAATTTGGACTAAGACAAAACGACATCATAGCTGCATAACAACGACGACATGGAGAACCTGAAGTTCTTTTAAGCACTAACGAGTTTGGGAAGAGAAATGAATTCAACGGTAAACCGAGATCAGATGACTCTCCTGAAGCCAACATCAATATTCATAACAAAAGACAATACAAATATCAATTTAAGAACCTATTCATTTAGACCTGCAAAATTGAATAGAGATTTCATCTACCAGAGGAACAGAGACCAAAATCACAGATAGTACAAAAAAATGGGAACCCTCAGATTATATATTTTTATATTACGAAGTCCGCAACATACAGTGGCATCATAAGATCCTCATGCATTCAACAAGAGACAAAAAGGGGTATTAGGAATCAAAGAGTTTTCAGGGAAAGTAACGATGAATCAACACAACTCAATCGACATCAACCAACAAATGAAATCACCGCTAACAAAATGGAACACTGAAATTTGGAATCTTAAGCATCGCTACAAAGTTTCATAGATCAAGTATCTAAAGTGAGAACGAATAAGTTATTTATCTATCTAAAGATGGAGATCTATATTGATGAAAGATTGGAAGGATGACTCAACACATACCTGGAAACGTTGCCTTCAAATCCTCTGCTTTCCCCCTCTTTCCCCATTGTTCACTCTCTTCTTCCCCTTCTTCCTTTCTCCCTTTCCGAACTGCATGGTTCTCCCCTCTTTCCTTAATTTCCGTCTTCGTAATAATGGACACCAGTGAAGTATATCTCCTCCTATGCATCACGGTAGAAGGTATGAAAGGCCAATATTGACTCTTTCGCAGCCCTAAGTTCAACTGGTATCCCCACTTCGACCCACATATATGGTGGTATATGCCATCAGAAGAACCGGATCTCTTTTCATGCGAGACTTTATATTACATGCCACAATTAACGCATGCATGCAACCAACATCCTTAACTACCCACGATGCTGCACACATGCTTATTTTTATTTAATCATTTATTTGCATGCTCATCACCGACTCTCCAGTACCCAAAATATCCCTCATATTTAATTTGTATAATAACTCCCATTACCAAACAAATCATTTACGAGTATTTAAATTTTATTTTAGTTTATTATATTTATTTATTTATATTATCATATTTAGTGAACCTTTTATTAATCAATTATTTATCAAAACACTTTTATTCATTAATCAAACAATTTTCAAATTGAATAACCCAACCAGCAAACAAACTTACTCAAAATGTCCAAAGAGACCAATATGGAGGAGCATTACAGTAGTTTCCAATTGCATTTGTTTGTCATGGCATTCCATGAGACCACATTTGTTTGAGGCATTTTTTCAAACAGTTTTTTGCCTTGTCTATGTTACCACATTTTTCATATATGTATGTCAAAGCATTTTATCAAATAGTTCACTGCCTTGTTGCTATTGCTAAAAGCCTAAAATAGGTGCTTTTGAACAAGCTATGGATGCTTGGAAAATATATATGAAAGAATAATAGTAAGCAAAAGCATAGACAAGGTAGTGAACTGTTTGAAAAAATGCCTCAAAGAAATGTGGTCTCATGGTGATTGGAATGCCATGAAAAGCCATAGACAAGGCAATGAAGTGTTTGAAAAAATGCCTCAAATAAATGTGCTCATGGTGATGGAATGTCATGAAAATCCATAGCAATTTGTTTATCATGGAATTCCATCACCATGAGAACACATTTGTTTGAGGCATTTTTTCAAATAGTTCACTACATTGTCTATGCTACCACATTTTTTGTACATGTCTACCAAAGCATTTTATCAAATAGTTGACTGACTTGTTGTATGGCTAAAATCCCAAAACAGGTGCTTTCGAACAATCTATGGATGCTTGGAAAAAATCTATCAAAGCATGCTAGTAAGCAATAGCATAGACAAGGCAGTGAATTGTTTGAAAAAATGCCTCAAATAAATGTGGTCTCATGGTGATGGAATTCAATGGCAAGCCATAGAAAAGGTAGTGAACTATTTGAAAAAATGCCTCAAAGAAATGTGGTCTCATGGTGATGGAATGCCATGACAATCCATATTTACTATTATGCTTTGATATATTTTTTACAAGCATTTGTAGCTTGTTCAAAAGAACCTGTTTTAGGTGTTTAGCCATAGCAGCAAGGCAGTGAACTATTTGAAAAAAAATTCCTCAAACAAATGTGGTCTCATTGTGATGGAATGCCATCACAATCCATATTGTTTCCTTGCTGCTATATAGATTATCATGGCATTCCATCGCCATAAGACCACATTTCTTTCAAACATTTTTTCAAACAGTTCACTGCCTTGTCTATGCTACCACATTTTTCATACATGTCTACCAAAGCATTTTATCAAATAGTTCATTGCCTTGTTGCTATGGCTAAAAGCCTAAAATAGGTGTTTTTAACAAGCTATAGATGCTTGGAAAAAACCTATCAAAGCATAATAGTAAGAAATAGCATAGGCAAGGCAGTGAACTGTTTGATATGGTGATGTAATTCCATGATAATCCATATAGCAACAAGGCAGCAATATGGATTTTCATGTAATTCCATCACCATGAGACTATATTTCTTTGGTTGTCTTTTGATGGTACTAAGATTCTACAGTTACACCTTGAGCCTACACTAACATATGGCACTCCTAGAATTACACATTGAGAATACACTAAAATATCTCACTCCTATAACTAGATATTGAGCTTACATTAATATACCAAGTTCCTAAAGTCACTTATTAAGCCTACTTTTCTATATCATGTTTCTAGATTATCTTCCTTGCACCATTTATACTCCTCTTTCCATATCCTTAGTGTATAATGCAAAAAATAGAAATAAAGGAAGCACTAGATCCAATCCACATTCAACATCAAACCTCAACTGTGTCTAAGAGCTAGATGATAATGCGTGCATGAAATGAAACAAAGTCACCTTGAATATGGACTCTTGATATGGTTGTTTCCCTCAGACTTTGATTGCATAACCTTGATATTGCCTTGATCTTGATCTTGACATGATATGGTGTGAATCTTGATATGATAGATAAATGTATGTTTGAGGTCTACATAGAAAATGATATGCAAGATTTAGAAATATGAATGACCTAGGTGGATTCAAAGAAGAAAGGAATGCAACACATTGATTATATGCAAGCAAAGCATATAAATGGCTTATTAAATGTATTTGATATGGGAGGAAAGGATATGAAAAGGTGGATATGAAAATGAATGGAATGGAAAGGCTATGAAGTGATCATTTGTTTCATCATAGAGTGGAATGAACCCATCTTTGTTATTGGTTATGCTTTTTGTAATCATCATCAGATAGACTAACTTCATGCACACATACAAGAAAGACTCATGCCCCACTCCTCACTCTCCTTCATACAAAACAAGGTGTAGAGATCCTCAAGCTTCCTCAGAATGTGACAAGAAAAGAAAATGTATAAAAAGATAAGTATAATGATCAAGACAAGAGACAAGACTTAAGGTAAAGCACAAGCTCTCATGCATAAAAAATGATAATGATAAATATGCAAGATCATGATAATGAAAAATTCAAATGTTAATGCATATGATAAGGATCAATGAGGAAAAAGACAACATGTTGAACAAGATAACAACCACAATACCTTGTGCCAAGAGATATGATCAAGTTTTTGATTGTTTGAAAGATCAAGGTAGGTGTCTGATTAGGAAATATGTATCTATCAAGACACAATAGTTTGATTGTTTGGTTGATTGTTTTGATGTGATAAATTACTAAAAAATTGGCTCAAGATATGTTAGATGTTAACTTGATTTAACAAGAAACCTTTGCTCATGATGTTCATTAAATCCCAATGTTTAGAATGTTAAAGAGTTTATGCTTTGTTTAAATGGCTTGCTCATATCAATGATAATGCAATGATAAATAAAAATATAAATGATAATGATAAACAATATCTTATTCCTTAGTCAAGCTAAAAACCGAAGGAGATATGGATGGATATGTTGGTATGTGGCAATTGATGGTTAACATGTCAAGGTTTTTCCACTGACACATTAAGGTTTTTTTCCTGTTGACACGTCAAGGTTTTCTTGTTAACACATCAAATAAAAAACAACCTTGTAAAACCCTAATTCTAGAAGGTTCCAAAAAGCTTGTTATAAGTGGTTGGGATGTATGTTGCGGTAGTGTGTTTGTGAGATTGTAATCTATTTTGCACTGGGTAATAAAATAATTGGGTGGATGAGTTTCTATGGATGTAGCCCATATTGGGTGAACCACGTTAAAATTATGTGTTGATCTCTTTTGTGTTATTCTCCATTGTTATTTCTAGGTTATTTAATTTGCATATAATTGTTAATGTTTATTGTTTCAATCTGCTTGAACCTTAACAAGATATGTATTAATGATATGGTATGGAGATCTAAGATATGGGTTAATGATAGGACATGTAAGGATACACCCAGATGGAGGATGAAGATAGATGGATGAAGATATGGAATGCTATGGGTGGAGGGAACCAATGCCAAGGGAACCCAAAATGTTTGATAAAAAATAAAGGATAAATAGATGACCTATGGAGGACTCCAAAGATCACATGTCAAAGTAATAACATTCCCCCATGCTAAGAGGTATGACAAGGGATAAGTAAAAAAGTGATAAATACATGACATGGATATGGAAAATAAATGGATATGAAAGGAAACATGAAATGGAGGACAATTGATATGGAGGATGGAAGACACACATGGTATGAAGCATGCATTATAATTTTTTTTTGTTATTTTTCCCTAATACTTTATGCGAGATCAAAGGAAGGTGGATGGATAAAGTGGATAGCATGAAATATAAATGAAGGAATATGATGGCTAAGTGAAAATAGGATAATGTATCGTATGAATGGAAAATTATTTCCCCCAAGTGTACAAGCAAGGGTAGATGGATGGATGTGAAAGCTAGTGGATACGAATGGATATGAAAGGTCATGGAGATGGAAGCTAATGAAGGTGTATGGATATGAATGGAGGACTCAAGTGTCTCTTTGTAAAAGATAGTACCCCATTGACTAAGTGTTTTTTATAGACCATGGCTAACATGTTCCCACTTAAAGATGTTGATAGAAAAATTGGTAAAGATAATGGAATGGATAGGGGCAAGGAGAAAGTGGTTAAAGATTCATGAAAAGGATTGGATTAAAGATATGGAATGAGGGATAAAGGTTGAATGGAAGTATGGAATGGAGTCATTATGAGGGAATGTGGGAAATAACAACATTGGCACACACCTTGAAGGGTGGTGAAAGTTGAAGGATTGAGATGGGGAGGTTGGGATAATAAACTTGGGCATGTAAGGACCCAAAATAGATTTGGAGGATGAGGAAAGAATTATGATTGACTTATGAGATGGAATATACTTAGATGGAGGATTGGATGATGGTGGAATAATGGATTTTTTTGGATTTGCAAGTTGGGATACCAATTTGGATTTTTCATTTGATTGCATGGATTGTTTTTCTTTCTTTGGAACCCACATTGTTTTGACTTTTGATTTTTCTTTATAGCCTTTTGATTTTTTCTTAATTGGATTTTGCATTTTCTTGGAAATGTTTTTCTTTTAATTTTGGAGCATATTTTTCTTTATTTTGGCATGTTTGTTTAGTGAGACATGTTTTTTATAAGATAAGCAACATTTACAGGGTGTTGTACCCTTTACACATTGAGCCTTAGGGGCCAAAGAAGATCAGGTCCATAGAAACATAACAAAAACCACCCAAAGAAAACACAGTAACAACAGACAAACAACTAACAAAATAAAGACCCAACAAAAAAGACACAACAACATCAGACTAACTAGCATTCTCCCAATTCTGAGAGAGGAGGAAAACAACATCCTCCCCAACCCAGTTAGGGCCTTCCTTCGTAGCCTTCTTATCCATTCCATGCTTAAGTACAATAGAAAGGGTGCCAACCGCATGGTGGACCATCTTGACAGTGAACTGAGCCAGACCAGTGAACTTCTTCTCGAGCTTCTCCACTTGCTTCAGCAGCATGTGATGATCCTCCCCTTTGTCCACGATCTTCACGATGTCTTCATGCTTCGTAGCTTGAGGGTTAGAGGACTAAGAAGTCGAATTCTCCTTTAGCATTTTTTTGAGGTTGGAAAAGTGGCTAGGACCTTCAAAAAATTCCTCCTCTTCCTTCACATCTTCTTCATTCCTATTGCCCTTGCTGGCAGACCGCTCCTCATTAGTAGAAATTTCATTAATTTGCACTTTTTTGCTATTTTTTTCCAGTTTACCAGATCTCCTAATGCTGGTATTTTCAACCCCTGTCTCTGTCATAGCAAAAACCATAGTATCCCCCTTGGAGTCTCTTCCCACTGTATTCTTCCTGTCGTTGTCAGTGGTTGGTGGCTCCACAAGACCTTTCCCCTCTTCTTTCACTTTTTTCTTAGTTGCAAGTTTTTTGTCAGTCTTGTTGGGGGAAGATTTGAGCTCATAAAGCCTAGCCGCAACATTTGAATGGGAAAGCCCCACACTCCCCTTTTTTATTTTTGGCAGATGGTTTAGGCTTGGGGGTTTTAGTATTCCCCAAAGGGGTTTTCCGTTTGGGGCCCTTAGAATCGAGCAAAGAAACATTGGTTTGAGTAGGGAGTTTGAATTCCTCAATACAGACAACGAAAAATGGGTTTGGGTGGGAAGAGCACGATGTGAACATGATAAAGCCTCAAGATGAGGCCCTGGTGGAGTGGTAGGGAGGAGAATCCTCAGGGTATTGGGTAGTAGAGTCTAAGCATTTCTCAATAGAACTTTCCAAATTAGTGAGCAAAAAAAAAAGGAAGCTCAACAACATTTTATGGTGGAGGTGATTTAAAAGAGGCAAATGATAATAATATAAAGTTTTATATCTACCCTCTAAAGTGACATACTTCATGAGAGTGAGACAAACCTGGTCCCACGACTATGGGAGAGCTTCTCTTTCAAAGCTAGACTGGGAGCGAACATGTTTTTCATTTCCTTTAAAGAAGGCATTATGGCTTTCATTGTCCTGACCCTTGGTGTGCTCAGGGTACTTATTCTTGGTACAAGAGAGCCCCATTGCTTGTGCAATCACCTCCTCATTGACCTCGAAGGAGATACCACCCATGGTAACCCTTCTTTCTTTCCAGGAGCTCGTGAATTGTGTCGACATCTTCGAATCATGACCAACCAAGCATTCCATTAAAGGCGTCAGCCCTCCTTAGACATAGATGTGCCAAACCAACAAGTCCTTGTGGAATTCTCCACAATTGTCCAACTTCGTCCTCACTCATTCACCACCCATTTCACCACTCTTCACACTACAAAACCAGGAAACTTGTGAGAGAAAAATATTAGAAATTTTGTTAATGTGAGAGGTCTCCCAAACACCTCTTCTTTTAAGCCAACCAAGAAGGCTCTAGGAAATCAAGACGGTATGGATGACACACGCTTCAGTAGTTAAATCCAAAAAGGAAATCTCTACAAGCCCATTAATGAAAATATTTAAACACCTGTGACCAGGTTTGTAAAAAATGATGACATTGGAAGGTTTGTCTTCCACATTGCCATTGCACAAGTATCGATGATGGTTGGCCATGGGGCCAAATTTAGACTTCCCTAAATATCTGCCTTTTTTCATTAGAAACTTTTTAGCGGAGTTGATAAGACAAAGCAAGAGCTTCATGCCATCATTATTAGTCACATCAAATTTGAATTTGGAAATCCGTAAGGATATGTGAAGGCTGAGACAAGACCGCAAATAAAGATTGCGTAAGCCCAAACCCAACTTGGTTGTTACCCCCATTGTACTTCCCATTACTCCTCATAATTAGCTCCGTAATTTCTATCTCCACCCCATTATTCAATTTTTTTCATGAATTTAATGCCTCAACATTCATCTTCGTCCACATCACCCAAAAAACAAGTATGTGGACCACCCAAAAATCCATGATGATAAAAAATTTAGATATCGTCACGATAAAAAAATGTGCCTTGCTCCTTGAGTATGATTCCTTGTATTCCTAGTGGTAGGTTCCCCATATTCCTCAAACACTTAGAATCTCTCCAATGGGAGTCGAGATTAGCTAGGGCATCAACAACTTGATTACCCTCCCTATAAATGTGAGTAGTAATCTTCATATCCAGCTTCAACACCAAATGATTTATGTCTAACAAGATATCCCTGGTACTCCATCCTAATAATCTTCCCAAATTTATAGAGTCAACCACCAACTTAGAATCCCCTTCTATGTGTAGTTTCTTTATCCCCATAGTTACAGCTAACTGGAGGCCCTTTAGTACACTAATACATTTGACTGCAAAATCCGACGAAACTGTTCGACGAAATATGTAAAATTCGATGTTCGTCGGGTGCTTGTAAAATTTGATGTGTAATTTCCAATTTTTTGAAAGTTTATCCCCGACATTCATCAAAATTTTGACGAACCTGGGGCTCGTCGAAATGTCGGCTATCATTTTCGTTGAATTTTCGAAAAACATGAAAAATAAAAAAAATCAAATTGTGGCCAACATAAAGAAAAGTGAGTTCGTGCCTGATTTATTGTGACAATGTTTTTCTCTACTTGAGATAGTTTGTGGAGAACTAAGGACGATTTTCTTGGAAAAAATCATAAAAAATTCAAGAAGATATCGCCAGGTTGAGGGTAGTCATTGTCTTTTTGCAGAATTCAGTTGTGAAGTCAGATTTGTAGTTCCAAGTTTGAAAATCATATTTTAAAGCAACATCTCATCAGATTTCATTTTTAGAGGTTAAGGGATTTGAGAATTCATGTCCAAATTTTGTTGTGTGGAATCACCATAAGATCACAACCAAGGAACAAATTCTTGTGACTGTAATTATGTGATCCATAACTCTATTGGTCATGTGGTACAATTGTCCTATAACAAATACATGATGCATTCTTGTGTGACCCAAGTTTAATGTGGCTATGTTGTGATAGAAATGGAGGCACTCATATAATGTAGTTAATTCAGGTTGTATAATGTTGGTGTCAATCATCATTGGGTGCATTCAGGTTGTCTCAAGTTTAACAGGTTAGGATGTAATTATAGCATGATCGAAGAGTGATTACCTCTTGCTGCAATAAAGAGCCTATAACTCTGGTTGATATGCAGAGTGGTTGTGTTATATCAATTATGTAGTGCATTCAAGCACAACCCATGTTTAATGGGCTATTCTAGAGAGTGATCAAGATTTTCTAAACCTTATGAATGTTACTTGACATATATTTGCATAATATCAAATTCCTTCAGAGGCTTTTGAAGTATCAATGTATCTTATATAGGGTTTAGAATGATTTCTTTTAATTATAAAAATAAATAAATGATGTATTTCCCTGTAATTAGATAATGTGGAGATCTCCTAAATCTGCCCTAGCACACTATCCTCTTTGGGACTATATTCATTATTCCAGCTACTAAGGTTTTGCATGTGACATCTTTAATATCTTCATGACTGTGGCTTTTAAATAGATCTCAGTCTTTGCTTTAATTCTTTTCATGGTAACCCTTGAGTTCCATAATCCACCTTCAATCTCTTCTAAGAACTATGTCTTAAGCTATTCTGCATAGTATGCATATAAAGCAAGTCCTTTATACCTGCCATTGTTCCAAACCACCACTCATTGCCTTGCTTAAAATGTTGCCTCCATAAGCACAATAGCATGTTTTAAAATCATGGTTGCCAGTGATTGACCATTAAGGTCACCATTTTCATCATGAAGATACAATGAGATTTTTGTCTTCAAACTCAAGGCATTATGGAAGATAACATTGTGAATTGTTTGTTGTGTACGATTCAATTTTCTTGCACATTTACTGCTTTGCTAACTTCCTTTAAGACTGGGTATTGCACCCTCATCTGCAATCTCAAACAACTCACTCACTATCACTTGAAGATTCCTTTCATGAGAATCCTTCTATAAAATCAAACTATGCCCTATAGATTGCCTACTAACTACAGGGAGACTCATTGTTTCATGGTATTGTAGTTCTTAAGATCCTTCAACCTTATTGACACTACTTCACAGTCCACAAGGTATTATTCACTATTCTCCCATCTTTGATGAGTCTCAAAACACTGCTCAAACATGCAATCCACTACCTCCATTATACATTAATGGCTAAGAAGAAACATTGAACCTATGATTACCACTGTTACTTCATTTGGAAAGTCATTCCCTGATTGCATTTGCCTTATCTAACACTACCAAAAGCATTTGAAAAACCCTTAAGGTCAGCAAGGGGGTAAGGAAACTCACTGTTAAAATCTCCACTTTACTATGCAAGGTTTGAGTTTTATTATCTTGTCACTGCTCAACCTTCTTTTTGACTGTCACATCTCAAGTGACTGTCATTCTTCTTACCGTAGATTGCATTTACAAATGTCACTAAGCTACATAGTGTGCTTGTTATTGGCTACAATCTTTAGATTGTAAGATTTTGTTATTACCTACAATGTCTCAATCTTTCTGGTATTGCAACCTCTCTAATTTGCTATGGTTATTGTTAATGTTTCTACGAAGGCCTAGGGTTTGTACCCTAATCATGCTCTTACCAATGCTTCTGTTGTTTTTTATTAGGGCTCTCTCAATGTTGAGGGCCCTAGGGATAAGCTCATCATAAGAAGTGACACATTGCATCTTTAACTAAAAGGATAAATCCGTATTGACATAAGAAATGATGATTCCGACTTGTTGCTCCTTAGGAATGGGTCACTTGCTCTTTCCAGCTCGCTACCTCCATTGTTGTAGGAAGTTTGTTATCAAGTTCAATATTCTGATTTTAGGAGTCTTAATGGTTGGAAATCATAGTAAAATCAGAATTTAATAAATTTTGGAATTAGTATTTTAAAGTGTTTTTTGGGGTCATTAACTTTAGACAATTTTCTCTTTTGCAGGGGTGGTTGCATGCCAATTTTTTTGGGTGTAAAATATCAAAATTATTAGATTATGTTACCTGTCTATGAATAAAAATTATTGGAGTGTGAGATTGATATTTTTTGAAGATCTAAATAGTCAAGCTTGGTAAAGAAAAATCATGTCAGATAATATTAGTCCAGAACAAAATGAAGAGACACTTGATAGATTGTGGGTTAGATTGAAAAGAAAGGGTGACGAGAAATGTTATTATCCTTGTAATAATTGCAAGGGCTTGAAGATGAGATGACTTTTAATCACAATAGTTGAGAAACATTGTAGGCAGCATAGCCACGTTGAAGGGGGCATGATTATCGTCTATTGGTAAGTTGTTCATTATATGTGTTTATATTGATTGAATTTGTAAATGTTTATATCGTTTTAACATTATATATATATATATATAATCACTTGATCATGATCATGGTTTATTTGTGTCTATCATTATTATAAAGGTGGGGCCTAGGGCATGATATGGATTATCACGGCCCGGAGAATGTGGTTTTGCAAGTGGACGAACATGGAGCTGTGAATATTGAAGATGAAGTTAATGATCCTATGGAAGAAGATGATCATGCGCTAGAAAACACAGTTGAAGATGATGGTACAAATACATTGATCCATAACACATTTAGTGGCAGAGCTAATCATAATGATCAAGATGGCTTTGATGATGTTCATGATTTACCTGTACTTGAGAAGGCATACAAGCCCCTTTATGAAGGCTCTGAAACAACTCTTCTCTCTGATGTATTGTTGTTGTTGAACTTGAAGGTTATGAATGGTTTATCAAACATAGCAATCTTAGGGATGTTAAGGTATGTCATATATGTCATCTTTTTTCATCTATTTTAATTGTTGTTAGTTCATCACTAGTAAATAAATGATGAAATATGTACCATTAATATTCTTTATATGAACACATTATTTTTTGTTGTAGATTGATTGGTGAATTTTTGTTACCACCATCAAATATTTTACCTCGCTCATACTAAGATTTATGTTCCATTATGAAAGATATCAGAATGAAGTATCAAACAATAGATGCATGTCCCAATGATCATATTATATATCATAAACAACAGGAATTTGCAACAGAATGCCTGAAATGTCATATCAGTAGATATTGAATAGATCAACTAACAAAAAAGGTGTTTCGCAAGGTTCTTCGTTATATTCCCATTATTCCACGTATGCAACGATTATTTAGGTGCGAAAGCTTAGCGCAATTTATGGATTACCATGCACAAAATAGAAGTGGAGATGACATTTTTCGAATGCCTACGGATGGTTCTGCATTTAGGGACATGGAGAAAAAATGGCCACACTTTAAAGAAGAACCTCGTAATCTTAGACTTTTATTGGGAGTGGACGGTGTCAATCCATTTGGAGAGCTGAGATCTATTTACTCAGTGTGGCCTGTTTTTGTTATTGATAATAACATTCCTCCATGGATGTCAATAAAGAGGGAGCACATAATGTTGTCAATGATTGTTCCAGGTATTTATTTACATCAATTTTCTTTAATGTAGTAGCATCTCATTCATCTTATTTTTTGCATAATGACTTATATTTTTTTCATTCAATAGTCATGTACATTAATTTATATATATTGTAGCAAAATGGTTATAATAATTATGTAATGTTTATGTTCATTCAACTAGGTAAGTACCAAGTTAAAGATATGAATGTATATATCGATCCTCTTATTGACGAGTTACTAAAGTTATGGAATGGCGTCACTATGTATGGCGTCTCTAGACCAATAGGACAAAGACAATTTCAATTCCATGCAATGCTTGTATGGAAAATTCATGATGCCCCACATTAATTTTTGTGGTATGTTATAACGCTTCAACTGCACTTTAACAATATTTAATTTGATGAAGTAGATATCATGCATGTTTTTAAAATAATCTATTCATTATATATAATTATAAAAATTGACATATTTAATCCAATTATATATGATCTTACAGGTCTTCAAACAAAGGAAAAATTTGCATGTCCAATTTGTGGTCCAAAGATGAAATCTCATCGTTCAAAAAGTTTAAGAAAGTAGGTGTTTGATGAGTATAGGCACTTCCTCCATAGAAATCATAAGTATCGAATTACTGAAAAACATCTTTTCAATGGGAAAAATGAGACTACATCAAAACTAGGAAGAATGTCACCTCGCCTATGGAAGTTGGAATATAATAGAATTAATCGTCAAGGTTATACATCAGATCAAATTTTTTATCTATCATGTATGATATGTTTTGAATTTATATTTTTATATTGTGTTGTGTTTACTCATGTTGTAATTGGCAATGATTGTCGTTGTTAATTTGTTTAACTTATATGCTTCATGAAGGTCATCAAGGCATTAATGGCTGACTTCCACAGAGACTGAAAAGTTATCCCAGATAATTTAGTAGGTTTCCCTACTATGAGCAACTACAAATTGTGCATTTGTTTGATACAATGCATATCAAAAATAATATAACATAAACGTTATGGAAAATATTGGATGGAAGGTATGACAAAGAAAAAATTGTCAAAATTTGTAGTGACATTCAGGAAGCCAATCATGCAATGAAAAATACCATTCAATTAAATAGTGATGGAGACCAAATTAATATAAGTGTCATTCCTTGGTTATTAACAGAGCAGCAAAGCAATGCTATAAAAGAAGTCATACAAAAAATTGATTTCCCACAGGATTTGTTGCGAACATAAACAATATAATAAAAAGAAAGGTGAATTTGGGTCAGGATGAAAATGCATGATTGGAATACCTTCATTAAGGTAATTATTCTGGTATATTATATACACTTGTATAATGCATGTACTTTTCAGTGTATTGTGTTTACTACTTTTGGAAAAATAATGAAAAGATCATTTTATAATTGTTGTAGTACGTTCTACCTCTATCTCTCCTAGACAACTTTGTCAACAATGTCAAACAAGTTATATATGATCTTGGAAAATACATGAGGTAAGTAGCGAGATTTGTTCAATTCGTTGTATACATCTTATAATTGCCATTTGTTTTACTTGTTATGTAATACACTGTATATTTTTGTTAAATCTCATTAATATATTTGCGCCTTGAATCACTTGTAGATGACTATCATCTAAAGAAATTCATAAAGAAGATATAAATTATTGGAAGATAAAAATTTCTCGTCTAATGTGTGAAATGAAAAAGTGTCTACCTTCAAGATTTTTCAATGCACAAGAACACTACCTCATACACCAAGTTGAAGAGATTGAATTGTGTGGACTTTTACATACAAGGTTAATGTGGATGGTTTAGAGGCACTTAAAATTTTTGAGGGCTTTGGTTAGACAAAGAGCACATCCTGAGGGTTCTATGGTGGAGGGATATATGGTATACCAGACCATGGTGTACATTAGTGAATATCTTCTTAAGTTTGCAGAAAAGATCCATGTAGATCACATTTGGGATCTCAACTCCATTAACAAATTTGAAGGAGAGTACTTGTTGGGGAAAGGTAGATTGAGGAAAGTGAGAGGTAATTATAAGATGGTCATGGAGATTAATTGGAATACATTTTACATATAGTTTTTATGTATATTGTACTTATTTAATTTTTAATCTTCAATATATATCAATTATAAATTAAGGTCGTATACTGTGGTATTTAACTAATTATATGTCGTTTGTGAATTTCAATTTTTTGGTACAGCTTATCGAGGGGATGCACTACATTTAATGCCGCCAACAATCTTGATTGGATGACGGTATGATTGAATGATGTGGCTTCATTGGTTAAAGAAGCTCATCGTAATAGAGATTCCAATGTTACACAAAGGAAAATTAATTTAGCATATGGTTTAAGAGATAAATAGGTACGTATAAATATATTAATCACCCATATTATTTAATTATTTTCAAGTATATTGATGTATATGTATGTTGAGATTATTTTCTTTGCATACATTCGCCAAGAATAAATATGTTTATCAACTGACAATATTGCAATAATTTTTACATGTTTGACATATTGCAAGTGAAACATCACAAGGCTATGTGATGCAATGGTCATAAATTTCGAATCAAAATGTTGGATGACATGAATAAAACTTTTGGTTCTAGTATAACTGCTTTCTTTCAGGTGACTAACGTTTCATCTAGAAGCGACATACATCCGTAAGTCTCAGAAAACGATACTATGGGATTTTGGATGACATACCTGGAAAGTGTGACTTTTAAGTATTTCAAACGTTTTGCCCGCCGCTCTATAGTAAAATGTGTGCCACGCATTGAATGAAAATAATCCCCGAGAGAACCTATATTAAACATGATAATGGATTTACCATGGTTAATACAAGGTTGATCGAAAGCAAGTCGGAAATGAGCCCCATGTTCTCCAAGCCAATGTGAGCAGTGTATTTTACCGTAGATTCCGTGTAAACTGGTGGGTTGGTCATTTGTTGTTAGACATGATCGAAGAGGAAGGCCAGTAAAGTATAATGTGGTGGAAGAAGAAGATACCGAAGAACTAGAAGATGATGTAGATGATGTAGATGATGATCAAGATCAACGGTTAGTTGATGATGTCCCTAACGAAGATGTCGAAGAGGAGGAACTAGATCATGATGATGTAGGAGTTAATGTTCATGAAGATGATATCCGTGTGGATGATGACATTATCGAAACTAATATCGATGATGATGATGATGATATGAACAATCCTTACAATGTTGAATTTGGATCAGATGATACTGTAGACATCTAAATTTGGACACTTAATTTATCCAAATTCATCCCCTTTCATCTTATTTTCGTTAATTAAGTAATACTACTATTATTTAATTAATATCTTTAATTCTGCCAAATCCCTAAGGTATTTAATTAATAATTAAATAATTTACTCTTTTAATCCTCCTTTCATCAAATAAATTAAATAAATAATACATTTATTTAATACCTCACATGTCATTTTCATCTAATCATAATCCTAATTTCTTCATTAGGGATGTGCACATGCCTAATCCTCGATTAGGATGTGTCACATCCTCCAACTTTTGCAAGTTGGCTTCTAATCCTCATTTATCTTCTAATTACTGATTAATTAATCCTAATCAGTACCTTAGTCAACTCTCTCCATCCCCTAAGGAACTTTTAATTCCCTTTTATTCCTCCAAGAATCCCTTTTTCCCATGTATCTTCTAGAACCTTTGACTTGTCACATCAAGTCACATGTGACAAAATCCCACCTTTTGGGAACATTGTCTTATCCACTAGATTTTTCTAATCATTGTGAATTTAAAATTCACTTTTATTCACCCAAGATTCTTCTCATCTCCTAATGTACTTGCAAGTTACTTGTCCTTCCTCCACCTCATGTACCTTTTGGC